>JANFOE010001065.1:607500-880000 GCA_025667525.1 Glebionis coronaria | reverse complement strand
AGGGTCAATTTGTGGTTGGGGGTCTGGTTGGGGTTGTGCTGCTGCAATAACAGCAAGCATAGCTTGGGTTAAAGGTAGGTCACGATGGGGTGATGAGTTCATCTTCATAAAAATAGCTTTCTTTTGCTCAGGGATCTTATAAAAATCATTGTGATCCCTTGAGCAGTAACCTTGGACATCAAAAACCATTTGTAAAAAACGGGGATAAGCTAAAGTCATTTTGTTCCCCTTATTTTTACACATGACCTCAAAAATCATTTTAGAATAATTAAATTTTTGCCCTGTTGCAATGCACACAATAGCACTTGCAATAGATCTATTGATCTCATTGTGTGCAGTGCATTTGGGACTCAAACATTGAAGAAGGACATGTATGAGGTACTTCCAGGCTGGGGGAAATTCCTGCTTATGATACTTGTTTAGAGTACCTTCATCAGGAAAAGGATATCCCAAAGCCCTTAGCCCTTGTTCTATTTCATTGATGGGAAGGGTGGCTATACCATCAGCATCATCAATATGCAAGGCTTGGCGTACCAAGGCCTCAGTAACCACCCAAAGTCACCCATGAACAATAGAATTCAATGTAGTCACTCTATTAACTGTTGAAGAACTGACAGTGTTCCAAAACTGTTTAATATGTGTGACTGGAATGAGTGGTGCATGAGAAAGAGCATACCTTAAGGGGGATGCGTTCAAATACGCCACCATTTGTGTGTATTGGGGAAACAGAGTATCATCAGCTTCAAGATACGCGATCATGTTATGTTGACTTCTGAACCCCAATTCCAATTCTGATGGTCTAAACTTTGGTGCCATTGATGAAAGCTGTTAAATTTAAGTGATGAAGATGAAGTTGATAAGAGAAAATTTGTGTTAGACAAGAATTATAGATACCCTGTTTAAAAATAGGAGCCAAATTTATAGGAGAAGAAAATGCATGTGATAGGCCCAAAAATAGGCAAGTATTTTCAAAAGGTAATCACGAAAATATTGAAAATTTATAAGTTTATCTCATGCATTAAATGTAAAGTAACAACTCCCAAAATTACGACCTAAAAATATGTCAAAAAGTAACAACTGGGTAGGTCCCATTGAGTGTCAACGGTCAAAAATAACCTATCAACGCCCAACGGCTATAATCTTGTCAACGTTTGCCTATAGCCATGTCAGTGTCCAAATTGGTCACAACAACGCTTGGAAATATACTTGTCAGCGTCCAAAAATAAAAATGTTTAAAAATGAAAAATGACCTTAACAAAGTAATTTATCCTAGAGAAGATAACCAAAAAGCTGATAATTATTATAGCGCGGCAAGAACTGTCGAGTTATGCACACTTGCTTAAGCAAGATAGACATAACAGTCCTCTAGTGTCCCTTGCTAACCAAAACTCTTAACAAACAAGTTACCTTACAAAATTCCTTGTTACTCCCAGGTAAATCCCATAACAAAATTATTCCCAAGTCTCCCAACAGACCACAACCAATTCTAGGCCAAAAAAGTCTTGGCAGCATGCATAGTATATCAACTTTGCATGCTACAGTGCCTCATGATTTAGTAAAACTAACTCATACTCATCTGTGGACACAATCTATAATTGTGATAAGAGTATCATATGGATACCCAAATATCCTAAAGGTTCCTAATACCTCCCCTTAAACTATGATACAAAAGTTTGCTAAAATCATGCATGAACATAAAAATTTATGTCAAGATAGGAATGAAAAATTCCAACCATCATCCATAAATAAAAACTTGTCCAAATGCTCCTCCATTGATCCATAAGCAACTCTGTATCCAATGGTATACTGCTAACTCCATCTGCACATTTAGATTGAAAACCACAAAACTAACATTGTTGCTGACAACGCCCCGATAACACATGACAGCGTTGAGGGAAGCTTTGTCAGCGTTAGACAATTATATTGCTGACAACGTTACAAAAACACTTATCAGCGTTCAAGCAACCTTTGTCAGTGTTAGACAAATATAGTGGAAAATCTAAATCATCAATAAGACCAATAACAATGCATCATCCTGTACATACTTTTACAAAAAGACTCCAAAACACATATTATGTGAGATTGACCATTCCAATACTTGTAACCAAGTATTGAAACCTCCCAGCATCAAAAGGTTTAGTTAATAAATCTGACACATTTTCCTCAGTGTCAACCCTATCTGGTTGTATTAAACCTTTCTCAAAACAATCTCTTATGAAATGGTGTCTAATTTCTATGTGTTTAGTTTTAGAATGATGTACAGGATTCTTAATGATGCATAAAGTACTGTTATTGTCAACAAATATCTTGGTATGCATGAAATTATACCCATAGTCCAACAGCTGGTTCTGAATCCACAAAACTTGGCCACAACAAGCAGCTGCAGCCACATACTCAGCTTCAGTTGTAGAATTAGCCACCACTGTTTGTTTCTTGCATTGCTAAGATATCAACCTGCTCCCAAGAAACTGACATCCACCAGTTGTGGATTTTCTATCAAATTTATCACCTCTATAATCACTATCTGAATATGCAATCAGCTCCAATGGTGAATCCTTTGGGTAACACAAACCAAGACCAGGATAGCATCTCAGGTACCTGAAGATCCTCTTCACAGCATAAAGGTGAAATTCTTTAGGAGTCATGATGAGACTGCTTTTATACATAGTCTCATCTTCCAAATAGGGCTTAAAACGCATTAAATATCATCAAAATACCCAAATATATGCTTGTGTTTGTTGCTTGTGTATTTTAGGTACGGATATTGAGATAATGACAAAAGATCACAAGAATCATGCAAAAACGAACACGGGAAACGAAGCCGCACAATGAACCAAGCCCTAGTGAAGACTTTCCCAAGATCAACCCTTGAAGATTTGAAGAATTATGAAGAAGGGTCCTCCAATTATGAAGAATTGACACTTTATACCCTTGTATCCTCATAATTACAAGTTTGGTCCCTAGAGTATGTCAAAATTACCAAAAGGGCCCTTAACTTTGAAGAATTGGCAAGTTTAGCCCCTCAACAAAGCTAAATTGTCAACCAATATCATCCACAAAGTCAAATATATCATGAAGTCCTTCAAAGAACAAGAAATGACAAGTTTGGTCCTTTGAAAAATCCAAAATTACAAAAAGGACCCTCAACTTTCAACAATTGGCAAAAATGGTCCCTCATATATCAAGACTTGGCAAATTCAGTCCTCCAAAATGACAATTATACAAGTCTAGACCATTACCTTTGAAGAAAAAACCAAACCAGCCCTTGAAGAATTCAATTATGGCAAGAAATACCCCTGAATTCATGTTACAAAAGTTTATGGGCCAAAAATGTAAAAAGTCCAAAGTTGATAAGGCTTAAATGGGCGCTGATGGAGTTTTGTTTGCAAATGACAAAAGGGAAAGAAGTGAGGGGTTAAACCTGGGCGACACAATAGATACCTTAACCAGTAGTGGGGTGACACGTGCCCCACTACCACCTCTCCACCAATCACATTGCTCCCTGCTTCCACCTCACCATCCACTCACATTTATTCATTAAACTAATCCTAACAGATTAGTTTAAACTGGCGCTAAACACCCAATTTAAAAACCAAACGGATTAAAAACATGTTCTTGGTGTTCTTGGCAAAAATTGGGCATTCACTAATTACCAACAATTAAACTCCCATAATGTGCAGATTTGTGATTAAGGGTCCTATAATCACAACCCAACCTTAAAACTTGACACCTCACCACCCCATTTGTCTCCTTGTGACTCCCCTGCTCCCCACCCATGCATACTGCCAAAAAGGTGGCAGCAATCCAACGTTTGAGATACATGCTTACTTTCTAAGCTGCATATACACCCTTGGATGCTCTCACACATGCCAGCTACCACTACACAACAAGAAAAGTCACATGATTCTCCAAAGAAGACAAAGACCTCAAGGGCATTTTTGGGACTTTAGCATTAGGGTTTACACGTTTTGCAGCTTGATAGGACCTTGTACACCCTCTATATAAAGGGTCTAGTTCATTTCATTTGCTCCTGCTTTTGGTTTTTCCTTTGTTCAAACACTTGTAAATCCTTTTTCAGTTTTATGAATTTGAGTTAAGTGATTTGAAGAAAGACCAAGTGCCACCTTTATTCTGTTGTTTATGTTCTTAGTTTACTGCTTTTGAAGTTTAAAACCTGTTTTCAAAAGAGGAGTGTGCACAAGTTTGCATATTTTCCTCATTTTCTTGATATTTTGCTAAGTCTTGTTCCAATCTTGGAATTCTTGGGCTATAGGGCTGATCATAGCATCCTAACTGAGTTGGTTAAGGTGTGGTGAGGCTTATAACTTGGGGATAATCAAGTGTGGGGTAACAAGTTTGCATCAATCAAGATTTTTCCAAGTTTCTGATTTTTCATGTCATTGTGCTTAACCCTTGTTGAATCTTAGCAGGCTTTTGTGGAAGCTTGTGCTTGTTCTTGCTAGCACATAAGCTCAAAATTCGTGGGTGTGGATGTACATCCATGAGGTTTGCTTACTTAATCTCCAAATCTGCATAAATTGTGATTTTTGGTGATATTTGTATGAAACTGTTGTTCTTGTGAATTTTGTGGCTTGTTCTTGCTTGAATCTGTTATTTAGACTTGTTAGAGTGTTAATTGATGCTTGGTTGGCCTGAAATCTTGTTTTGCTTTTGAAAATCTTGATTTGAAAAAGTTAAAGGGGTGTTTGGGTCTACTGATTTATGCTTGTAATCTGATTTTGTGTTAAGGGAAAGTGTTGTTTATGCTTTGTATCTGATATACCTTTGTTTGAGAGTGTTTTGCTGCAAGTTATTGGGTTTGAACACTTGAATTGATCAATCTCCTATTAAGACCTTGTTTCTGCTTGTTTAGACCTAGGATTTTGGGAACACTTAGTGTGTATGCATGCTTAGGGATTAAAGTGGTTTAAACAAAGTTAACTTAACCTGTTTGAAAGATTTGAGGTGTTGAAATTGGCTTGTGTGTCAAATACATCAGCAAAAGTATAAATCTGCATGTGTAGTGTTCATCAGTAACTTTTATAGCTTGGATCTTGCTTAATTCTTTGAACCAGTGCATGAAACCTGTTTAGACTTGCTTATTGGAGTTTATTATAGCTTGTGTGTGCATTTGGTTGAATTTGGTTGGCTGATTTGTGCTAAAATTGCTCTTGAATGCTAAACTGCTCATTGTTCATGTCTGTGCTATATCTGGTGATAAATTGATTAAACTGTATCAATTGGCTGTTTGTGATTGTGTTATTTTGCTTGTTATTGACTCCTTTTGATCCAAAGATCAATTGGGTGCCCTTGTGAAAACTGAATCCAAGAAAAAGTCACTAAAGACAACAAGTCAAAATAGTCAAGCAGTGGGAAAAGTTCCCACTGCTCAACATCCAAAACTAGCCCCTGCTAGTGCAATTTTATCATCAGCTTATCAATAAGCTATTCTAGCTTATTCTGACTTGAAACAACTTATTTTTTGTAATAGATCTTCATTATTTGACCCATTTAAGTGAACTGGAGCTTATCAGACTTTGACTTTGACTTTTCACTAGAAAACCAACTTGTTTGACTTTTAAGATAAGTGCTTATTTGATTTTCCATCTTATTGAGTGTGCTTATTTGAAAGTTCTTTGGTTTTTAAGCTTAGTTTTGTCAAAAGAAACATTTTGCAACTTGAATCAGCTTCTGAGGTGGTCTAGATCATAAAAACGACTATTTTGTCGTTTTGTGAATAAGTTGTTGACTTGTTTCTGGCTTATTGAGTGGTCTTATTTGAAATTTCTTTTTACAGAAGTCTTTGTTAGGTCAAAAGAAGGTTGTGTGTTAAATTTTAGCTTATGGCATCAGCTTATAGCTTAATGGGCCAAAAAGCCCATTAAGAATAAGCTGCTTATTATAAGTTAGCTTATTTCACATTTTCAGCTTTTGGGCCTTTGGAAAAAGTTGTTTAAAATCAAATTTTGAGTCAACCTGTGCTTTTTGAGCTTATTTTGAGCACTTTTTCTTATTGGGCCTTAATTAAGCCCAATAAGGGACTGTTTAGGGTTTGGCCCATTTTCTAGGCCCAATAGGGGTATTTAGGTAATTTCACTTTCATTTCTGAGTTATTTAGGTTAAATTAAGCTAGTTTGCAAGTTTTTAGAATTTTTTATAATTTTTGGATTTTTAATATTATTTTATTATTAAAAATTAAAAGTCTGATTTTCTAGGTTTTTATATTTTTCCTAGGTTCTAAATACTTAATTAGGATTTTTGCAACTTTCCAAATATTTTTTAGGTCTTTTAATTATTTGTTATAATTAATTTAAGATTTAATTGATTTTAGGAGTTTTTAATTATTTAAAAATAGTTTAAATTGGTTTTAAAATTTTGAAAAATAGTTTTTAGCTTAATTAGAGTATTTTTGAGGTTTACAAACTTGAAAATCTTGTTTAGGGCTTTTTAATAATTAATTTTGATTTTTAGGGCTTTAATTAGCATTAAAAAGTCATTATCTAATTAATTAAAAGGTTTTTGCAAGTTTTGATTTTTTGTAAACTCTTAGATTATTATTAAGGATTTTTGGTGATTTTTAGGAATTTTTAGGAATTAATTTTAATTTTGGTGGTTTTTACGACTTTACGTGTACGCCTTTTTAGACTTAGTTTAATCCGTCTTCATAACCGTCATTCTTTTCTAATCCCTTTTCTATTTTTCTTTTCTCAAATATAATCACAAATTAATCCAAGTCATTACACACATAACACACTAGCCTCCTTGAGAACGAACTTAATTGGGTCATTCACACACGGTTTTCCTAAATCGTCGTGCTCACTTGCCCTTTTTATTGCACTCTTTTCCTAAGGGTTGCAAAACTTCAACATCAATTTTGGCGCCGCTGCCGGGGAGGCGTGTTGTGTTTTGATTTGGCATTGTTGTTTTTATACTAACCATAATTAGTATTTGTATTAGTAGCACTCTACTAATACGTATTATCGTTTTTCGGTTTTTGTGTGAATATTATTACTATATTGTATACGTAGAACAATAAATACACAAGTACTCCAAATACGTGAGCAATCACAACCTTGACTTGGGAGGTCATTACCCAATCATTGTATTCGAATCTCAAACCAAAGAAAAAGGCAAAAATAGATAAATACTTTCGTGAAGCTTAATCTTGAAAATACAAACTATAAGGTGGGTATAAGGCGGATATTATAAAATATATCCTAAGGAAAAAGGCTCTTAAGTGCTTCGCGCCGCCTCGTTTCCCCGCTTGCTTGTGAGTATTTGATTGTGAGAGTGAATCGAGGGTTTTGCCGCCCAAAGTATTACTAAGTATCATATATATTTTCTTGGTTTCAATTTGATTAAACCCTCTTGAACGATTTGGTGTTCCACCATCGTTCTAAAGTCATCGAAGGCGTTCACTCCACGTGTTCGTTTTCATTCTTTGAGGCTTCGTTAATCAAGAGATTTGATTAGTGAGGAGATTTGTGGACTCATTGTCTACCTAATACATTTCACCAAGTTCCAAAAAAAAAAGGTTAATACAATCAAAAACCAAAAAAAAAATTGAAAAAATACAAAACACCAAAAAGAATCTTCTTTGCTCGTCCCCTCGTTGTACGTGACGTTTATGCTAACTCGAAATCAAGCAAGACGTGCTCGTAAACGAAAAAACAAATCCATCACTCCAAACAATTCTAGTGAGGAGTCTCCTATTGACGAACCCATTGTAAGAGAAGCACCAACCATGGCGAATCGAACTATGATGGAGTTACTTCAAGCACCCACCGAGGGTTATGGAGAGGCTATTGTGATTCCCGCTATCCTTGCGGAGAATTTTGAGGTTAAGACGGGTTTGTTGTCCATGATTCAAAACAACAAATTCCGTGGTGATGAGAAGGACAATCCTCACAACCATATCCGCCAATTCAATCGTCTTACCGCTACTTGCAAGTTTAAGGATGTTTCAAACGACTCGATTAAGATGATGCTTTTTCCGTATTCCTTAGCGGGGCCCGCAAAAATTTGGTTAGAGAAAGAGCTACCCAATTCTATATTGACGTGGAAGGATCTCGTGTCTAAGTTTGTGAACCAATTTTTTCCGCCCTCTAAGACTACGCACTTGAAAAACGAGATTTCAAAGTTTTCACAAGAATTTAATGAAAGCTTTTCAACGGCTTGGAATAGGTTTAAGGAAATGTTACATGAGTGTCCTCATCACGGTTTTTCCGATTTGCATCAAATTGACACGTTTTACAATGGACTTAATGATCATGAAAGGGATTATTTGAATGCCGCCGCGGGTGGTAATTTTTTGTGTAAAACGGTTGAGGAAGCTTTGGTGATTATTGAAAATAGATCTAAGGTGTATAGTCCTCGTAGCACGTCTAGTGTTCGTAAGGCTTCGTCTTCGGCTTCACCTTCTTTGTCTAATACCATCGATGCTTGCCAAATTGAGGCGAACTTGGAAAACAAGATTTTTGATAAGTTGAAAGGACTTTTGATTGAGTTTAAAGTTGGTGAACCAAGTGCTCCCGCTACGGTCAAAGCGGTTGAGGTTTCTTGCATGTATTGTGGTGGAGGTCATGATTTCTCCGAGTGCATTACCAACGGTGGTAACACTTCGAGTGCCTTTGCGGCCACGGGAAATTACAACCAAAACGGTCAAGTTTCCCGCTCTAATCAAATGACTCCACCGGGTTTTGGATCAAATCAAAATGCTAACAACTATCGCAACAATCAAGTTGGTTTTAAGAACAATTACAACAAAGGGAATTATGGGAATCAAGGGGCTAATAATCAAGTTTCAAACAAAAATGATTTTCAAAATAACAACAAGAGTTTGCAAACATTGAAAGATCTTCCAAGTGAGTTTGTTGAATATGCTAGTGGTAATGATGCTAGGTTTGACAACATTCAAAGAGAGATAATTAGCCTAAGATCCGAGTTCAAAAACGACTTGAAGAAAGAGTTGAAAAATGAGTTAGCTAATGAACTTAAAATCCACACCAACAAGATGGAAGGAAATGTCACTAGGTTACAACAAAACCAACAAAAGATGGAACAAGGGCAACATGAGATTAAACAAGAGATGCTTAAGGCCGAGAAAAGGCAAACCGAAGCCGTATTGAGGCAATCTAATTTTGAAGATAAAATCTCGTCTATGTTTAAGGCAATAATGTGTAAACCGTCGTCAAGTGGTCTTCCTAGTAACACCATATCCAACCCTAAGGGTGAGATGAAAGTGATTACCACACGTAGTGGTAAGACACTAAAGGAGCCGATTCCTCAACCAATTGCTCCTACGGAGGAAGCAATTGAGGAAGAACCCGAGGTGGTGGTCGAAAAGGAGCATATTTCAAGCCCACAAAGTACCGCTCATGCCACACCTACGGTTGACCCATTACCATCATTGGAACCCGAGATTCCAAAGGCTATGCCTATGCCTCAACCCACACCACCCTTGCCTTACCCATTGAGACTTAGGAAGGAGAAACGACAAGAGCGCGACAACTATCAATTTGAGCTTTTTATGAAAATGTTTCGTGACTTGCATTTTAATGTGAGTTTCGCCGATGCCTTGGTCATGATGCCTCGATTTGCCGCTAACTTTAAGAGTATGTTGAACAACAAGGAAAAATTACACCAAAAGTCTAGTTGTTCGTCGGTTTATCTTAATCGCATACCTCAAAAAGTCGGTGATCCCGGTAAATTTTTGATCCCTTGTGCAATCCAAGACATGGAAGAATGCTTCGCCTTGGCCGATCTTGGTGCTAGCATTAACTTGATGCCACTTGCAATCTACAAGTCGCTCAATCTTCCTAATCTTACTCCTTCACGAATGTCTATTGAGTTGGCCGACCATTCCACGATTCTTGCATGTGGATTGGCGGAAGACGTTTTTGTGAAAGTGGGGAAGTTCTACTATCCCGTAGACTTCATTGTTGTTGACATCCCCACGGATCCTCAAGTTCCTCTCATTTTAGGTCGTTCGTTTTTAGATACGTCTATGGCTTTGATCGATGTGCATGCTAGAAAGATCACCTTACGTTTCAACGACGAGGAACTTGTTATAAACGCAACTCAAAACTCTCAAATTTCTCATGTTTATTCCGTTGCAACCATAAACCTCGTTGATATGATCGACGTGGTTTGCGAGGAATTTTCACAAGAAGTTCTAGGTTTTGGTGATGAAGAAACTAGTGGCAATCCCACTATGTTAGATCCAATTCTTGATAATTCGACACCAACCTTCACTCCTTTCGAAGGTGGTGGTTTTACGTTGGAAGAATTCGATGTTCCACGTACTTGTGACGAAGACCTCGACAACTATGAGGACTTCTCGATTATCAAGGATTTTCTCAACGATTTCCCATTTCCTCCACCCGAGGAGGTTATGAGTATCGAGCCCAAATCTTCACTTGAGGAACCACCTATCCTCGAGTTGAAAGATTTACCTCCTCACCTCGAGTATGTCTATTTGGAGGAGGACGACAAGTTGCCGGTTATTATTGCGAAGGAACTTTCGAATGATGAAAAACCGCACTTGTCGATGTTCTTAAGGACCACAAAGGGGCGATTGCGTGGAAGTTATCCGACATTAAGGGGATTGATCCCAAATTTTGTACCCACAAAATCTTAATGGAGGAAGATTTCAAGCCAACAATCCAAAGTCAAAGAAGGGTGAACCCCAAAATTCACGATGTCATCAAAAAGGAGGTCCTTAAACTCCTTGACGCGGGAATGATTTACCCTATTTCCGATAGCCCTTGGGTGAGTCCTATTCATTGTGTCCCTAAAAAGGGAGGGATGACCGTTGTGCCAAACGATGCCAACGAGTTAATTCCCACGAGACTCGTGACCGGATGGAGAGTGTGCATTGACTATCGAAAGTTGAATGAAGCCACTCGAAAAGACCATTTTCCCTTGCCCTTCATGGACCAAATGTTGGAGCGTCTTGCGGGAAACGATTTCTATTGCTTTTTAGATGGTTTTTCCGGTTACTTCCAAATTCCCATCGATCCTCGTGATCAAGAAAAAACTACGTTTACGTGTCCATATGGAACGTTTGCCTATCGTAGAATGCCATTCGGACTTTGCAATGCACCGGGAACTTTTCAACGATGCATGATGGCTATTTTTCATGATATGATCGAGAAGACGATGGAAGTCTTCATGGATGACTTTTCCGTGTTTGGTGATTCCTTTACTTCGTGTTTGTCGAACCTTGAGAGAATGCTAAAACGTTGTGAGGAAACCAACCTTGTGCTCAATTGGGAGAAATGTCATTTTATGGTTAAGAGTGGAATCGTCTTAGGGCACAAGGTCTCGAAAGCGGGGATTGAGGTAGATCAAGCTAAGGTAGACGTCATCGCCAAATTACCTCATCCCAAAACCGTCAAGGGAGTTAGGAGTTTCCTAGGCCACGCGGGCTTTTATCGACGATTCATCAAGGATTTCTCGAAGATTTCTCGACCCATTACACATCTTCTTGAAAAAGAGGCACGTTTTGTCTTTGACGAAGAATGTGTATGAGCCTTTGAGATCCTTAAGAGGAAACTTACCGAAGCTCCCATTCTTGTTGCTCCAAATTGGAACCTCCCCTTTGAACTTATGTGTGATGCAAGTGATTACGCTATTGGGGCCGTTTTGGGGAAACGTCATGATAAGCATTTCTTGCCTATTCACTATGCTAGCAAGACGATGACCGAGGCTCAACTTAAATACACTACAACGGAAAAGGAGTTCCTTGCCGTGGTGTATGCATTTGAGAAATTCCGACCTTATCTCGTCTTGACGAAATGCATAGTGTATACGGACCATTCGGCTATCAAGTATCTCATGGCTAAACAAGATGCAAAGCCGAGATTACTTCGTTGGATTCTCCTCCTTCAAGAATTTGATCACACAATTGTTGACAAAAAAGGAGCCGAGAATCTAGCGGCCGATCATCTCTCTCGTTTGGAAGATCCTCACCAAAGTGTTTACGAGCCCAAGGAAATCACCGAAACATTTCCGCTCGAGACACTTGGTTTAGTGAATTCCAAACTTGATTCTTCTACCCCATGGTTTGCGGATTTTGCAAATTACCATGCGGGTAACTTCATCGTTAAGGGTATGACAACTCAAGAAAAACGAAAATTCTTTCGTGATGTCAAGTTCTACTTTTGGAACGACCCTTACTTGTTTCGAACTTGTGCGGATCAAATCATCCGTCGTTGTGTATTTGGCACCGAAGCTTCTAATATCCTTAGAGCTTGCCATGAGGGACCCACGGGTGGTCACCACGGTGCTAATCTCACGGCTAAAAAGGTGTTTGATGCCGGCTTCTTTTGGCCTACTATTTACCGAGATGCACAAATCCTTGTGAAGTCTTGTGATGCATGCCAACGACAAGGAAAAGCCTCACAAAAAGATGAAATGCCACAAAATATCATTCAAGTATGGGAGATCTTTGACGTTTGGGGTATAGACTTTATGGGGCCGTTCCCATCATCTCGTGGTAATAAGTACATTCTCGTTGCGGTTGACTACCTTTCTAAGTGGGTGGAGGCGAAGGCCTTGCCCACTAATGATGCTCGTGTGGTAGTCAAGTTCTTGAAAAGTTTGTTTGCTAGGTTTGGAACCCCTCGTGCGATCATAAGCGATCGTGGAACCCATTTTTGTAATGACCAATTCGAAAGAGTCTTAAGGAAATATGGGGTTACACATCGTCTTTCTACGGCTTATCACCCACAAACGAGTGGGCAAGTCGAGGTTTCAAACCGAGCATTGAAGAGGATCTTGGAAAGATCCGTGGGGGAAAACCGACAATCTTGGTCGGATAAGTTAGACGATGCTTTATGGGCCTTTAGGACCGCTTATAAGACACCCATTGGGTGCACTCCCTATAAGCTTGTGTATGGAAAGAATTGTCATTTGCCTATCGAGTTAGAACACAAGGCTTATTGGGCCCTAAAGCATTGTAATGATGACATGGAGACCGCGGGGAAACACCGGAAAATGCAATTAAATGAATTGGATGAATTAAGGGACATTGCTTATGAAAATTCATTGATTTATAAAGAGAAAACTAAAAAGTTGCATGATTCAAAAATTAAAAACCGGGTTTTTAACATTGGGGATCAAGTTTTACTTTTTAATTCAAGATTGAAAATATTTTCCGGTAAATTGAAATCCCGTTGGTCCGGTCCATTCACCGTGACTCAAGTGTTTCCTTATGGGACCATCGAGCTAGCTCAAGATGATGGTCCTAACTTCAAGGTGAATGGACATAGGTTGAAGCACTACTTTGGCGGGGAAGTTCCATCCTTGAATTACCTCGACCAAGTCACCTTCCCCAATGATAATTAGCATTGAGGGGATCGAGTCGAGCTCATGACTCGGTAATCAAAAACGAGGAGCCTCGTGGGGGAGTCCTATGCTTATCCTATGTACATATTATCGCTTTCTTAGTCTAATGTAGCTTACGTGTGGGGATTTGTGCCCTTCCAACCTTTGTTCCGTGGTTGTTTGTGATATGTGGTTTTTAGATCATGATCTTCGCGATTGGAGCCTCTCGTGTTCGTTTTATGGGAGCACTCGATCGTTTGCTTTGGAGACATTTCTCAATATCCATGATATATCCTTTATTGTTCTAACCTTAGGTTATTAGCACACTTCATAAACGGCTATTACTTAATGGTTACACCCTTTCCATGCTAGATTAGGCATTCGACTACGTCTCTAGTATGGGGGTGTTTGCACCCCTAGACTCGAAACATTGAGGACAATGTTTAACTTTGTATGGGGGGGTGAATAGATACTTGCCTTGCTAAACCTTCACGCTTTCCAAAGTTTATCGTTTTGTTTATCATTTTGTTGCAAAATAAGGCTAAAAATGGCCAAATTTTAAAATTTTTCTCATGTTTCATAAGTGTTTGAAGACACGAATGTAGATTTTCCGATGGCGAGAATAAGAGTAATTTTTGACTCGACCGTGCGTGTTGAGCACTTAGCTTTGATTCCTTAACTACACATTAGGCTAAGTCTCTTAAATGAGGACGAGAAATGAAAGGGTTAATTATAAGTTACTATGCTAAACGTAGAATACTCATATTCTTTCAAAAACTCATGTGTTCTCGTTGTTTGCTTATTCTCCCTTCGCATGTAAATATTTTTTGCTTAATAAATATTGACTTAGCGGTTTAGTTAGGATTGTTGGGTTTCTAGTCTTTTCTAGTAGCTTCCGTGTAATTAAATTGGGAAGACATTAAGGTATCGCCAGCGTCACGGTTTTGAAGTATTGGCACCCTAATAATCGAAAGCTTCACCCAATAATAAGATTTCAAGTGCTCACCTAAATCAAGCAAACAATTTGAAGCCCCACAAGGCCGAAAAATCTATGCAAAATTGAAAGTGAATCAAGCCTTAATCTTCGAAGCTTTAAAGATCCAAAATTCACCTTAGCGTGAGGATATACGTCTTTGGCTAATAAAACCACCGATGAGGAGGATAATAAAAGGCAAGGCAAGACCGAAGTCATAATAAAAGCTTCATGGCGAAGTTGAATAAAAGATGGAGGTAAACCAAAGATAATAAGGCCCTTCCGTTAGGGGGCGTATAAAAGTCTTGGTAATAAGTCTCATGTTCAAAACCGTTATAAAACCGTGTTTATCGATTCTTCTTGTCAACTTAATTTTTTAACATCGTCGTCTATTAGGAGGGGTTATTGATTTGATGGTCTTAGTTACACCGTTAGGACTCTATTTTTAGACCTAAATCTCTATTATCGCATAAGTCAAACAATGTATCCTCGTGAAACATTCAAGACATCATAAAATATAAGAGATACAACTTAGGAATAATGGGAGGATAAGTACGTGATTAGGGCATATGAGTAGTGTTAGCATTACTAACTTATAATGACAATGATCTCGTTGCACGCTTAGCATGGAATTGGAGTGAAAATCGAGGACGACGAAATTATTTCTAACGAAGCATTCACGTGTTCTTATTCTATGAACCTAAACGTCCCATTTTGCGATGAAAATCATACATTATGTCTATAACACAAGTAGTAGTAATAGTAGTAGTGTAGCTAGTTTATCATTCCAATAAAGTGAATAAAAATGAATTTTGGAGATGCTACGATACTTTATTCTAGCATTGCGTGAGGGCACGGAAATGGTTTAGTATGGGGGAGTGATGAGACTGCTTTTATACATAGTCTCATCTTCCAAATAGGGCTTAAAACGCATTAAATATCATCAAAATACCCAAATATATGCTTGTGTTTGTTGCTTGTGTATTTTAGGTACGGATATTGAGATAATGACAAAAGATCACAAGAATCATGCAAAAACGAACACGGGAAACGAAGCCGCACAATGAACCAAGCCCTAGTGAAGACTTTCCCAAGATCAACCCTTGAAGATTTGAAGAATTATGAAGAAGGGTCCTCCAATTATGAAGAATTGACACTTTATACCCTTGTATCCTCATAATTACAAGTTTGGTCCCTAGAGTATGTCAAAATTACCAAAAGGGCCCTTAACTTTGAAGAATTGGCAAGTTTAGCCCCTCAACAAAGCTAAATTGTCAACCAATATCATCCACAAAGTCAAATATATCATGAAGTCCTTCAAAGAACAAGAAATGACAAGTTTGGTCCTTTGAAAAATCCAAAATTACAAAAAGGACCCTCAACTTTCAACAATTGGCAAAAATGGTCCCTCATATATCAAGACTTGGCAAATTCAGTCCTCCAAAATGACAATTATACAAGTCTAGACCATTACCTTTGAAGAAAAAACCAAACCAGCCCTTGAAGAATTCAATTATGGCAAGAAATACCCCTGAATTCATGTTACAAAAGTTTATGGGCCAAAAATGTAAAAAGTCCAAAGTTGATAAGGCTTAAATGGGCGCTGATGGAGTTTTGTTTGCAAATGACAAAAGGGAAAGAAGTGAGGGGTTAAACCTGGGCGACACAATAGATACCTTAACCAGTAGTGGGGTGACACGTGCCCCACTACCACCTCTCCACCAATCACATTGCTCCCTGCTTCCACCTCACCATCCACTCACATTTATTCATTAAACTAATCCTAACAGATTAGTTTAAACTGGCGCTAAACACCCAATATAAAAACCAAACGGATTAAAAACATGTTCTTGGTGTTCTTGGCAAAAATTGGGCATTCACTAATTACCAACAATTAAACTCCCATAATGTGCAGATTTGTGATTAAGGGTCCTATAATCACAACCCAACCTTAAAACTTGACACCTCACCACCCCATTTGTCTCCTTGTGACTCCCCTGCTCCCCACCCATGCATACTGCCAAAAAGGTGGCAGCAATCCAACGTTTGAGATACATGCTTACTTTCTAAGCTGCATATACACCCTTGGATGCTCTCACACATGCCAGCTACCACTACACAACAAGAAAAGTCACATGATTCTCCAAAGAAGACAAAGACCTCAAGGGCATTTTTGGGACTTTAGCATTAGGGTTTACACGTTTTGCAGCTTGATAGGACCTTGTACACCCTCTATATAAAGGGTCTAGTTCATTTCATTTGCTCCTGCTTTTGGTTTTTCCTTTGTTCAAACACTTGTAAATCCTTTTTCAGTTTTATGAATTTGAGTTAAGTGATTTGAAGAAAGACCAAGTGCCACCTTTATTCTGTTGTTTATGTTCTTAGTTTACTGCTTTTGAAGTTTAAAACCTGTTTTCAAAAGAGGAGTGTGCACAAGTTTGCATATTTTCCTCATTTTCTTGATATTTTGCTAAGTCTTGTTCCAATCTTGGAATTCTTGGGCTATAGGGCTGATCATAGCATCCTAACTGAGTTGGCTAAGGTGTGGTGAGGCTTATAACTTGGGGATAATCAAGTGTGGGGTAACAAGTTTGCATCAATCAAGATTTTTCCAAGTTTCTGAGTTTTCATGTCATTGTGCTTAACCCTTTTTGAATGTTAGCAGGCTTTTGTGGAAGCTTGTGCTTGTTCTTGCTAGCACATAAGCTCAAAATTCGTGGGTGTGGATGTACATCCATGAGGTTTGCTTACTTAATCTCCAAATCTGCATAAATTGTGATTTTTGGTGATATTTGTATGAAACTGTTGTTCTTGTGAATTTTGTGGCTTGTTCTTGCTTGAATCTGTTATTTAGACTTGTTAGAGTGTTAATTGATGCTTGGTTGGCCTGAAATCTTGTTTTGCTTTTGAAAATCTTGATTTGAAAAAGTTAAAGGGGTGTTTGGGTCTACTGATTTATGCTTGTAATCTGATTTTGTGTTAAGGGAAAGTGTTGTTTATGCTTTGTATCTGATATACCTTTGTTTGAGAGTGTTTTGCTGCAAGTTATTGGGTTTGAACACTTGAATTGATCAATCTGCTATTAAGACCTTGTTTGCTTGTTTAGACCTAGGATTTTGGGAACACTTAGTGTGTATGCATGCTTAGGGATAAAAGTGGTTTAAACAAAGTTAACTTAACCTGTTTGAAAGATTTGAGGTGTTGAAATTGGCTTGTGTGTCAAATACATCAGCAAAAGTATAAATCTGCATGTGTAGTGTTCATCAGTAACTTTTATAGCTTGTATCTTGCTTAATTCTTTGAACCAGTGCATGAAACCTGTTTAGACTTGCTTATTGGAGTTTATTATAGCTTGTGTGTGCATTTGGTTGAATTTGGTTGGCTGATTTGTGCTAAAATTGCTCTTGAATGCTAAACTGCTCATTGTTCATGTCTGTGCTATATCTGGTGATAAATTGATTAAACTGTATCAATTGGCTGTTTGTGATTGTGTTATTTTGCTTGTTATTGACTCCTTTTGATCCAAAGATCAATTGGGTGCCCTTGTGAAAACTGAATCCAAGAAAAAGTCACTAAAGACAACAAGTCAAAATAGTCAAGCAGTGGGAAAAGTTCCCACTGCTCAACATCCAAAACTAGCCCCTGCTAGTGCAATTTTATCATCAGCTTATCAATAAGCTATTCTAGCTTATACTGACTTGCAACAACTTATTTTTTGTAATAGATCTTCATTATTTGACCTATTTAAGTGAACTGGAGCTTATCAGACTTTGACTTTGACTTTTCACTAGAAAACCAACTTGTTTGACTTTTAAGATAAGTGCTTATTTGATTTTCCAGCTTATTGAGTGTGCTTATTTGAAAGTTCTTTGGTTTTTAAGCTTAGTTTTGTCAAAAGAAACATTTTGCAACTTGAATCAGCTTCTGAGGTGGTCTAGATCATAAAAACGACTATTTTGTCGTTTTGTGAATAAGTTGTTGACTTGTTTCTGGCTTATTGAGTGGTCTTATTTGAAATTTCTTTTTACAGAAGTCTTTGTTAGGTCAAAAGAAGGTTGTGTGTTAAATTTTAGCTTATGGCATCAGCTTATAGCTTAATGGGCCAAAAAGCCCATTAAGAATAAGCTGCTTATTATAAGTTAGCTTATTTCACATTTTCAGCTTTTGGGCCTTTGGAAAAAGTTGTTTAAAATCAAATTTTGAGTCAACCTGTGCTTTTTGAGCTTATTTTGAGCACTTTTTCTTATTGGGCCTTAATTAAGCCCAATAAGGGACTGTTTAGGGTTTGGCCCATTTTCTAGGCCCAATAGGGGTATTTAGGTAATTTCACTTTCATTTCTGAGTTATTTAGGTTAAATTAAGCTAGTTTGCAAGTTTTTAGAATTTTTTATAATTTTTGGATTTTTAATATTATTTTAATATTATTTTATTATTAAAAATTAAAAGTCTGATTTTCTAGGTTTTTATATTTTTCCTAGGTTCTAAATACTTAATTAGGATTTTTGCAACTTTCCAAATATTTTTTAGGTCTTTTAATTATTTGTTATAATTAATTTAAGATTTAATTGATTTTAGGAGTTTTTAATTATTTAAAAATAGTTTAAATTGGTTTTAAAATTTTGAAAAATAGTTTTTAGCTTAATTAGAGTATTTTTGAGGTTTACAAACTTGAAAATCTTGTTTAGGGCTTTTTAATAATTAATTTTGATTTTTAGGGCTTTAATTAGCATTAAAAAGTCATTATCTAATTAATTAAAAGGTTTTTGCAAGTTTTGATTTTTTGTAAACTCTTAGATTATTATTAAGGATTTTTGGTGATTTTTAGGAATTTTTAGGAATTAATTTTAATTTTGGTGGTTTTTACGACTTTACGTGTACGCCTTTTTAGACTTAGTTTAATCCGTCTTCATAACCGTCATTCTTTTCTAATCCCTTTTCTATTTTTCTTTTCTCAAATATAATCACAAATTAATCCAAGTCATTACACACATAACACACTAGCCTCCTTGAGAACGAACTTAATTGGGTCATTCACACACGGTTTTCCTAAATCGTCGTGCTCACTTGCCCTTTTTATTGCACTCTTTTCCTAAGGGTTGCAAAACTTCAACATCAAGTCACTTGATGGCGTGCACAAGCACACACAGCAAACATGATGTCAGGTCTGGAGGCTGTAAGATACATCAAGGACCCAATCATGGATATATAGTGCCTGACATCAACATCTTTCCCATCTCTACTCTTTCCGCAAGGGTGTTCTCTATCCATAGGAGTAGTAGCCCTCTTTTCATGTGGAGAAAAGCCAAACTTCTTCAAGATCTCAGCAACATATTTATCCTGGGAGATGAAGATACTATCTTCTTTCTGCTGAACTTGTAAACCAAGAAAGAAGTTCATCTCCCCCATAGCACTCATCTTGAATTTGTCTGTCATAAGCTTGGAGAAATCCTCACTCATCTTTGGATCAGTAGACCCAAAAAATGATATCATCAACATAGACCTAGACAAGCAACACATCCTTGCCTTTCTTCTTTGTAAATAGTGTCTGATCTATGATGCCCCTCTTGAATCCATTGTCCACCAAATAGGTAGAAAAGATACCATACCATGCTCTAGGGGCTTGATGAAGTCCATACATAGCCTTCTTGACTCTATACACTTTATCTGGATGCTCTGGATCCTCAAAACCAGGAGGCTGCATTACATATACTTCCTCAACAATAGTTTCATAGAGGAAGGCACTCTTGACATCCATTTGATAGACTGTGAAGCCCATGCAGGATGCATAGGAAAGAAAAATCCTAATAGCTTCAATCCTTGCAACTGGTGCAAAGACCTCCTCATAGTCTATCCCCTCCTCTTGTGTATATCCTTGAGCCACTAACCTTGCCTTGTTTCTGACCACAATGCCTCTTTCATCTCTTTTGCTCCTTAGAACCCATCTTGTCCCTATAGGTCTGACATATCTGGGACAATCAACCAGCTCCCAAACATCCTGAATTGCAAATTGATGAAGCTCATCCTGCATTGCTTCCACCCAACTTGGTTCTTTGAGAGCATCAAATATTTTCTTGGGTTCCTCTTGTGACAGAAAACAGGCAAACAAACATGCTTACACAAGAGGGATATCAACCTTCTTGTGTATATTGGCAATAAACCCACCAAGACCTTGATGAGATCTTCTAGTCTGAACTGGAGTCATAATATCACCAATCATCTGGGAAGTGGGGTTATTCTTCATTGTGGAAGTGAGAACTCCTCCTTCAAAAAGTCTGGTGTCCTCAACCTCATGCTCCAAGTTGCCAATATATTCTTCATCAGACTCTCTTTCATCAACGTGAGGATGAACCTCTTCATATATATTGGAAGGTTCACCTTGTTCAAAAATGGAAGAGAAAAGATGTTCAGTATTTTTGTCAACGCCTAAATCTTGTTTGTCAGCGCTTGGGCTAACAACGCTTGAATTGTTGTTGTCAACGTCTGAACCATCAACGTCTGAATTGGTCTTGTCAGCGCTAGATTTGCCTTTTTCAGCGCCTGAAGGACCATGCATGTTTGTATCTGGTGGTACTTGAAAACCACCATTATCTTTTCCAGCAGCAGCAGCAGCAAAAGCATCTGTCCAAATGGGAATAGTAACATATTCTTGAATAGGAGATGTCTTTTCTGCTTGTGATCCAACCTTTTCATGAACCTGAGTACCTGAAACATCAACAACTTGTTCCTCCATAACATTTGAAGTTACCTTCACAATGTCTGGATTAGTGGCAGGCATATAATTTAAAGTTCTAGATAAAGGTTCCAAGTCAAACAACCAATTAGGACCACTTTCAGGATCACTAGGTTTATTTTCTAAAAACCTAACATGTACTCTTTCAAGTATACGTTTTTCTTCTTTAAGATAAACCCTATATCCCTTGCTCTGCACTGAATACCCCATGAAGTAACCCTCATCACCTTTTGCACTAAATTTCCCTAAGGCATCACTAGTATCCAAAACTACTACATGACAACCAAAAGGTCTGAGAAAACCAATATTAGGTTTTCTTCCCCAAAGTAACTCATAAGGTGTTTTATTTTGAATTTTGTTAACCAATGCTCTATTTTGAACATAACAAGCTGTATTAACAGCCTCATCCCAAAAGGCTATAGGAAAATGAGCATCAGCCAACATTGTTCTGGCTGCTTCAATTAGGGTTCTATTTTTCCTCTCAGCAACCCCATTTTGTTGTGGGGTTCTAGCAATACTAAATTGCCTAGTAATTCCTTTCCTGGCACAGAAATCATCTAGCTTCTTATTCCTAAATTCACCACCATTATCACTCCTAAGCATTTTAACCTCATTGCCAGACCTCTTCTCAATCTGAGTGATAAAATCAATTAGAATATCAGCTGTCTCACTCTTCATAGCTAGAAATAATGTCCAAGTAAACCTAGAAAAGTCATCTGTGATGACAAAACAATATGACTTACTATTCAAACTTTCTATATTGGTTGGACCAAAGAGGTCCATGTGAAGCATATGAAGAGGTCTAGAACTAGTATGCACATGTTTGGACTTGAATGAGACCTTGTGTTGCTTGCCTTTAAGACATGCAACACAAGAGTGGTCATTGTGGAATGCCTTCTCAAGCAAACCATCAACCAAACCAAGTCTCACAAGCCTATTTATATTTTTAAAATTTATGTGCCCTAGTCTCCTGTGCCACAAATTACTCTCATCTACTGAGGCTTTAGCATAAAAACAAGACATATTATTATTGATTTTAATCCCATTTAGATTCACATTGTATATGTCCTTATGCCTAGGTGTTCTATACTCAATATACTTCTCATTAGGGATCTTAAAATCCTTGCTTAACACCAAACACTTAGTATCAGTAAACAGAACTTTATTTTTGTTATCACAAACTTGTGATACACTAAAAAGGTTTTAATCAAGTTCTTTTACCAGAAAGACGTTCTCAAAACGCAAATTCTGGGTGAGAAGGGTTCCTTTGCCTGTGATGGTGCCATATCCGCCTCCAAAGTAAACCTTGTCACCATCCTTAATGAGAGTGAAGTTAGTTAGGTAATCTTCCTTCCCTGTCATGTGCCTTGAGCATCCACTATCCCAATATCCATAATCATTGACCTGTTTTTGAATGCCCTGCACATAAAGAAAACAAATTAGTTTTCTTTGGGAACCCAAGTCTTAAAAGACTTGGATTCATCTGGTTGTTCAATAAGAACAGACTTAGTTCTCACAACAACCCCATTCTCATCCTTCTTAGGATGAAATACCCAGTTAACCCCAATAGGTTTTGTAATGACCTTTGAAATGTAACTAAATCTATTGCAGGTCATTGAAATCCCATTATCATTAGGGTTTTGATCTTTCTTGGGTCTCCATGTTAAGCTTGAAGAAGCTTTAGACCCCTTACCATGTGGTTGCAAATATTTAGGTCTGGTCACGTTTCTGTTAGTGTTGGAATTAGTCTTGTCAACGCTGAAATTACCCTTGTCAGCGTTGAATCTAGGGTTTGCTACAGAAACCCATTGCCTATTAGACCAGGTGTTTGTCTTTTGAAATGGTCTTTGTCCATGAGTGTTAGACCCTCTAGTAAAGAATGGGGCAGGTCTAATCACTTGTGGACTTTGCTGCACACAAGGTTTGGGTCTGACAACGTTTGACTTCCTAACAACGTTGACTTTGTTCCTGTCAGCGCTGAAATTGTTCCTGTCAGCGCTGGCTTTGGGAGCGTTGACACACTTGTATGCCAAGTGTGAAAAGCTACCACAAGTGTAACAAGCTTTTCTAGACACAACCTTAGGTCTAGAAGAGAAGAAGCCTGTTCCATTATTGCTAATTTGGCTCTTGGGTGACCTAGTATTCCTATACATTTTTGCATATTTAATGCTAGGTTTTCTATCAGTGTTTGAGCCTAGGTCAATAGCTTTACCAGTGATTGGGTTTGTAACCTTAATGGGAGTTGAATCATTGGGACTTTCACATAGCAAGCCACCGTTAACAAACAAAGTAGGGTTAGCTTTCTTCCATTCATTCAGATCAGTCAACTTTTGTTGGTACTCTTCAACTGGAGTGACAACTCTTGGTGGAGGAATGAATTCCTCCTCTTGGAGCTCTGGCAAACCAGTCCAAGATAGGTCCTTTTGTTGGACACCATAGAAGTCACCAGCTGGTGGTGGAACTAAAGAGTAATCATTCATCCCAATCCCAGTCATGTCCTTAGGATCCCTCTGTTTACTCACACAGTCTCCTAGGGTTTGGGTGGCTCTATCAAATCTTTGAATTTTAAGGCCAACATTATCTTTATTTTTAATGGCCTCATCTAACTTAGCCTGTAACTCACCATTAACCCTCTCCATGATGTTTCTAATATCCATACTAGCATTTAACTCATGTTTTAAGATGTTTATTTTATCTTTTAACAAATTCCATTTTCTTGTATTCAGAAACGGTTTTCTCAGTTTCAGTGAGAGCTAGTTGGTAATTAGACAATTTACATCTTTCAGTACTCATATCATCTAATAATCTTAACACCTCTTTGTTAAGTCTTTCAGTATTTAACCTACAACCTTTGCTACAAAAAGCGTCATCATATACCTCATTATCAGATGAAGAGGAGGAGTGTGCCATGAGAGCATATTCAACATCCTCTTCTTCTTCAATTTCAGCAACCAAAGCTTTATCCTCTTCAACATTCTTAGCCAGATAGCTCCAATCCCATCCCATACCATCAATTCCTTGAACTGCAACCATGGCTTTGGAATCCTGAGCTTTAACAACTTGACTTGAGGGTTTAGCAGCATCAGATCTTCTAGGAGATCTGCACTCCCTCATGAAGTGCCCCATACGATGACAATTGTAGCATTCAACTTTGGATTTATCAAATCCATCTATGTCTTTAGCATTGAAGATCATCTTCTTCTTAAACCTTCTGTTCCACCTATTTTCTCTTATACTAGCAAGAGCCATGTTCCACTTAATGTCCATCTCTTCCAAGTGCTCATCACTTATCTGCTCAAGGTCCTCATATGTAATCACTGAACCATTGGGCAGAGAAGCAATATAAGCACATACAGTATCCAAATCTAAACCAGCAGGTTTAACTCTTGGGGAGTCACTCTTGAATGTGTCCACGTCTGAATAGGAGACGTTGACAGGACTTGTTCCAGCGCTGACATGTGATGATCCAATAACTGGATGCATGTAAGAGTCCTTTTGATTGAATTGACCTTCACTATGAGAGAAGAAGGCCATGTTACTGGTGGTAGACTTGCTTCCATGCTCTAAAAGAGCTTCATCTTCCAACAGCCTTAGTTTGTTGTAGATGTCATCAAACGAGGAACTCTTGTAAGTATTGTTGGCAAGAATAGATCTTGCCTCAATCTTCCATGCCTCACCAAGACTTTTAAAAAAAGTAGCATTGATGTCAACATCACCAAGTTGTGTCCCAATGAAGGACAATTTGCTTGTAATATCAAGCAGTCTGCTTCTCACACTACTGAGCTTTTCATTAGGTTGAGCCTTGAAGACAGCATAATCATGCATGAGTTGCTTCTTCTTCTCTTCCTTAGTATCTTCATTGCCACCATATGCAACTTCAAGAGCTGCCCAAAGATCCTTAGCAGATTCATAACCTCTGTATTTATGCTGGTTCTCTTGTCCCAAAGAGAGTTTTAGAATATTTAGGGTTTTCATGTCGACCCTTTTCTTTGCTATGTCATCAGCAACCACAGCTCTACCATCTCCAGGTTTTTCTCTCTTGTCAGCTTCTGAACATCCAGCAACAGCTATTCTTGCAGCAATGGCATTAGCAATCTTTTGAGCCTTATTGAATGTGTTTCCATATTCAATGATCTCCCAGAGTGTGTAGTCATAGATCCCTAGATATTGTTCAAAATTGAATTTCCACAAATCAAAATTGGTTGCATCAAGCATGGGAATCTTGATGTTTGGTACAGGTGAGGAGGAGGGGGTTATTGCTTCTGACATGATGTTGTTAGGGTTTTTGAGAAAATTAGGGTTTTGGTGATTTTTAGGGTTCTTGTGTTCTTTAAGATCAAAAGTTCCTCAACCAGGCTCTGATACCACTTGTTGATCCCAAACTTAGATCGATTTAGCTTTATGTATACGAGATTAGATCAAGTAATACACTTAGAGAAACCTTTGTATATGCTTATGAATCTAAGTATTATGCGGAATTTAACACTTAAACAAGAACACACAATGATATAAACAAACTTCCACTTTGATTAATAATATCAAACTTGCTTACAATGAAAGTAGTTTACGAATGAAAATTTATATGAAACATTAACCTAAAGGTCTTCTTTTATAGACATAAGAAGCCTTGTACGATAATCTACGTATCAGCTATTCTAGGTAAAGATAAATATAGAAAATACATTGTTGTTCCTATCTTTACTAGAAGCATTCTAGAATACAATAAACGCGTAGAGTATATCTTCCTATCAGTGCTTGTCTTCAATGTGTCAACGCTTGACTTTATCTTGTCAACGCTTGAGCTGTCAGCACTTGTTTTGTTCTTGTCAACGCTTGTTTTACTCTTGTCAGTGCTCAAGTGATCTGGCCTTAATTTATTCCCAACAAAAAGTTGGAAGAGAAAGATTTTTGAGAAGTGGGTAATTAAATGGTGGTAATCATGGCATTTAATTTTTGAAACTACAGACCCGCGGAACCGGTCGGCCCCTTCGGCAAAGGGTCCGACGGGGTCGGAGTAAAAACGGGCAAAAACATTAAATTTTAAGTTTTTGAGGGAACTACACGGAACCGGTCGGCCCCTTGTTCAAGGGGTCCGATGAGGTCCGTATCTGTTTGAGACCATAAGTTTCTAAATGAGAGAAATGAGAGATTTTTGATCCACATCATAGCATTTTTGAAATTGGAAATCAAGAGATGCAATGTTTCACATGTTTTAACCGTGATTTCACTTGTATAGGGCATGGGAGTGTACCTTTTTATGATCCAAGCCATGATCCGCCAAGTATAAGAAACTAGCCACATATCAATTAAAAGGTTTGATAATCCTACCATCAATTACCAATAATTGTTAGAGTAAAGAGAAAGAATGGAAACAAGCAAGAGTTTTAAGTATCTTACAAAGAACAATTTTTTAACCATGGAACATAGTCCATTTGTTCCCATTCAAGCTACCGGTCTTCACTTGTTTTTCTTTTTGTCCATTTTAGTGAGAAAGCTAACAAGGTACTTGAACATTCCCTTTGTTTACTTGAACTCGGGAGAGGAATCAAGGATCTCGAGTAATCGGTTAAAGTATTCTAAGGGTGGTATCCTAGAGCTAGGAAGACCATCGTGTTTACTAGCCGATGATGAAGAACTAGATGGATGTTGAGTTCTTTTACCATTACCCATAGGTTGGGTTACCATGATCCTCGTCACCCTTTGATTACTAATTGAGGTCATGGCCCGATCAACAAGGTGATATATACCTTCCCGACCATTAGGAATCGGTGGAATGGGTGCTAAGTGGGAGTAAAGACGGGTAAGTAACATACCATAGGAAAGAACATATGTGACAAGATTCTGAATGTGGGACATCCTATTGGCTATGTAATAGGCAATATTAAAGGGTTTACCGATTTCTATACTATAAATCATGTAGATTTCACACACATTTAAGTTATTTTTATTGCCCATTAAGCTCATGGCGTTGCACCTTAAAATTCTTTCCCATTTTTCATATTTATCCTTGAGTTCTTTAGCCTCCATTCCATATGGATCTTTGTGAATAATCCCAATATTTTTGAAACTCTAGTGTCATCAACTCTACGTTTGAAGAGGGTTGTCTTGACAAGGTCCTTGTCGTCAAGTTTGGTTTCATACCTATCTTGAGCGTTTCTATGTATATTGGTTTTCTCGAGGGCTGTGAGAGAGTGAAGGTCGGAATAAAAACATGATCCTTCGTTGGGTATCTTAAGAATATGAGAAAAATGTTATAAGGAGTATGAGTATCTATTACCATTTGTCTCAAAATTTATAAGGAGGATGTGGTCTTCGTCAAAAGTGACATTGATTGTCATATAAAACTCTAGAACAAATTCGGGAAAAATTTGTTCGTCTATATCTAAGAAGCAATCAAATTTGATCCTGGAGAATACTTCATAGATGTCGGTGTTATCCGTGAAAGAAGGGTGGACAACGTGACCTTTACGGTGTCTTTATGGTCATATGTCCAGGCGGATGGCATTTTTGATCCTAAGACAATATTTTTCCAAGTTAGTCAATTTTAAGGAAAATGAATATAGGGATGCCTAGTGTGTGCCTGTATGCAACAAATGTGGGGGCGCGATTATCTTGACCCGAAAATTATTTTCTAAAGAAGTGAAAAATGCATGATTTTTGAGATAACCCAAATGCTCCTTAAGTTCAATGTAGCTTCAAATGAACGTACCCAAAAATGCATATGAATTATGCAATTCCTTTAGCGTTCATGAGTCTTTATGCCATGATTAAAACATTGTTTTTGGATATTTGTTATTTATAATATTTAAAAAAAGGATTTTTAGGAATGACCTATGTAGTGAGAATAATATTTTGAAAATCATTTGTTCAATTAGGGATTTCTAGTAATTCTTATTGATTTAGTTAATCGGTTTATGCATACAAAGTGGTTAAACATCATAATTGATCAACGCATTATTTAATTTCACTAACATAGATGAATCCCCAATTTCAATTTTGTGCAATTAAATAGAAACCTAGAATCATATTAAGGATAATGTGATGTAAAAGAATGTAAATAAGTTAGAAATACTTACAAAGGTTGATTAGAACAAATAAAATGGTTAATTTCGTCCTAGAATTATTAGAGAGAAGAAAATGGTAGGTGTAGTCGTGTTTTACAGAAAAAATAAATAAAGTGGGTGTATGAGTTTGGGGTGTTTGTCTAACTATTTTAGCATTAGTTTCATCTAAAGACAGGCGGACCCTTCCACTGACCCTTGGGGAAAGGGGTCTGACGGGTTCCGTCTATGCAGAGGACAAAATGCGTTGGTTTTTAAGATGAGATTTCCATCAGTCCTAAACCTAGTCTCAATATGTTATATGGCTCACCCTTAAGTGGTTTTGTTAGAATGTCGGCTATGTTATCTTCCGAAGATACCTTTTCTATGGAGATGTTACCTTTTTGGACGTTGTCTCGTAGAAAGTGATGTCAAATTTTGATGTGTTTGATTCTTGAGTGCAACACAAGATTTTTGCTGAGATCAATGGCTCATTTGTTGTCGCATAGAATGGTTACATCTTCTAACTTGATTTCATAGTCAACAAGTTCTTGTTTCATCCATAACACTTGTTGACATGCTTTGCACGCCGACACATATTCGTCCTCAGTTGTAGAAATGGCAAGCGCGATTTGATTTTTCAGAAACCATGAGGTGAGACAACATCCGATAAATGCACATACACCACTTGTACTTTTTCTATCGACATAGTCACCGGCATGGTCCGAATCTGCGTAGGAAACGGTTTCCATTCTCGTTCCTTTGGGATACCATAGTCCAAGATGAGTTTTCCCTTTGAGGTATCTAAAAATTTGCTTGACTGCTTCAAGATGTGATACATTTGGATTGTCTTAGAAACGAGCACACATACAAACACTAAACATTATATCCGGCCTACTTGCCGTGAGATAAAGTAAACTACCAATCATACCACGATATTTGGTGCTATCAACATAGTCATTAGTACATCTTCGGTTAGTTTGGTTTCAGTTGACATTGGAGTGTTTGTTGGTTTAGATTCTTCTAGTCCAAATTTCTTAAGCATTTTTTTATATACTTAGATTGATTGGAAAAAATGCCGTCTTCCATTTGCTTAATTTGTAGACCCAAGAAAAAATTAAGTTCACACATCATAGTTATTTCAAATTCATCATCCATAATTTTAGAAAACTCATCACAAAGTTCTTGACACATAGAACCAAAAATGACATCGTCAACATATATTTAAACGATAATTATGTTTGACCCCTATTTCTTAGTGAACAATGTATTGTCTACATGACCCATTGAATACTTATGTTCAATTAGAAAAGACTTAAGTCGATCGTACCATGCCTTGGGTGCTTTCTTGAGATCATAAAGAGACTTTTTGAGTTTATAAACATGATTAGGTTTTTCAAAGTCTTCAAAACCGGGAGGTTTTGCAACATACACTACCTCATTTATAAGTCCACTTAAGAATACACTTTTAACATCCATTTGATAGAGTTTGAAATCGTGTGCACAAGCATAAGCTAGTAAAATTCTTATGGAATCAAGTCGAGCAACCTGTGCTTAGGTTTCGTCGTAGTCTATACCTTCTTGTTGGTTATACTCTTGAGCAACAAGTCTAGCTTTGTTTCTCGATACTACACCATTTTCATCTAGTTTATTTCGAAAAACCCATTTTGTTCCGATTACAGTTTGATTTTTAGTCTTGGTACCAAATACCAAACATCATTAATCACAAATTGATTTAATTATTCTTGTATAGCAAAACCCAACTTTCATCAATAATAGCTTCATCAATATTTTTAGGTTCAATCTGAGACACAAAACAAAATAAATTACTTTAATTTTCAGCTTGTGACCTTAAGGTACGTTCATTCAATTTTCCAATAACATTATCTAAAGAATGACCTTTCGATTCTTTGATATTTAGGGGTTCAACTTTTAATGGTTCATTTCCATTGTCTTTTTCCAAATTAACTTGTAGATTATTGGCTTGACTTTCAACTAGATCATCATCTACCAAAGGTAATGTTCTAGAGGGAGGTAGACTTTCATCAAAGGTTATGTTCAACGATTCCTCGACACACATGTTTTGTTTATTTAAACAATGTAAGCTTTGCTATTTTGAGAGTATCTAAGAAAGACTCCCTCGTACGATTTTGGGTCGAACTTGGTGAGATAATCCTTAGTGTTAAGAAAAAAACATTTGCTTCCAAACACTTTAAAATATCCAATGGTCGGTTTTCTTTCTTTTAATATTTCATATGGTGTTTTATCTAAAGTGGTCTAATAATACCCGATTTAAAATATAAGTTGAGGTATCAACCACATGACACCAAAACTTTTGAGGCATGTTTGACTCATTTAACATTGTTCTACTCATTTCTTGAAGCGTTCTATTTTTACGTTCAACTACCCCGTCTTATTGAGTTGTTCTAGGTGCCGAGAAATTACGAGTGATACCTTTGGTGTCACAAAACGCTCCGAATTGCACCACATTGACAAACTCCCGACCATGATTCGTACGAATGGACATAATTCGACAATTTGATTGATTTTCAATTTTCTTACTTAGAATCTCAAAATGGTCAAAGGCTTCATTTTTTGTTTTTAAAAACTTTGTCCAGGTATATCTTGAGTAGTCATCCACAATAACTAAAGTGTAAAAATTACCTGCGTAGCTTTCCACTACGGATGGACCAAACAAGTCCATATGTAAGAGTTCTAGACACTTAGTCGTGGAGACAACATTTTTAGCTTTATGACTTGCGTGTGTTTGTTTTTAGATTTTACATGCGTCATAAAAATGTTGTTCATATTTTACTTTCGGTAGATTTCTAACAAGATCTTTGTTGGCCAAAGATTGTAAAAGACCCATGTTGATATGTGCGAGACGCCTATGCCAAGGGATGGAGGTGTCATCTATAGTGGTCAAACAAATAGGGTCTTTTGATGAGGCAAACTTCATCACGTATATGTTATTTTTCCTTGTAAAACCCACATAAAATACATGAAGACAATAAATACACGAAAACACAAATTAATTAAAACTTTATAATTAATTAATACATGACAAGTATCATAAACATTAAATTAATGCACGACAAGTATTACGTATATTATTTAACTTACGACAAGTATTTATGTATAATAATTAATCACGACACGAAACACGAAATCAAGTCATGAATATTATCACACGGAAAATAGTAAAACACGAAAGCACAAACATAATATGAGGGGCTGTTTTGGTCGGATTTTAAGAAGGAAAAGAAAGGGGCCTAAGGCCCGGCCCGAAAAATTATCAACAAGAGGGATTCCTTTTTCATTTGATTTTACAAGTAACAAAATAAACAAGGAACTAGGGTTTTGGTTTAATATAGCCGCCGACCACAATAGAAACAAAAAGGGCAGAAAAGGGTGTTTTGTTCTTGATCTTTCGGGAGTGTTCGTGTTTGCTCATGTCTCGTTCATCTCTTTCGGTAATCAACAAATCCTAATCTTTTATTATCTTTCAAGAATTTATTTCGAATTAAATTAGTTATGAACGAAACACATGTTAATTAGAGTTAAAACAAGTATGGAATCGGGTTTGGATTGTTTTGGTGTCACGGAAACCGAGGACCCCATGTGGGGTGCTCTCGCTGGAGATCTTGGCCAAGCAGCCGCAACAGCAGGGGCTACTGTGGTCTGTCAGCCGCAAGAAAGGGCGTTGTAGTGGCAACCGAGGATGGGTCTCGGTGGGTGGCATGGGCTATTGGCGGGAATCTTTGGCTTGGCAGTGGCAAACCGTGAGGCCACAATAGGTACAGTCGACTGGGCAACAGGAAGCCAAAGTGGTTGTTTGTTTTGGGGTTTTGGGCTAGGAATTAAAGAGAACAAAAAGGGTGTGTTTGGTCACGACTTTAGCTAAATTAATTTAGACTTAGGATATATCATTTTATTTAATTATTCATGATATTAAACATGGCACATTAATTAAATTTAATTAAGGACTTAGCTTAATTAAATAAATACATTTAAACCATAGTATAATTAAATTAATTAATGTTTAACTTAATTATACAATTAGCAAGTTTATTGTAAAGCATTATTAAGATATAAACCATGCTTTATTATTAATTAATAATTACTTTATAAAATCCTGTTATATTATTAATTAATAATTAACTATAAGATTATAACATGTTATATTATTTATTAAATAAACTTTACTATATTATCATTTAAATGAATCATGACTTATAGGATATGCTCATTAAGACGCAGCTTATTATTAAACAAGCTTATTATTATTTATGGAAACTTTCTATTTTTGGAAACTTACTATTTATGCAAAGTTACTATTTCGGAAAGTTGCTATATATGGAAACCTTTTATTTTTAGAAAGTTACTATATATAGAAACCGACTGTTTTTAGAAAGTTATTAATTATGAAACATCAAGTATAATAACACATGAAACATGAAATTCGTTCATTAAGAACACATGAAACACTAAGAAATACACGATAAAACATGAAACAGTAAAACAAGTCAAGGACACGTAAAACAATACATGACAATTAAAACAAGTCAAGGACAAGTATAACAAGTCAGTAACAAGTAAAGTAAGCTAAGAATAAGTAACTTATACATGAACATACGACTCATACACGTCCTTTATTATGTAGCACTCGGGAAGTCGGAGTAGTGTCTTCCGCCTTTCATCTTCATTCTTACTGGACAAAAGGTACGAATATTCCGTCCTTCGGTAAGGACAACTCTTTTTATGCATGATTTTCCCGTTTGCTGCCATCAGTTTTGCCTAGTTACATGTCATAATGCTTTTCATGATTTGCCATGTTATCATTTTAAATTGCCTGAGCTATATACACGCATGACCATGTTTCACCTAGTTATGGAGGTAACCATGACACTTGAGGCAGCGGGGTCATGAGTCCTCCACGATGGGAGTGATTTCTCGCGGAGTCCCTTCACATTTCAGTTTGGACATTATTATTATTATCATGTGGGGCGTATGGGTGCATCCTAGGTTACATGTTTACACGTACACAGTGAATGTGGTGTGTGCTCTACATCCTTCACATTGGAGTTGATCCCTCTACCCAGATTATTATTTATTAGAGGTCAACCCTCTAATAGCATGACGAGGTCACCCCTCAATCTATTCATGCATACGTTGATATATATATCATGACCTATGTTAGCCTCAAAATATTGAGTCAAACAAGAATGATCGGTCATAGGTTTATTATGTATCTTATTTAAGAACGTTGTAATAGGTTGTAGGCTAGTCGTGTTTTATGGGCTTAACTTTAAGTTAAAGTTCATTCATAAGTAACTAAAGCCTAAAGGAAAGCCCGACCCATTTAGTATAGTCCATTAAAAGCCCACATGTAGGGGGACTATAAATAGCCCTTCCTAGCATGTTAGGAAGGGTGTTGGTTGGTTCATTGTTATTCTCTCTCTAATCTAATATTTCTCAAGTTCCACCATTCTCTCTCTTTTCTCTCTCTACTTTTTCTCTTTAGAATTCATCTATCTTCTTCATCTATTTTCTTTCTTTCTTGTTTAATCATCTTAAATTAAGGGATAACAATTGGTATCAATCGCCATGGGGTAGTTACGTGATTGGTTTTGGTTGTCTTATAGTGATTCGTGGGTTTTTTTCATATATAGCTCGGATCATCAAAAAATTTTACATTTTCGTGGTGTTAGTGAGTAGAAAAATCGACTACATAGGCATTGTAGTGATTTCGGTTACTTAGATTGGTTAAAAAGGCAAAAATTTTGGATATTTAGCTTTATTTATTACTTGAAATCTCGTAAATCATAAAGTTCGTCGAAGATCCTATTTTATAGGAAATCTTTCATAATTTCGCAATATATGAATATTACGGAATTGAAACCTAGTGGTTATTGCGGAATCTTATGTTTTCGTGATTGCGGAATTATAAGGAATCGTGGAATTGAATCCATGTGTGAATTGCTGAATTGAATCTTTGTGTGAATTGCGGAATTGAATCCTTGTGTGTATTGCGGGATTGTACTTCAAAAATATTGCAGAATTATTGATTATTGTGGAATTGTATTCAATTATTGCGGAATCATTGCAAAATCTGCGGAATCATTGAAAAAATTGCGGAATTATTGCACATATTGCGGAATCTTGCACATATTCCGGAATCTTGCACATATTGCAAAATCTTTGCACATACTGCGGAATCTTGCACATATTGCGGAATCTTGTACTAAATTGTGGAATTGTGCATGTTATACATTGCGGAATTATAACAACCTAAAGATTGTTGAATTGAATGTTTTGTGGATTGCGAGCGGAATTGAATACATTTGAACATTACTGAATCACAAATTTTTGTTCGAGTACTTTTCAGACTTAGCCACTATCTAGACTAGTCCTGGTACTTTTTGGCGGGAAAACCATTGTAAAATTTATTTTTTCCTAGACCATTTGTAGGCCATTTAAGCTTCGATTTCAAATTTTGGCGATGCGAAAAATTTTTCAACCAAAAATTCAAATTTTCGGACCAAAATTCAAAATGTTAGGCGAAATTTCAAATTTTTTAGGTTTTATTTTTCATTAAAACTTTCGTTTTTTAAAAATTTTCCCTACTAATTATTGGCTATTTCTAACTCGATTTCAAAATTTGGTCGGACTAAGAGTTTATTGTCGGACTGAAGAAAAATCTCAATTTTCCGAATATAAACCACAACCCAATCACATCATATCTACTTAAGATCCGAATTCACTTCATCAAATGAGACACTCAAGATGGATTCTACATCAACGAATAGTGTCACTCATAACAACATGGTCCCGAGTACCAATATTATGACGTCTTCGTGTTCAGACAGAGAAGAACGAGAGATGCAACTACAAGAACAAGTCCTTAAACAACGTTGTATGCAAGCTTTCAGTGATCTTAAAACGAATCTAAAACGTCTTACAAGAGAGACCTTCTCGTACAACCCTTTGTATATGTATGCTTTTCAGTGCTTCTTCGGAAATGACCATCACACGTTCACTTATGAGTTAAGAGACCGCTTGAAGAATCTTGAGAATGAATTACTCAACAACAACCTTCATGAGACAAATTCCAAGATAGCCCTCAAAGCACTCCGAACACCATTTCAACCGTTCTTTGTTTCAAAGTTATTCACGTCTTCTAATTTTGATTCCGACGTTCGAGATGCAAAACAGCACTTCAAAGACTACACTACAATGGAAGCAAAATCCTTCAGAGACTTGATATTTGGAAACATGGAATCAATTGAGAGGTTTATGGATGAACACTTACTTCATGCAAAAGACATGATCAAAAGACGGAACATGAAAATGTGCAAGGTTGTAAAGGTTCTTGTAGCGGATACTAGTCCAGTCACAACAGTAAGTAATGGGATAGTATCGTCTCATGTGAATGAGAGCTGCACATCCGGGATCACAAACCATGGTATGCAGAATGGGAATGAAAGCAGCAACTCTTGCAACCAACGCATCCATTCTAAGATAGTCATCGACAATACACCTTCCTATGATAATGGTCCTATCTTCGATTCAGAGCTAGTGGAAGAGGTACACTATGATGAATATAATGTGTTTGGCAATGCAAATACGCATGAGCATTGTGATCAAACTCAAACGATTATTCACACATGTATGACGGAAAAGGTTGATAGCAATACCATACCTAATCCATTAAACACGTGTAATAATGAGTCTGACGATGATCAGCATGCAAATGGGTATGATGATGAGGAGCATGTCGCGCTTGCTAATTTAATTGCTAGTTTACAAAAAGATGTCATTGAAACTAAAAAGAGTCGAAAGCAAATAAAGAAGGCAAACGCTACGCTCACTCAGAATTTTGAAGAATGCAAAACTGCTCTAATTAAATCTAATGAGACCCTTGATAGTTATAGAGCTGAGCTTCTTCAAAAGACCAAAGAGCTTGAGGGGTACAACGGTAGTGCGTTAAAAAGTCAAAAGGAAGATCTTGAAAAGAAATAAAACGAAACTCTTGAGTTATTAACCAAAAGAAATGTCAATTTAATGTCTTATTAATGGATGAACGTCAAAAAACGTACCTTGCTACCACCAAAGTTAACAAACTTGAACAACGGCTTTCGATGCACAACACCGATTCTGCTAAAATTCTTGAGGTTCAGAAACAAGAGGTTGAAACGTTAAAATAAGATTTCAAAAGTCAAAATAAAAAAGATACTAAAAAAATAACAGAACTAGAAAAACAAGTCAAATTTTTGAAGAAAGTTGTTTATAAAACGCATGACTCTATTCAAACCGTTAGAATGATAGCACCTCCGTCGATGTTTAAGGGTCAAGCTAACTTTGCAAGTCCTGAGTACCTTGCGCAAGCTCAAGCTGCGAACCCGCGCCTTTATCTGGATGAGTGATAACGCTCAAATCTAACATATTTATATGAGCGTATTCGTGGTGTTTATGCATATATTTGTATGATTATTTTGAACATATGATACTTAATGAAGCTTATTTGCTATTGTAGGTTCATCAATGGTTACATCACGAGAAATGAAGAAAAGACGTGAATTAGAGGTGAAAAGATGAACGAGACATGAAAGTGTAGCTCTCGTATGATAAATAATACAATTATAAAGAGTCTTGGAAAGTTTAGAAGAAAGAAAGTTGGAAGAAACAAAGAAGAAGGACTAGAAGGGAAAAGTGGGAAAGTTGGCCCAGTTGCCACCGTCAACACTTCTGCTGCCACCGGCAAAACGTCTCTCAGTTGCCACCACCGGTAAATCAATGCCCAGTTGCCACCGGAAACACTTCTGCTACCACCAGCAAGTTGCCCAGACAGATTTTGGAGAAGTCACAATAAACATATCTTCCACTTCTCCAAGTTACCTTAAACACTCCAATTAAGTCCATAACACCTAAAGACCGATCATTTTCTCTTCATTACTCCATTCACTGGAACATTACTCACCTTTGGCTCCAAGAAAACTACTTGGTGGCCAAGGATAATTCACTTATAAATAAAACCCATGGGGTAGTGTTCATCATATATCCATCTCATCATCCCTTCAATCATCAGTTATCCCATATTTCTGTGATTTTGATATCACCCCTCACCCATGTGGTGAGGGGTGGAATTTGTAGCCATGTACATGTAATAAGACATTGGTGATGTAGAGAAGAAAACCACACACCATAAACAATTAAATCTCCAACAATCCTCATTCCCAAACACCCCAAAAGGCTCTATACTCGCATCAAGAGGTTGATGTCCAAGAAGGCTTTGGGTAGGACGAATTGTATATTGGTTGTTCATTTGGGTATAAAATCATTTGGATACTTTGTAGCTATGGATTCTAATGTTTGGTAACTTCTTCTTTATTATTCAATGTAGTTTATGTTCATGATTCATGGTGATTATTGTGTTTAGTGATATTGTGAATGTGTTGATGCTTGTATTGTTCATATGTAACTTGTGATATATGGATGTTTGGATATTATTAGTGCTTGTCATTGGATTATTGTGATAACATTATATTTGGTTGAATTGGAACTTGTTCTTGTTTGTCAATTTGGTTAATCATTGTTGAGTATATAATGTCGGAATTTATTCTCAATATGGTTGATTGCAATACGTTAACCGACTAATGATTTGGTCTTATGCTTGTGAAGATTGTGCAAGAGATTTAATAAAAATAACAAGTAATGGTTTAATCTAGATTATAGGTCGAAAGGAGTCTTTTGAATATATTGTTTTAATCATCTTTCAAGTAAATGGAACTTATAAAATTGATAACACCAAGTCTATGGGCCAAAACAATTCTTGTTGTTATTGGTTTAGGCATAAGGCTCATGAGTGACCACTTGATTGAGACTTATGTATACTTGATTTATAAAGCACTAGTGTCTTATTATTGGTTCTATAGGTCGAAAGGATTACCTTTAATATGTGTTCCAAACTAATCATCCTAATGTCCATGTGATCATTTGACTATACTTGTATGTTCTTTGTGTGCTAGTACCTTTAACGATTCTCATGGTGGTGTGATCGTGACAATCATACTTACCATTGTTATAAACAATTACACTTGAGTATAACCAATTCCCATGGGACGAACTTGACATACCAACCTAATTGCAACATGACTAGAGTATACTTGCTCGAATTTGTGTTTTTAATTATATCAGTAATTCTTGTTAGAAATTTAAAACCCAATGTGTGGAAAGATTGCATATCAAGTTTTTAGCTTCTTGTCGGGGATTTGTAATTGCAATTGTTTTTAATATACCTAGTGTATCGAACACATCAAGTTTTTGGCGCCCTTGCTGGGGACTTGCTAGTTTGTACTCGCTTGTTAGTTTGTTTGTTTTCTTGCTGGTTTCATGAATCGTTTTGTTACTAAATTAATACATAACCCGAAAGAGTTGTTATACCCCATTTATCCGCATAGGGGGGACGTATTTCGCATAGGAGGAATTCGGTTGGTGGTTGATTACTCAATTGGAGGCTTTGAATTTCTATAAATTTCTTTGTTAGTTTGTTGCTCTTGAATGATTGCTCTATCCCTTGACAAAGGTTAGAGCACCCTTATCTTAAAAATCTCATAATTCAAAAAAATTTCTTACATAGTCTTGGCGCCAAAATCACATATTTGGTGTTGGTATTTCCTCTCTTGTGTTCTCAAATTGCTTGTTTCAATGATTGATTGCTAAATGTGTCCCAAAGTGCTTGTTTCAAAAACCCAAGACCATGTCGCGAATCACTCTAGTCGATGACTAGAACTACTTGACCACATGAATTATGTTTGTTTGTTTGTTTTCTTGTTTTGTGAGTTTGTGACTTGTTATGTGTCATGTGCATAAGTGTTTTTATGTGTTTATGTTCTTGTGTGCTTGTATGCTTGTGTGCTTGCTTGTTGCATTTCTCATTGTATGCATTTTTGTGTTTTTCCTAGTTTAAGTGGGGCGTTTGGATTCATCATTTTCTAACGATTTTGATCATTACAAAAATTCTCCTTTAGCCAAAATAAATGGTATTTGATACCTTTAGTCATATGTGTTAAAATAAAAAATAAAAAAAAATTGTTTTGAAAATAAATGGAAAATACATGAAAAAAGTTAGAAATCTAGTTTTTGTCATTTGTTTCATGTTATGTGTTAGATGTGTATTGTGTTGTGTCTTATTTTGTTTTTAGAATATGATGTGCTAAGTACTTTTACATGTCTTTGTAGATTATTAGTAATTCCCTTTTAGTTTTTGAGCTTATTTCACTTTTTCATGTATAAGGTGTCTTATTGTTTTTAAGGGTGTGTTTGGATTAAGCTATATCTTATATGTTTTAATGATTTCTATAAAAGTGTCTTTACAAATTTTTTTAGTTTTTAAGTTATAAGGAAGTTTAAAAAAAATAAAAAAATAAAAAAATAAATATATTTTTTTTCGTTGCCGGGCGGCAAAAAGCCTTGCCGGGCGGCATTTTGGCCACTGTTACCTCCTTGCCGGTGGCAAAAAGCCCTGCCGGGCGGCAAGTCGAAAAAAAAATTCCTTTTCATTTTCTTTTAATTAACCTAGGCTTTCCTCAAAACCATTCCTAATTGTGCTTTTAACTTGTTTAACATACGTTTTTTCGAGTTTTAAACCAAGTCTTAATAAAGCTTATATCCCGCCCAACCGCCCCGTTTAAGTCATTTTGTGCCTTTTTCGTATTTCTATTCGCCCCGGTTAATTCCCAAACCCCGTGGATAGAACCCGAAGTCGAGAAAACCATCCGGTTTAATAGATTTGGTACAAAACCTCTATTATATGTTTCTGTTTCATTTAGTTAAAAAAAATTAAATAGGTTTTATTTTTAGATTTGAGAAATATGTTGGTGTTTAGAGTTTGTGTACATTTTATTGGTTGTGTTTAATAAATAAAAAAAGAAAAAAAAATTATGAAAACCATTGTTCGAAACTTATACTATTTGTTTCCCGGAAATTTTTGCGCGTAGTAAAATTTTTGAGTCATGATAAAAAACAAAAAACCGTCAACTAATCATATTCTTATTTCCTATGACGTACCCTACTCGTTATCTAAATATTTTTGCGAGTTGGAGAAGTTTTAAAGTAAGTTTTTGTGAAAAAAAAATTAATAAAGTAAAAAAATATGCAAACTCATAGGCATCCCATTAGTTCTCAAATCTCATTTTTTTTAGTTGTTCCTTTTTCGTTTTTAATCTTTATTAGTATTTCCATGGCACCAAATAAAGTATTTTTTTTCTCATCTTTAAATTATAAAAAAAATCTTTTGGAACTTGTCGCCGGCAATTTGTCCTACCGGCCAACAACTTTGATTCTATTGACACTTGCCGCCGGCAACCCCAAGGTGCCGGCCGGCATTTTGCATTATGTTTCCACTTGCCGCCGGCAAAACCATGGTGCCGGTCGGAAAGTTTGCCATTAATAAAAAATAGTTTTCTAATTTAACTTTTGTTGAGTCGTTTTATGTTTTTAAGTGTTTAGATAATTTTTATTTGTCATATGTGTGATGTTTATATGCATAATGTTTGTTCTTGTTTGTGTTTGTTGTCTTGTGTGTTTGTTTCTTTTTGTTTGCATGCATGCTGGTTTGTGTTTGTTTAAGTTCATGTGGTTCATGTATGAACTTTGTGGGTGTGTTCGCTGGAAACCCTCACGAGACTATAACTCGTCCACTCGGGATACCGAGGGGTTAAAGGCTTGTTGCATACGCTAAATGCAATCGTGTTGCCTATGAAAGTGTGCTCAATAAATTAACGCGTTTTGTACTTTAGTTTATTTTGCAGGTTCAATAAAGCTTATGGATGATGGATTGGTTATGATGGATGATTGGTATGTGTATACACATGATGGAGATGAAATCGCTTGATCTTCCTTACTTGGCATCTTATCATATGGAGATCAATTGCAATTTCTTAGCCCGGGAAGTTTCGTTTCTCTTGGATTATTTATTTATTTTCCTCACTTTTCACTTTGAAGTTTATTTTCATATTGAGGCCAATCCAAAACATAAGTGTGTGGGAAATAAATGGGAAAACGAAATCAACTTTTATAATCTAAAATTTTTGGGCTATTATAAAAAAAAAAGCGGAGAGTTTGTATACTTGTTTGCCCTTAGGATCTAAATGTTTTCACACGCTTGTCGTAAATATATTTCAATAATGATCCACATGGTGAAAATAAAAAAAAATTAAAAAAATAATAATAAAAATAAAATAAAAATAAAATAAGTTTTAGTGAGATCACACTTGTTGATATAAGTGTATATGCGTGATAAAGAGGCAACCTTAGGAATAAAACCCAAATAGCTTTTTCCAATTTTCTCTTTAGCTAGTTTCATCGATTAGCTAACCTCCCATATTAACCCTTTTGTTAGCACTTTCTTCTAGTGCTAGATACCCTTAGAACACCCGTTGAGCCATTCTTTCCTTTTTTTTGTTAAATCCACTAAAAATAAAAAAAAATATCTAACCTTAAACCTTAACCTAACCCTTGTCGAAGTCTAAATGGTGGGTTGCTAGTTGCTTGTATTGTGGATAGTTTTTGATGATTATTAGTTGCCACAATTCGCTATGTGTGTGTGTGCCATTCCAACAAAGATGGAGATTGATCACCTTTATATTTGTATTTTTTGTGGTGTGTGCTTAAGTGAAGTGTGAGGGGAGCATGTGTTGGATGTTGAAAAAAAATTTGAAAAAAACAAGAGGAGGATGAGAAAAGAGAAAAAAAAGAATAAGTCATCAAAAAAAGTAAAAAGAAGTGATGACAATATTATGAAGTTGAAGGAAGATGAAGTATGTTTAGATATCGATTAGTCAATGTGCTAAGACGTGATATATGCGTTGAATAAAGCTCGTAGCTATGATCATTTTTAGGCTTGTGATATGTCCGGCAACTATCAACATGGGACTTAGACTTTTAACTTGTATATCTTTATACACCTCTCATAAAAATTCTCATGTCTTATCCATACCCATTAACCCTTAGCCTTGTAACCTGAATAAAGTCCTCTTTAAATATGTACACTTGGTGCTCATGCCATTTGATTTAATATTGTTTGTACTTTGTATATTTTCATCTTATTTTTCTTAGCCATTTCATGTACCATGTGGTAAATAGTTTTCTTTATTTTCTTGAGGACAAGCAACCTCTTAAGTGTGAGGGGGTTTGCACCTTTAGCGATTTTGTATATATATATATATATATATATATAAAAAATCCCACAAATATTTTTCTTTTATTTGCTTGAGGACAAACAACCTCTTAAGTGTGAGGGGGTTTGCACCTTTAGCAATTTCGTATATATATAATAAAAAAATGAAAAACAAATCCCAAAAATATTTACTTTTACTTGCTTGAGGACAAGCAACCTCTTAAGTGTGAGGGGGTTTGCACCTTTAGCCATTTCTATAAAAAAATCAAAAAGATTTTCCCTTTTTCATAGAATATTAAAAAATTTCTTATCTTTTAGAACTTAGTCATTTTGTTTATAACCTTAGTTTTATTTTATTTGCTTGAGGGCAAGCATAGTTTTTCTTTTCCTTGCTCGAGGACGAGTATAACTTATGTGTGAGGGGATTTTATAACGCTCAAATCTAACATATTTATATGAGCGTATTCGTGGTGTTTATGCATATATTTGTATGATTATTATGAACATATGATACTTAATGAAGCTTATTTGCTATTGTAGGTTCATCAATGGTTACATCACGAGAAATGAAGAAAAGACGTGAATTGGAGGTGAAAAGATGAACGAGACATGAAAGTGTAGCTCTCGTATGATAAATAATACAATGATAAAGAGTCTTAGAAAGTTTGGAAGAAAGAAAGGTGGAAGAAACAAAGAAGAAGGACTAGAAGGGAAAAGTGGGAATGTTGGCCTAGTTGCCACCGACAACACTTCTGCTACCGCCGGCAAGTTGCCCAGACATATTTTGGAGAAGTCACAATAAACATATCTTACACTTCTCCAAGTTACTTTAAAAACACCAATTAAGTCCATAACACCTAAAGACCGATCATTTTCTCTTCATTACTCCATTCCCTGGAACATTACTCACCTTTGGCTCCAAGAAAACTACTTGGTGGCCAAGGATAATTCACTTATAACTAAAACCCATTGGGTAGTGTTCATCATATATCCATCTCATCATTCCTTCAATCATCATCTATCCCATATTTTTGTGATTTTGATATCACCCCTCACCCAAGTGGTGAGGGCTGGAATTGGTAGCCATATACATGTAATAAGACATTGGTGATGTAGAGAAGAAAACCACACACCATAAACAATTCAATCTCCAACAATCCTCATTCCCAAACACCCTAAAAGGCTCTATACTCACACCAAGAGGTTGATGTCCAAGAAGGCTATGGGTAGGACGAATTGTATATTGGTTGTTCATTTGGGTAGAATCATTTGGATACTTTGTAGCTATGGATTCTAATGTTCGGTAACTTCTTCTTTATTATGCAATGTAGTTTATGTTCATGATTCATGGTGATTCTTGTGTTTAGTGATATTGTGAATGTGTTGATGCTTGTATTGTTCATATGTAACTTGTGATATATGGATGTTTGGATATTGTTAGTGCTTGTCATTGGATTATGGTGATAACTATATATTTGGTTGAATTGGAACTTGTTCTTGTTTGTCAATTTGGTTAATCATTGTTGAGTCTATAATGTCGAAATTTATTCTTAATATGGTTGATTTCAATTCGTTAACCGACTAATGATTTGGTCTTGTGCTTGTGAAGATTGTGCTAGAGATTTAATAAACATAACAAGTAATGGTTTAATCTAGATTATAGGTCGAAAGGAGTCTTTTGAATATATTTTTTAATCATCTTTCAAGTAAATGGAACGTATCAAATTGATAACACCAAGTCTATGGGCCGAAAGAATTCTTGTTGTTATTGGTTTAGGCATAAGGCTCATGAGTGACCACTTGATTGAGACTTATGTATACTTGATTTATAAAGCACTAGTGTCTTATTATTGGTTCTATAGGTCGAAAGGATTACCTTTAATATGTGTTCCAAACTAATCATCCTAATATCCATGTTGATCCTTTGATTATACTTGTATGTTCTTTGTGTGCTAGTGCCTTTAACGGTTCTCATGGTGGTGTGATTGTGAAAATCATACTTACCATTGTTATAAACAACTACACTTGAGTATAACCAAGTCCCATAGGACGACCTTGACTTACCAACCTAATTGCAACATGACTAGAGTATGCTTGCTCGAATTTGTGTTCCTAATTATATCGGCAATTCTTGTTATAAATTTAAAACCCAATGTGTGGAAAGATCAAGTTTTTTGCTTCTTGTCGGGTATTTGTAATTGCAATTTTTTTAATATACCTAGTGTATCGAACACATCAATGAGTCTGAATGGAGCGGTCCTGATTGTCCTCTTGTTCGGATTGATAATGAAGAGACATCCCTTTGGGATGACGAGATTCTATCACTGGTAAATAAGGAGTTCGTGAAACCATATAATTATGCTTATGAGAATAGTCTTTATGGCCTTTTCACTAAACAAACTCAGAAGTCTCGTGAGGAATTGTCAAAGCAAACAAAGAAGAATTTAATAGAAGAAAGTTTTTGCCACTAAAACCAACGTTTTTAAATATATCAACTACTTGCCTCTTGATGCTTCTAAAAGCAAAAGTCAAAAAACTCTTGGTATCCTTAAACAGTACACTGATAATGTTCAATCAATTGTTGAAAGCGATTGGGACAAACGTCAAAAGGATAAGTGGAAAACAGAGATTCCTCACGACATAACTGTTCTTGTAAAAGAGCTTTTGATTCCGAACACGAAGATAATAAAAGACACTGTTCTTGAATTTGAAAGCTTTATTCGGTCAGAAATGTTTGATGATTTGAAATACGTTGAGTCTCTTGAAAAAGAAATTGAGGAACTTCAAAATGACAAATCATATTTTTCAAACGTATATGATCTACTCTTGGAAGAATGTCTCTCCAATGATATTTTGTGTGTTACTCGTCAATATTGTGCTGATATCGATGAATACCCTGATGTGGCATGCGAATATCTTGATCAAGTCAAAGAGTGTGAACGGCTTGATTTTGAGCTTTCGAAACATAAACATAATGTTGATCAAAAGGCTTTTACGTTAATTCAAAACCGATGTGATTTTCTTCAAAAACATTGTCATTCTCTTGAACTTGCTTTGCAAGCCAAAGTCGGAAAAGGTCAAAATGATAATAACTTGCAAGTAAAACTTTCCGCATCGTGTCGAGAAATGAACGAAAAGACTATGGAAATTACAGACTTGAAAGCTCAGTTGCAAGAAAAGGACATAGCGATTGACGAGTTGAAGAAACTCGTTGCCAAAATGGGTGGGAAAACTGTGGAACCTAAAGTTGTGAAACCTGTTGTTCGACAACCCAATGCCTACAAGGATCCAAAGCCATCTATCTTAGAAAAACCGAATCCTTTCTCAAATTCTTCTCATGTAAAATCTAGGTTACACCCTAAGAATGATCTGCAACCAAGTGTTCCAAAACTATCCAGAGCACCATATGTTCCTCCATTTAGAAAGCACACTGTTGCTACACCCAACCATGTGAATGAACCTAGCACTTCTAGGAATCCTCCAAAACGTGTGGCATTCGCATCCACAATGGAACCAGTAGGTTCAAATGACTTAGTTCATACCAACAAACTAGAGAATGCTAAGCAACAAAGGAAGATTCAGAAATACAAACTCATGTATTCAAAACCTAGTTTACCAAATCCCGCTAGAGTTCAACACACTCCTAATGGTAGTCAACCAAAACCTAGGATCCCTTACCAGCAATCTAGGAATTGGAAACCATCCATGAATAGTCGTGTTCCGAACACTACGCCTGGACGATTTGGAAAACCTAGGAATACAAGGACTTTCGTGAATCCCAAATTCCCTACTTGCCCCACGTGCAAAAAGGTCACTCACAATGGAAATCATGATTATTGAATTCTACAATACCTTTATGAGGTCAAATCTCGTGCCTTTTCACAAAGGAAGAATGCAGAATCCCATAAGACAACAAGAAGATACAAACCCGTCGCAAAGAAAATCCATAACACCAAATCTGAAACGTGGATTCCAAAAGGACATAGTTTCTCTCCAAAGAAGTCTTCCGTTGTACAAGAGAAAACTACTCCTAGATCTGGTCTTCTGTGGAAACCAACGGGTAGGATCTTCAAGGAAGTTGGTCTTAAGTGGATTCCAATAGAGAAGAGTGATGAAACCTGCGCAAGCACGAATGCGAATGTTTTGAATGTCGAAAAGGATGTTGTTACTCCTAACACTAGTATTTGTGCAAGTTCTTCTTCTATCATTGCAGGTACAACAGCGGATTCTGAACCTACTTCTTCTTCAAAAGGGTTCCAATTCTTTACATTCGATATCACCTTCTTCTGCTGTATAAAAGTCTATTTTTGATTATTTTCGAAAAATTTGAAAAAATAAACTAAAATAAAATGTAAATATCATTAGAAAAACAAAATAAAAAATGGAAAAACTTTCAAAATACCAAAAATATTCTTCTCGACATGTCTTTCAGTATCGATAATATGGACGCCCCTAGAAATGTCGCTCAATAACGACACGGGGGTGTACATAAAGCTCGAATGAAAGTTGTAAATATTTTTCAAAACATGTCATTTCAATGATTTGCAATTACATCTGATTGTGACTCGTGCCTCAATGAAAGGAAAGCTCATCATGGAAGATAACTTATCCTTAACAACGGGAAACTCAAAATTTCTCGGTCATGAGCTATATTAAAAACATTCAAAGTTTTTAAGCTCATGTAAAATGATTTACAATTACCTCAGATTGTGACTCGTGCCTCAAAGAAAGGAAAGTTAATCACGATTGATAACTTATCCTCAACAATAGGAAAATTATTTTTTTCGATCATGAGCTCTCATTAAAAACATTCAAAGTTTTTAAGCTCATGGAAACGACTTACAGTTAAATGTCAAATTGTAACTTGAACTTCAAATAAAGGAAAGTGTATCTTTAAAAGATAACTTATCCTAACAAACGGGTAGATCAATCTATCACGGGTTGAGCTTGTCACAAAACATTCAACGTTTTGAGCTCAACATAATGGCTTGTGATTACTTTCAGATTACAACCCGGATCTATATTCACGGGGGAGTGTATGATCAGTGCTCTTACCCTCAACAAAAGAAGAGAAATCTTCTTACACTTGAGTGGATTCCTCAAGACATTCAAAGTTTTAATGTTGTTGGATATGTTATGTCAAAACAATTTTATGTATCCAAACATTGTGTGTAAGTATCATTTGGTATTATTCACATAAAAAGCTTTGATGTTCGTGAGCACATTCTTCAGTGACAGTCTTTTATGTGTTCATGCACATGTAGTGTGCGAGTACAATTTTTTCAAGAGTTTTTCAATGATAATTCAAAATCTTTTAAAAATTGTGTGCTCGACACTACATAAAATGCTCCAATAATTCATGCTAAGTATGACACATTTTTCTCCCGAAAGTTTTCAAGACTATTTTTCAACATATATTTTAATCAAATTTGGTATCTCTAATATCAAACGATTTTATATATTAGAGATAGGGGAGAAAATGTGATTAAAATGTGATCTAAAGACTCAATCACTCATGGTTACGATCAAAAACCCAAACATCTTTAATCCACGACATTATTGGTGTCAAAAGGGTGGTTAGGTTTAAGTCCTATGATCCAACCAGAACCGGAGGGATCTTCCCAGGGACAATCCAATAGATTATTAGAATTCCTTAGGGAAGATGGAGTAGAATGTGAACGTAGTTGAATGCCGACTAAGTACTGAAGCTATCACTGGAACAATCACAACAAGGTGCTAGTAAATGATGTCTTGGTAAGCATTGAAGGGGTTGAAGAATGAAAAAGAAATGTAAGGATAAAGGGTGAAAACAAAGAACCCTTCCATACAATTAGGTAGAAACCGGGTCAACACATCATGAAGACAACACATCATAGACCCAGTGATGTAACGCACAACCCTTACCTAGCTACTCAGGCTTCTCTCAAAAGAAGTTTGTTTTATTGTCACGGAGATCAACATGACTTCTATTGACTTTCTCACTCCGAGTTAGTTGATATTTAATAGGTGGCATCTGATCCAGCCTCTCACCACTAAAAGTGCACAAATCGATTCTAGAGCCAAGAGATCAATCAAATCTTGTAAGGACACACGGATGAAGAATAAGAGAATCCTATGATATATCCTTGAGATATTGCTAGAACACTCAGAGTGATACTAATAAGTATTCACAATGATGAGTGGAAATCCTTCCAGGGTTAACATCAAATAGCACTGTGGTAGGTCATGTGTAAGATTCTTTGTGAATTAAACATATCTAAAACTGAAAAGCAACAGTGGTTTGATTCTGAATTGATTCAAACTCGTTTCAGGTTTCTACGCAATATCTTTATGGTCTTGCTAGAAAATTCAGAGTAATATTCATTAATATTCAAAGTGACGAATGGAAATCCCTCTAGCGTCAACATCAAACAGCGCTACGGTAGGTGACTTGCGAGATTCTTTATGAATCAAGCTTGTGTCAACTGGAAAGAAACAATGGTAAGATTCTTTATGAATCAAACTTGTTCCAGGAATCTGAATTGACGACTTTAATCGAGCGGATATCTATCCAATTGATTCACTCTTTATGTTCGCAGTCTTTCTTTGAGACGGTCGAGCAAAGAGAACAGCTAGTACAGCTGCGAAACCCTGTCAAGGAGATTCTTAAGTGAATCTACCTATCACATGTACGATATTTAATATCGTATAATGGTCTTCACCGACCGGAGGTAAAACGCTACCGATTTAGGACGAATGTCAAAGCCATTCAGTCCGCGTCTATGTTTTGTCTCAAGAAGGTGGCGTTACGGTCTACTCAGCAAAGTCAAAGATTCAAAACCACATACACATGCCTAAAGACTTATTCAACAATTATAGTGTGAGCATGTGCGTGAAGACACAAGATCGCAAGATGGCAAAGACAAGTCAAGGGTGATTTGAAGATCTTAAACTTAAAGACAAAGTCGAAAGACAACGACAAAGGCTCAAAGATCACAGCATGAAGGAACAAGACTACTATTACACGTTCAAGACTCATTTATGGAGAGATTAGTAATTTCTACAAATTTCCTAAATGACCAATGTAAAACCCGCATGCTTTTACCATGAATAGTACCCTTAAGATTGTACGTACATGATTAGAACATTCCTTTTATAGCACGTTTACGTTTCATGAACAAGAATTCCAAGTATTACGTACGTGTATAACACGATAAGTATTTATTACGTATGAACACACGATAATTATTCCAATAATAATTATAATCACAAAAATGCGAACATGAATTCACGAACGTAATTTAATCACGAACTAATATTACGTATGTGTATATATTTATTACGAACACGAATAAATATATTAAGTCACGATTGATAACTAAGTAGAACACGTAATTTACGAACACGAGAACACATGAGAACACACTATTATTTTAGACACGGAAAAAGGTACGCGTTACCCCATGTGGGGCCCCCTATCCGCGACATACACAAGAAACATGGGCTTAGCCCATGTAATTTTACTAACTAGGGAATTAAGGGAAAAACATGTGTCATTTATCACAAATCTAGAAAATAATCAAAACCCTAATTCTTTTCTTTGCTCCTCTTTGGCCGCCAGATTTAAGAACACAAAAAGGGTGTTCGGGTTGATTTTGATCTTGGAATTTTTACAAGGATCGTTGTGTGTTCGTCCTCATTCGTTTCACGTGATCGGTATAACTTTTAACCTTTTCTTTTTATGTTTTGATTTATTGAATCACATAAAATCATGATGTTTTTAATTAAACTAATTAAAAACAAGTATTTTAAACATGTTCTAATCATGGGGTTAAACCAAATCAAGGGTTTAGGGGTGTTTGTGGTCTGCCGACGCCTAACCGATCCCCAAGGGGGTCTCGGCTTGGCCTATGTCGCACCACCGAGACCATATGGTCACGATATGGTGGTGGTGGTGTCACGGCAACAACAAGGGCAAGGGGAACCCCGACTTTGGTCGGGGTATGGTGATGGTTACAGGTCCGATTCATGAGTTTTTAATCACGGGTCCGGTTCATGAATCATTTTCAAGGTTTATGATTTTTACAAGTTATGTTATTTTTTTTAGACTTAAATTAAATTAATTAAAAACATGAACAAGATTAATTTAATTTACATGACTTAGGTTATTAATTTAATTATTAATTCATGAATTCCAACCTAAGTATTTATCTTTAATTAGACTATATAATTAATTAATTATTAAAACCATGACTTATAATTAATTAATTAACATGACTTAGGTTATATTATTAATAGATAATAATATATGTTTTAACCTAAGTATTTTACTTTATTTAATTAAAATCATGTTATATTTAATTAAATACTTTAACCTATAGTTTATTTAATTTACATGTAATAATTACTAAACTATACTATATAATCATATGACTTAGAATAATAATCAGAAAACACTTAAGCTTAGATAATTAGCTTAATTAACCAGCTTATATCTATTTATGGAAACTTTCTATTTTTAGAAACTTATCTATTTTAAGCAGTAATTCTATTTTTGGAAACTTTCTATTTTTGGAAACTTTCTATTTTTGGAAACTTTCTATTTATGGAAACTTTCTATTTTTGGAAACTTTCTAATTTTGGAAACTTTCTATTTTTGGTAACTTTCTATTTTTGGAAACTTTCTATTTTATGAAACCTGCTATTTTTAGAAAGTTACTTATTATTACACAACAATTATAATACTACATGAAATACAAGTAATACTTAATCAGAATAGACAGAATATACGATAAACACAGTATAAAGCTTAAATCAGTAAAACATGACATGAACATATAAAACAAGCTAAGACATGATATAAAACCAGTTACGTACTCAGTAATCAGATACTTATACACGTATGTATTTATGTAGCATTAGTGATACCGAAGTAGGACTCTCTTCCGTTCGTCTTCTTCGTTCACTGGACATAAGGTACGGATTATGCGTCCTTTCAGTATGGACATTCTTTCCTTATTAGGATTCCCCGTATGCAGCCAACTATTTTCCCTAGTATATGTTTTATATGTTTTGATTGCTTATGTTTAATTAGAATACCTAAAGCCATATACATGCATGACTAGTTTCACCTAGTTATGGAGGTACCATAACCATAACACTAGAGGCACTGGTGTTATGACTTCCCCACGGCGGAGTGATTGCTCGTGGCGTCCCTTCAGCTTTTGGCCATATTATTATATTTATCATGTGGGGCGTATGGGTGCATCCTAGTTACATGTTTTCAGAAGATTACTCAGTGTGAATGTGGTGTGTGCCTTGCATCCTTCACAAGGAGCTGATCCCTCCTACCCAAAACCAGTATATTAAATTAGAGGCATTCCCTCTAATTTGCATGACGAGGTCACCCCTCCAAGTATTCATGCACGTTGATATTTCATGACCTATATTGGCTAACGATAAAATATGTTAAACAGTTTTCATAAGATAAACATAAGACTTTTGAAACTATAAAACCAGTTTTACTAAGACATAACCGGGTTATCCAGGACTTAGTTTCTTCCGCTGTTACATGTTTATATGCTTATATTATTCATGCTTTACTTGTACATCCGTGCACTGAGCGTATTGCTCAGCCGTTTTCCTTTTCATGTTCCCAAAACGGTAGGTACTCAGGGACGCTCGTAGACTTTAAGCGTACGTGTATATGGACTGGAAGCTTTCTAGCCTTCTTTACTTTATGCATTTATCTATACTATGATACTCTTTCCATGGACATTGTTTAGTCCTTTCATTTACAGTACTTATGTTTATGTGTGATGAGTTCTACTTTTGGACTACCGATGTTTGATTCCGGTATTTCCTTTTATGGTCATGTAATGTTTAGACATTTATCCTTGTATGCTTTGATGACACGCCATAATCGCGCTTGACATTCCATTTATCAAAATGAGGTGTTACAATTATGGTATCAAAGACAAGGCTTTGACCTGTAGGCTCTCAAAACATGACCTGTGATTAGTGGGTAGTCACTATGGTCTTCCTAGAACTGACAGTCGGTTTTCATACATTCAAAAATTTTCATGCATACATATATATGTCATTGTTGCAGGTTTATGACTAAGTAATGGTTGGTACAGGACTGGCCCTATTTAGTCGCATGTGTTTTATCGAAACTTTTAAATTTGGGACCGACCCATAGGCGTCCCCTCGCCATGTCTTTTATTTTGGGTGAACTGGACTTAGGCTTTCACTCTCGAGCATACGAACGTTTTCATAAAACTGCATCATGCATTCATGTACTAGTTTTCCTGCATAAAATTTTTCTCATGATTTATTGGTATAAATTTTTTTCATGTATATATTTTATGTTTTGATCAGTTTAATCATGTATTTTATGTTATACTGTCAGATGGTTCTCACACATGAGCAAGAACAACTCAATGCAGCAATCCAAGCTGCAATGCAAGCTTTGCTTCCTCAGCTGAGGAACGACATCATAGCTGAGGTTCAGGCTGCCAACAATCAGCAGCATCACCTAACACCTCCTCCTCCTCCTCCAGTGACATTGGCTACATGGCTGGAGAGATTCAACAAGCTCCGTCCTCGAGCTTTCGAGAGAACAGATAGCCCCAGTGAAGCTGAAAGCTGGTTGGCTCACATCGAGAAGATCTTCGATGCTATGGGCTGTGACCCCGTCTTCAAGGCGAGGTTGGCATGTTACCGGTTCGAAGGTGATGTGTTAAATTGGTGGTTAGCATTGAAGCGGTCTGAGGGAGGTGATAATTGGGTGGCTGGTTTGACATGGGCTCAGTTCAGAGATAGGGTGATGGAGCAGTTCTTTCCCAAGGCTGAGCAAGACAAGCTGAAGAGAGAGTACCATGGGATCCGACAGAGAGCTAGGGAGAATAGCAACGAGTTCATGCGGCGCTTTCTTCTCTTAGCTGGTTTCCTTGGTGCAGCGGCATGTACTCCTGCAGAGCAGGCACACCACTTCAGGTGGGCTCTTCGCACATCGGTCGCAAACAACTTGGTGTGTGCTACGTTCAACACGGTAGCACAAGTGGCCGATGCAGCACGTAAGCTGGAGATGCTGTAGGAGAGAGATGAGTTCGGGGAAGCAGAGAGACCCGATAAGAGGTAAACATTCATATTCAAGCAGTTACCAATCCGTATTCTTTCAGTATATGTCAACTTTTCATCTCTTTAAATTGTATCTTCCAGGCAGAAGACTAGGGACCGGTCTCAGCCGGCTACTCAGCAACAGCCTAATCAGCCCAAGGGAAACGGTCAGACTAAGGACCGTTCTGCTACGGATAAGGGTGGCGGTAATGATAGTTACCGTAACAACGTTGGACACTCCAACATCAGCAGGTCCTTATACTTACGCATTTTCTTATGATTTCATGTTATAACTCATAATTCTGACACTTTAGCAAATATTCTACCAGGAACCATGGAAATGGTAGGGACCAGAACCAGAGAGGTTCACAGCCTAACCGTCCAGCTATCACTGGTATTCAATCATACGATTATCCGCATTGTCCTTTGTACCCTATTATCACGTCTCATGTATAATGTCTTATCAGGTTCTCAGCCAGTTAGGACACCTGCTGGAGGATATACTCATCCTCTTTGCTCTACTTGCCACCGTAGGCACCCAGGGCTATGTCGCCGCGACAATGATGCATGCTTCAAGTGTGGTCTTCCTGGCCATCGCATGAAGGACTGCCGCAAGGCGAGATGGAGGGCACATCGGGACATGCTGATACCAAGCCGCCTCCTACCACTGGACGCGTTTACACGACATCTCGTTATCAGGCCAACAAGTCTACCGGTACCATCACTGGAATCTTGTATATGTATGGTTAAGCTGCATGTGTTCTGTTTGACACGGGTGCTGCTCACTCGGTAATTTCTACTGCTTATGCCAAGAATGCTAGGATACTCTTCATGCCACTAGAGAATAGACTCAGTATTTCCACGCCTTTGAGAGACTCTGTACTTATAACCTATGTGTACAAGAGTCTTCCCCTAGAGTTTGATGATAAGGTTTGTCCTGTTGACGCACTTCCGCTGGACATGACTGACTTTGACATGATTTTGGGCATGGATTGGCTATCCAAGCATCATGCTACCATAGACTGCCATTCATGTCGAGTCATCTTCGGTGATGTTAATGCACCAGAGTACATTCATAACGGGTTCGTATCCGGCAGGTCTGTACAAACCATATCAACCCTGCAAGCACGTGCACTACTGTCACATGGCTGCGAGGGTTATCTAGCTACGGTTCATGACATGCATGCTGAATCCCCATCAATTCAGGATCAGCCGATAGTGTCAGAATTTCAAGATGTATTTCCAGAAGAACTTCCGGGCATACCACCTGCACGTGAAGTGGAATTCAACATCGAGCTCATCCCAAGAGCTGAGCCGATTTCCAAGGCTCCTTATCGCATGGCTCCCACAGAGTTAAAAGAGATGAAGGATCAACTGCAAGAACTTCTAGAATGAGGTTTCATTCGACCGAGCGCATCTCCATGGGGCGCACCGGTCGTATTTGTTAAGAAGAAGGACGACAACATGCGTCTTTGCATTGACTATTGCGAGCTTAACAAGATTACTATCAGGAATATGTATCCACTCCCACGTATAGACGATTTGTTTGACCAACTCCAAGGGGCCAAACACTTCTCCAAGATTGATCTTAGGTCAGGCTATCATCAGCTACGGGTTAAGGAGCAGGACATCTCCAAGACTGCTTTCCGTACACGCTATGGCCACTACGAATTTGTAGTCATGCCATTCGGTCTGACCAATGATCCAGCAGTGTTCATGGATTTGATGAACATAATCTTCCATGAATTTCTGGACAAGTTCGTCATTGTCTTCATCGATGACATCCTGATTTTCTCAAAGTGAAAGGAGGAACACGAAGACCATCTTCGTACAGTACTACAGATTCTTCGCCAGAAGCAGCTGTATGCTAAATTCTCCAAGTGTGAGTTCTGGTTAGACAAGGTGGCATTCTTAGGTCACATTGTATCAGCAGAAGGAATCACTATGGATCCAGCGAAGGTTGAGGCAATTACTAAGTGGCCACGGCCGACATCAGCGACTGAAGTCCGCAGTTTCTTAGGCTTAGTTGGCTATTACCGTAGGTTCGTGGAGAACTTTTCCCGCCTAGCACTACCATTGACCAAACTGATGCGGAAAGGGGAGAAATTCGTCTGGACTAAAGAACGAGAGAAGAGCTTTGAAGACCTGAAGCAGAAGTTAGTATCTGCACCTATTCTTACTCTCCCATCTGGTATAGGTAGATTTCAAATCTACAGTGATGCATTGGGGAAGGGACTTGGTTGTGTTCTCATGCAACATGGGAAAGTGATCGTGTATGCTTCACGGCAGGTTAAGCCTTATGAGAAAAATTACCATACGCATGACTTGGAACTTGTTGCAGTCGTGTTTGCATTGAAGATATGGAGGCACTACGTATATGGAGAATCATGTGACATTTTCACGGACCACAAGAGCTTGAAGTATATCTTCACTCAACGTGAATTGAACATGAGGCAGAGGAGATGGTTAGAGTTGTTGAAGGATTATGACATTAATCTGCAGTATCATCCCGGCAAGGCGAATGTAGTAGCAGATGCACTTAGCAGAAAGTCCGGAATGATCAACGGCATTGAGATTGAGGAAGAAATCATAAGAGACTTGGAGCGACTGGACATAGAAATCATGGTACGTGGACAGTACAGTTACTGGGCTAATCTTAGAGTAGAACCTGAGTTACTCTCTAAGATCAAGGAAGCTCAGAAATATGATGGAGAAATCTGGGCGATAATTCAGAATTTGGAGAAGCAGACGGAATTCAGAGTAGATGCAGATGGTACCTTATGGCAGGGCACGAGACTTTGTGTTCCTGATGATCAAGAACTCCGGGAAGCCTTGTTAGCTGAAGCTCATAGCTCCCCATTCTCTATACATCCTAGTTCGACCAAGATGTACCATGACATCAAACAGTACTTTTGGTGGAGTGGTATGAAACAGGATGTTTCCACTTACGTCTCTAAATGTCTTACCTTCCAGCAGGTTAAGATCGAGCATCAGCGATCTGGCGGTCTCCTTCAACCGTTAGATATTCTAGAGTGGAAGTGGGACAAAATCACAATGGATTTTGTTACTGGTCTTCCACCAACCAAGGGGAAGCACGATGCAATTTGGGTTATCGTAGATCGACTTACCAAATCAGCTCATTTCTTATCGATCCGCAAGGAAGATTCGGTCAGTAAACTCGCCGATACTTATAGAAGGGAGATCATGAGACTACACGGTGCTCCATCCAGCATCGTCTCAGACAGAGATCCTCGATTCACTTCGCGATTCTAGAAAAGTCTGCAGAAAGCTTGGGGTACACAACTTAAGCTTAGCACGGCTTTTCATCCTCAAACAGACGGGCAGTCGGAGTGAACGATTCAGACATTGGAAGACATGTGGAGGTCATGTGCGTTGGAATGGACGGGTGATTGGGACGATTATATCTGTTTGGTGGAGTTTGCATACAACAAAAGTTGGCACGCAAGTATCAAGTGTGCTCCTTTAGAGATGTTGTATGGCAGAAAGTGTCGCGCCCCAATCTGCTGGGATCAGGTTGGCGAGCGAACACTTGATGGACCAGAGATCATAGAGTCGACTAATGAGAAGGTCGCAGTAGCTAAGCAGAAACTTCAATAAGCACGGTCACGTCAGAAGAGTTACGCCGACAAGCATCGTAGGGACATACATTTTAACGTAGGAGATCACGTTTTCCTTAAGGTTTCGCCGGCACGTGGTGTTAGACGTTTTGGAATTAAAGGGAAGCTCAGTCCTCGTTTCATCGGACCATTTGATATCATTGAACGAGTCGGTGAAGTATCTTACCGTTTAGTGTTACCTCTGCAGCTTTCGCATGTACACAATGTGTTTCATGTGTCCTTACTCAGAGGGTACCAGTATCATCCCCTTCACATGGTTCAGTATCCACTGGAACAGATACGTGAAGATCTCACTTTTATAGAAGAACCCGAACGAGTTCTTGACAGACAAGAACGAGTCATGAGAAGGAAGACGATTCCATTCGTCAAAGTCCTTTGGAGGGATCATACCGAGCGGGAAGCCACTTGGGAAACAAAGGAGTCTATCTGGGCTTCTTACCCTCATTTCATATTCTGAATTCGGGTATGTTCTTCTTTTCTAGTTTACTTTATCTATAATTCGGGGACGAATTATTCTTTTTAGGGGGGAGAGTTGTAAAACCCGCATGCTTTTACCATGAATAGTACCCTTAAGATAGTACGTACATGATTAGAACTTTCCTTTTATAGCACGTTTACGTTTCATGAACAAGAATTCCAAGTATTACGTACGTGTTATAACACGATAAGTATTTTTTACGTATGAACACATGATAATTATTCCAATAATAATTATAATCACAAACATGCGAACATGAAATCATGAACGTAATTTAATCACGAACTAATATTAGGTATGTGTATATATTTATTACGAACACGAATAAATATATTAAGTCACGATTGATAACTAAGTAGAACACGTAATTTACGAACACGAGAACACACGAGAACACACTATTATTTTAGACACAGAAAAAGGTACGGCTTACCCCATGTGGGGCCCCCTACCCGCGGCAAACACAAGAAACATGGGCTTAGCCCATGTAATTTTACTAACTAGGGAATTAAGGGAAAAACATGTGTCATTTATCACAAATCTAGAAAATAATCAAAACCCTAATTCTTTTCTTTGCTCCTCTTTGGCCGCCGGATTTAAGAACACAAAAAGGGTGTTCGGGTTGATTTTGATCTTGGAATTTTTACAAGGATCGTTGTGTGTTCGTCCTCATTCGTTTCACGTGATCGGTATAACTTTTAACCTTTTCTTTTTATGTTTTGATTTATTGAATCACATAAAATCATGATGTTTTTAATTAAACTAATTAAAAACAAGTATTTTAAACATGTTCTAATCATGGGGTTAAATCAAATCAAGGGTTTAGGGGTGTTTGTGGTCTAGCCGACGCCTAACCGAGCCCCAAGGGGGTCTCGGCTTGGCCTATGTCGCACCACCGAGACCATATGGTCTCGGTATGGTGGTGGTGGTGTCACGGCAGCAGCAAGGGCGAGGGAAACCTCGACTTTGGTCGGGGTATGGTGATGGTTACGGGTCCGGTTCATGGGTTTTTAATCACGGGTCCGGTTCATGAATCATTTTTCAAGGTTTATGATTTTTACAAGTTATGTTATTTTTTTTAGACTTAAATTAAATTATATAAAAACATGAACATGATTAATTTAATTTACATGACTTAGGTTATTAATTTAATTATTAATTCATGAATTTTAACCTAAGTACTTTTCTTTAATTAGACTATATAATTAATTAATTATTAAAACCATGACTTATAATTAATTAATTAACATGACTTAGATTATATTATTAATAGATAATAATACATATTTTAACCTAAGTATTTTACTTTATTTAATTAAAATCATGTTATATTTAATTAAATACTTTAACTTATACTACCTCCGTCCCAAAATTATTGTCCATCTTTCTATTTTGGGTTGTCCCAAAATTATTGTCCACTACTAAAAATAGATATAAAACTTTGATAAATTTACTATATTATCCTTTTTTGAAATGGTTATTACAAACTTTAAAGAAGAATTAATTAATTAGCTAAGGGTAAAAATGTCATTATGCTAAAAAGTAAGAGAGAGAAAGCTGTAATAAATGTAATTTTCTTAAACTGTGTGATTCTTGTCTGGTGACAATAATTTTGGGACGGAGGGAGTAGTTTATTTAATTTACATGTAATAATTAATAAACTATACTATATAATCACATGACTTAGAATAATAATCAGAAAACACTTAAGCTTATATAATTAGCTTAATTAACCAGCTTATATCTATTTATGGAAACTTTCTATTTTTAGAAACTTATCTTTTTTAAGTAGTAATTCTATTTTTGGAAACTTTCTATTTTTGAAAACTTTCTAATTTTGGAAACTTTCTATTTTGGTAACTTTCTATTTTTTGAAACTTTCTATTTTAAGAAACCTGCTATTTTTAGAAAGTTACTTATTATTACACAACAAGTATAATAATACATGAAATACAAGTAATACTTAATCAGAATAGACAGAATATACGATAAACACAGTATAAAGCTTAAATCAGTAAAACATGACATGAACATATAAAACAAGCTAATACATGATATAAAACTAGTTACGTACTCAGTAATCAGATACTTATACACGTATGTATTTATGTAGCATTAGTGATACCGAAGTAGGACTCTCTTCCGTTCGTCTTCTTCGTTCACTGGACATAAGGTACGGATTCTCTATCCTTTAAGTATGGACATTATTTCCTTATTAGGATTCCTCGTATGCAGCCAACTGTTTTCCCTAGTATATGTTTTATATGTTTTGATTGCTTATGTTTAATTAGAATACCTAAAGCCATATACATGCATGACCAGTTTCACCTAGTTATGGAGGTACCATAACCATAACACTAGAGGCACTGGTGTTATGACTTCCCCACGGCGGAGTGATTGCTCGTGGCGTTCCTTCAGATTTTGGCCATATTTTTATATTTATCATGTGGGCGTATGGGTGCATCCTAGTTACATGTTTTCAGCAGATTACTCAGTGTGAATGTGGTGTGTGCCTTGCATCCTTCACAAGGAGCTGATCCCTCCTACCCAAAACCAGTATATTAAATTAGAGGCAGCCCCTCTAATTTGCATGACGAGGTCACCCCTCCAAGTATTCATGCACGTTGATATTTCATGACCTATATAGGCTAACGGTAAAATATGTTAAACAGTTTTCACAAGATAAACATAAGACTTTTCAAACTATAAAACCAGTTTTACTAAGACATAACCGGGTTATCCAGGACTTAGTTTTTTCCACTGTTACATGTTTATATGCTTATATTATTCATGCTTTACTTTTACATCCGTGCACTAAGCGTATTGCTCAGCCGTTTTCCTTTTCATGTTCCCAAAACGGCAGGTACTCAGGGACGCTCGTAGACTTTAAGCGTACGTGCATATGGACTGGAAGCTTTATAGCCTTCTTTACTTTATGCATTTATCTATACTTTGATACTCTTTCCATGGACATTGTTTAGTCCTTTCATTTATAGTACTTATGTTTGTGTGTGATGAGTTCTACTTTTGGACTACCGATGTTTGATTCTGGTATTTCCTTTTATGGTCATGTAATGTTTAGACATTTATCCTTGTATGCTTTGATGACACGCCATAATCACGCGTGACATTCCATTTATCCAAATTGGGTGTCACAACCAAGGTTTACGACCTCTCATTGGGGGAGATTGTTAGCCTCAAAATATTGAGTCAAACAAGAATGTTGGTCATAGGTTTATTATGTATCGTATTTACGAACGTTGTAATAGGTAGTAGGCTAGTCGTGTATTACGGGCTTAACTTTAAGCTAAAGTTCATTCATAAGTAACTAAAGCCTAAAGGAAAGCCCGACCCATTTAGTATAGTCCATTAAAATTCCACATGTAGTTGGACTATAAATACCCTTTCCTAGCATGTTAGGAAGGGTGTTGGTTGGTTGATTGTTATTCTCTCTCTAATCTAATATTTCCCAAGTTCCACCATTCTCTCTCTTTTCTCTCTCTACTTTCTCTCTCTAGAATTCATCTATCTTTTTCATCTATTTTCTTTCTTTCTTGTTTAATCATCTTAAATTAAGGGACAACAACCTATATGAGCTCTTGGCACTTAAATTATGTCGCATGTACGACTTCAGACTTTTAAGATATCTTTTCAGTTTCATAAGTTATAAAGCAGGTTTTTCCAGAACATACATGTTATTCCATGCATAACTTATGACATTTCAGTTATCCTTCATTTCATAACAACTTCTAGTTTTTCCACGACATACACAGATTCCACTGCATTTTAGATCTTTTATTTATGTTTCAGTTATTCTTATTATGTCATTATATCTGTTCACTGAGCGTATTGTTCAGCGTTATTTTCTTCCATGTCCCAAATGGAAGGTACCCAAGGACAGAATTGAGCATTGAGAGCACGTGCATAGGATGGAAGCTACCTTAGACTTCTTATCCTTATGCACTTCATATACTTATGCTTAATTTGCACTTGTTTAGTCTTTTCTACTTCATTTACTTTATGCATGTTTTGGGCTTATGTCTGGGAGCCGATGTTTGATTCTAGCTTTCCTTTTGGTCATGTATGTTTTTAGAAAATATTACCTTGCATGCGTTGATGACACGCCATAATTATCATGTAACGGTCTGCTTATCAAAGTGGGGTGTTACAATTATGGTATCAGAGACGGGTTTCGACCGGTAGGCTCTAAACTTGACCTGTGACTAGTGGGTAGTCATCAAGCTCTTCCTAAAATGACGTTTGTTTCATTCCATGTAATGATATCTTCTGAGTATTGTTGATCCTTACTCACGATGTTTTCATTGAAGTTTTGACTAGTATGGATTGGACCACAGCCATGCATATTTAGTCCCATGTTTTTAATTTCTATCCATGATGTTTCTCTTGAAATTTTGACAAGTATGGATTGAACCATAATCGTCCATACTTAGTCACATGTATGTTTTTCGAATTTTATGGATTGAACCATAGCCGTCCACACCAGTCATTGTTAAACCTTTGTTGATTATGTTTTTATGTTCTTTATGTCAATTATGTTTTCATACTCTCATGCTAATTTCGTTTTCATGCTGATTATGTTCATGCCTCCTTATGTTGATCAAGTTTTCATCATGTTGATTTTGTTTTCATGATTAGAATTGATGGATTTCATTAATCCTACTTTCATGATAAGTCATGGTTGGTCTTCATTAGTCATGCTTTCATGCTGGTCATTGTTAAATTTCGCTTAATCATGTTTTCGTGCTTATTCATGCAAGTGGAAATATGTCTATGCTAGATTAGCTAGGCTATTACGTTGTCCTCTTCAGTTTGGTTTCTAACCGTTTAATCATCTACTTTCCTTTGATCACGTTAGATGGTTGACACCGTATCGATCGTCTCAGGTGTATTCCATGTGTACTCTAGGTAACGTATTCCATGTGTACTCAATGTACCATATTCTATGTGTACTCAATGTACCATATTCCATGTGTACTCCATGTACCATATTTCATGTGTACTCCATGTACCATATTCCATGTGTACTCCATGTACCATATTCCAGGTGTATTCAATTTACCGTACTCCATGTGTATTGCTAATCGATTCTCAATCATCTTAGGCTTTTTCCACTTACCGATGTTGCCCAAGTGATGATGTTGCTCGCAGCTTGGAGATTCGACAGAACAAAGACGAAGGCTATAGATTGGAACTACCAGACAAGAAATATACTTCATCCACCGGACGTTATCATTTCATTCCATGTCCTTATCTTCTCAGTTATATGTCACTTGCCATTCAGTTTCCTTTTCAGGCATAAGAGTAGGAACCGGTACCAGCCGGCCACTCAGCAGAATAGTTACATGAATCACGGTCATGATAATGACCGTCATGGAACTGACAGACAAGGCGATAGTGACCGCTACCATGATAGAAACTATTCTGGCAATAAAAACAGAAACTCTAGTAACGGACGTGACCAAAAGTACAAAGGATGGCAGTCCCACAGATCCGCCAATTCTGGTATTATGACCGAAATTTTCAACTTTATTCGTTTTCACATCTGAAGACACATGTCTCACGTATATTTCTGAAGACACATGGCAAGAAATCTGTCAAGATACATGTCCCACGTACATTTTCTAAAAACACATGTCAAGACATCCATCAAGACACATGTCTCACGTATATTTTCTGAAGACACATGTCAAGATATATGTCAAGACACATGTCTCAAGTATATTTTCTGAAGACTTATATCCAGACATCAGCTAAGACACATGTCCCACATATATTTGCTGGAGACACATGTCAAGGCACAAATCAAGACACATGTCATACGAATACCTTCTCAAAGTACGAGTCAATACACATAACTCACGTATATCTTCGGTACCAGGCCCTCAATAATTCAAGATACCATCCAAGGGGTACACCCATTATGTTGTGCCATGGGTGAATCAGGCCACTAGAATTTCAAGTACTATCACTGACGTATTGTTTATGTTTGGACACGTAGGTGAAACACTGTAACATCTCGCCTACTCAGACCACAATATTGTCCGCTTTGCCCATGGGCTCACAGCTTTGCTTTGTGGCCCTCATGTAAGTACTTCCCGGCTGGTCACCCAGGCTAGTACTACTCTGACATGAGCACGCTTAACTGCCAGTTCCTAAGAACCCCACGTGTAGTAGACCACAAAACGCGTTGTGTCATGAGAAGGCGATTGTTATCTTATGAACCATGGATCTCACCTGGCCACAGCCGATGTGGGATTTGCCTGGGGTGTCACAATCACCCCCCCTTCGGGACTCATCGTCCTCGATGAGGTTTGCCCCACCATCCCGAACGGCTCAGGAGTGGCTCTGATACCACTTGTAACATCTCGCCTACTCAGACCATAATATTGTCCGCTTTGCCCATAGGCTCATGGCTTTGCTTTGTGGCCCTCATGTAAGTACTTCCCGGTTGGTCACCCAGGCTAGTACTACTCTGACATGAGCACGCTTAACTGCCAGTTCCTAAGAACCCCACGTGCAGTAGACCACAAAACGTGTTGTGTCATGAGAAGGCGATTGTTATCTTATGAACCATGGATCTCACCTGGCCACAGCCGATGTGGGATTTGCCTGGGGTGTCACAAACACGTTCAATGACATTTACCGCGTTTACTTCATGTATTGACACGACACCTTCGTTTCTTGATCATGTATTACCAATATCCACGCCTAGAAAAGACGTCGATCGTATCACTTGGTATTAAGAATTTCTTTTAGTTTGATGACAAGAACCATTTTGCTAACGCACTTCCTTTGGACATGTGCGATTTTGATATAATTCTAATTATGGACTGGTTAGCAGCACATCCTGCTACGATTGATTGCCATTCATGTTGGGTCATAATCGACGATATTCAGGCTCTTGAGTACATTCATCATGGTTTTCCTACCAGGAAAATCGGTACAGTTAATTCTTCTTCACAAGCACGTGCTTTATTGTCCCATGGCTACGAAGATTTCCAAGCTATCGTTTATGACGCGACTCTGAAGTCCCTTCTATTCAAGATCACGATGTATTCCAGAGAATATTCTAGGAATACCTCCCATCAACGAGGTCGAGTTTAAATTTGAGCTTGTCGCGGGAGCAAAACCTGTCTCCAAGGCTCTTTATCGCATGGCTTCCTTTGAACTAATAGAGTTGAAGGATTAGTTGCAAGAATTGCTGGAACAAGGTTTATTCACTGAGTGTGTCACCATGGGGTGCACCGATCCTGTTTGCCAAGAAGAAGGACGGTAGCATGAGATTATGCATCGACTACTATAAATTGAAGAAGATCACAATCCGTAATCGTTATCCTCTTCCACGTATTGATGATTTTTTGAGCAACTAAAGGGTGCTAAGCACTTTCCAAGATTGACCTACAGTCGGGATACCATCAGTTGCGAGTGAAAGAGCAGGACATATCCAATACTATTTTCCGCACACGTTATGGTTGTTACAAATTCGTGATTATGCCATTTGGTCTTACGAATGCCCCAGCTGTAATTATAGACTTGATAAATCGAATTTTCATGAATTCTTGGACAAATTCGTCATTATGTTCATTGAGAACATCCTGATCTTCTCCAAGTCTAGAGAAGAACATGAAGATCGTCTTTGCACTATGTTACAAATTCTACGACAAAAGAAATAGTACACTTCATTTTTCAAGTACGAATTTTGGTTGATTACAGTGAGACTCTGAATCATATTGTTTCACGGAAGGAATCACCATGGATCCGGAAAAGGTAGAGGCTATCTGAAAATAGTTGATGGTTGGTCTATTTGGTAATAATCCAGTGTTTCTCCAATGATCATAAGCTAATGGAGAGGTCCTTCTAGAAGAAGGAAAAGATTGGGCATATGGGTTTAGTCTTCTAGAAGAATATGGAGCAACTCTTGGTGGACCAGGAGCAGGGAATGCTTGATAAACAGAACGATGTTGGTCATAAAAATCACAATCTTTAATCAAATGAAATTCACTCCCACAAATAAAACATGTTTTAAATGACTTTTTATTAGAATGACATTGTTTCATACTGCTAACTTTATTACACACAATTCTAGGAGAAACATTATTCCTAAGACTCAATAAACCAGAACTAGACACAGCTGAAGTAGAAGCAACTCTCTCTTCACTCTTCCTAGCACTAGTAGCAGCATGGTCATTTGACTTGGAACTTGTAGGTCTCGACACTTCACTTGAACCTTATGATGCAGAGTCACTGGCTTTGTCACTGAAAGTACAAGAGACAAAGTCATTAGTATTAGTAGAACTTTTTGAGGACTCATGCATCTGTGATCCATCTAAGTCATTAAGCCTAGAAGTGGGCATAAAAGTTCCTGTAAGAGGTGGAGGGACAGCATGCATTGCTGCAGCTGGTTTAAACCTATTGTAGCTAGGTTTTCCCTCTTCTTCCTTGTCAGGATCAAAGACACTTGAAAAAGATAAATCAAACACATCTTCTGAATCAATATATTTATCAAATCCTAACCCTCTTTTAGTCCTACCAGACAAACTACTATCAATTAATTTTGAAAGATTCTTAGGTGCCTTTTGCCATTTTTCAAATCTAAAAAGTGTAGCATCCAATTTTTCCTTCATGTCTTGTTTATCTTTGATACTGTCATCTTTTACCTTTTCAGTGTATTTAAGCATATTTGTTGTGTTTTCTAAATTAATGTTCAGAATTCTAATTTTATCCTCATACTCTCGTTGAGTATCTTGAAGCCACCTCTTTTGTTGTTCCAATGTTTTTAAAGAATTCTTATATGCTTGAACCTCTAAAAAATACTTATCATTTTGTTCATTTAAGTCATTATATTGAGACAACAATTCTGAATATTTATCATGACAACCAAGAGGACAATGTTGTACCTGAGGTGAGATGCCCATAAGAGCAAACTCTTTTGCTTCCTCGGCATCAGACAGATTCCCAATAATCATTTCAAACACATTAGTAGATGGTTCAGCTATTTCCAGGGCAGCATTCTGATGATCATTCCAGTTGACCATAGAGTCAACAGACACCAAAGCCTTCTTGTCATCCTTCACCTCCTGAATCTTGAATGCTGAATACCTTCTCTTCTCCTGGTCATGCTTGTTAGAGCATTCCCTAGCAAAGTGACCTTGTTGTTGGCAGTTATAGCATCTAACCTTGCTTCTGTCAAACCTTGCTGGCTCTCTTGGGTTGTAGTTATAGCTTTCAAGATTCAGGAGGTGAAGGATGACAAGAAGGCTTTGGTGTCTGTTGACTCTATCGTCAACTGGAATGATCATCAGAATGCTGCCCTAGAAACAGCTGAACCTTCTACTGATGTGTTTGCAATGATTGCTGGGAATCTGTCTGATGCCGAGGAAGTAGAAGAGTTTGCTCTTATGGGCATCTCGCATCAGGTACAACATTGTCCTCTTGGTTGTCATGATAAATATTCATAATTGTTGTCTCAATACAATGACTTAAATGAACAAAATGATAAGTATTTTTTAGAGGTTCAAGCATATACGAATTCTTTAAAAACATTGGAACAACAAAAGAGCTGGCTTCAAGATACTCAACGAGAGTATGAGGATAAAACTAGAATTCTGAACATTGATTTAGAAAACACAACAAATATGCTTAAATACACTAAAAAGGTAAAAGATGACAGTATCAAAGATAAACAAGACATGAAGGAAAAATTGGATGCTACACTTTTCAGATTTGAAAAATGGCAAAAGGCACCTAAGAATCTTTCAAAATTAATTGACAGTAGTATGTCTGGTAGGACTAAAAGAGGGTTAGAATTTTATAAATATGTTGATTCAGAAGATGTGTTTGATTTATCTTTTTCAAGTGTCTTTGATCATGACAAGGAGGAAGAGGGAAAACCTAGCTACAATAGGTTTAAACCAGCTGCAGCAATGCATGCTATCCCTCCACCTCTTACAGGAACTTTTATGCCCAATTCTAGGCATAATGACTTGGATGGATCATAGATGCATGAGTCTCCAAAAAGTTCTACTAATACTAATGACTTTGTCTCTTGTACTTTTAGTGACAAAGCCAGTGACTCTGCATCATATGGTTCAAGTGAAGAGTCGAGACCTACAATTTACAAGTCAAATGACCATGCTGCTACTAGTTCTAGGAAGAGTGAAGAGAGAGTTGCTTCTACTTCAGCTGTGTCTAGTTCTGGTTTATTGAGTCCGAGGAATAATGTTTCTCCTAGAATTGTGTGTAATAAAGTTAGCAGTATGGAACAATGTCATTCTAATAAAAGGTCGTTTAAAACATGTTTTGTTTGTGGGAGTGAATTTCTTTTGATTAAAGATTGTGATTTTTATGACCAACATCCTTCTGTTTATCAAGCATTCCCTACTCCTGGTCCACCAGGATTTGCTCCATATTCTTCTAGAAGACTAAACCCATGTGCCCAATCTTTTTCTTCTTTTAGAAGGACCTCTCCATTAGCTTCTGATCATTGGAGAAACACTAGATTACCAAATAGACCAACCAGCAACTATTTTTAGAACTTTAATCCAAATTATGCATTTAATTCAGACCAAATGTATTTTGGTTTGGGAAAACTGGGTACTGCTGTTAAGCCCTCAGCAGGTTGTTCTTGGTCAAACAATAACACCCATATGATGAATAGGCAACCTAAGAACAACAGTGGATCTCATCAATCTTCTTGGCTATCTACTAAAGATCCACAAGGCAGGCTCAAACCTGAAAAGGTTTGGGTCCCCTTAAGACACTAACTTTTGCATATATCTTTTCTTGTTGTTGTAGGTTACTCCGTACCAAGATCCTACTCTTGGGATTGTTGATAGTGGATGCTCTAGGAGCATGACAGGAAATAAAAGTCTTCTATCTAACTTTGTACCATTTCAAGGCGGAAAGGTCTATTTTGGAGGAGGTGAAGGAAGGATCACTGGCAAAGGAACGATTCAGACGCCTAATCTTAACTTTGAGCAGGTCTACTATGTGGAAGCACTTCAACACTTCAACTTGATCTTTGTCTCTCAGATTTGTGACAAGAAGCAGTTTGTCCTCTTTACGGATACTGATGCACTAGTGTTATCCAAAGACTTTAAACTCCCGGATGACTCACAGGTTCTACTCAGAATCCCTAGAAGACACAACCTCTATAGTATCAAGCTGAATGAAGTCAATCCTACTAGTCAACTAGCATGTTTGGTTGCTAAAGCCTCAGAAGATGAAGCCACTAAATGGCACAGAAGGATGGGACATGTGAACTTCAAGACCATTCACAAATTAGCAAATCTGAACTTGGTCTCTGGTTTACCTCCCAAAACTTTCAGAAATGACATCAATTGCCTTGTATGCAGCAAAGGAAAACAACATAAAGCATCCTTCAAGGCCATTACTGCTCTCAGCCTTATAAATGAACCATTGCAGCTACTACACATGGATTTATTTGGTCCTACCTCTATTAGGAGCATTGACCACAAACAATTCTGCCTTGTGGTAACTGATGGGTATAGTAGGTTCACGTGGGTTTTCTTCATGGATGCCAAGAGTGAGACCTACTCAATTCTCAAGGACTTCATTACACTCATTGAGAATCAGTTTTCTAAGAAGGTTAAAGGTATCCGATGTGATAATGGAACAGAATTCAAAAATGCAGACCTTATGGCACTTTGTAATTCTAAAGGTATCAAAATAGATTATAGTGCAGCAAGAACTCCTCAACAGAATGGCGTGGCAGAAAGAAAGAACAGGACTCTAATAGAAGCTGTGAGAACAATGCTTGCCGATTCCAAGCTTCCAACCATGTTCTGGACAGAAGCTGTCAATACTACAAGTTATGTCTTGAATAGAGTTTCTATTACTAATCCTCACAAGAAGAATCCCTATGAGCTACTCACAGCTAAAGTACCTAGCATTGCTTATTTGAAGCCATTTGGGTGTCTGTCACCATTCTGAATACTAGTGACTATTTGGGGAAATTTGATGGCAAGGCAGATGAAGGATACATTGTAGGATATTCAGCTCACTCTCGGGCTTATCGTGTCTACAATCTCCAAGCCAAGCGAGTAATTGAAACTATTAATCTCAGGTATTTTAAGGAGAAGTCAAACATACAAGGCAAGGGTCCTGAATGGTATTTTGATCTTGATTATCTTAGTGATTCATTGGGATATTTTCGTTTCAAAACTAACCATGATTTAGGTCCACAAGTGTTTGCAACTTCTAGTGCAAGTGCTCATTCTAGTTTTTTAGACTCAGATGAAGAGGATGATATTTTTGTTGTTCCATCCTATTCCACCACAGTCTCTCCTAATGCCAATACTACTCCTAGTGATGCTACTCCATCAGACATTTTGGACTCACAAGGAGCTCTTGACACATTGCTCAAGCAACAACTAGATGCTACTACAGCAGCTGCTCAAGGTGGCTTTGAGTTTCCTTTGAATACATCTGCTGACAAAGCTACTCCTAGTACTCCAACTGTTACTCCTAGTGCTAGTTTAACACCTATTGGTAGTCCGGCTAGTGATCCCACTTCCTCTACTAGATTCTCTGGTCCTTCTGACCTGAGAAACTATCAAAAGAAGTCTTCTACTAAGCTGGATGATATTCATAAGCAACCAATAGATGGCATTTTCGACTCTGCTTCATATGATGATGACTTTGTTGGGGATCTTAATAACTTGGCACCAGAAGTGGAAGTAGCTTCCAATCAAGTTCTGTAGTCACACAAAGACCATCCTACTACACAAATCATTGGAGATCCTGGTTCTACTGTCAAGACTCGCAGAATGCATAAGAAAGCAATGTCTGATCATCATGCTCTTGAGAGCTATATTGAGGACCAAAAGCGTAATAATCATACGGACTTTCAACACTGTTTGTTTGCTTGTTTTCTTTTACAATTGGAACCTAGATAAGTCTCTCATGCTCTTGAGGATCAAAGTTGGGTGGAGGCTATGTAGGAGGAGATGCAGCAGTTCTTGTTTCAGAATGTTTGGATCCTAGTTGACTTGCCAGATGGAAAGACAGCAATTGGTACCAAATGGATTCTCAAAAACAAGAAACATACAAGGGGTATTGTGGTGAGAAATAAGGCAAGGTTGGTTGCACAAGGTCACACACAACTTGAAGGCATTGACTATACTGAAGTTTTTGCTCCTGTTGCTAGGATTGAGGCCATTCGTCTGTTTTTGGCTTTTGCTTCTTATGTGGGCTTTACGGTTTTTCAGATGGATGTCAAGAGTTCATTTCTCTATGGCAAGATTGATGAGGAAGTTTATGTCACTCAACCTAAGGGCTTTGTGGATCCACTTCATCCCAAGAAAGTTTACAAGGTGGTCAAAGCTCTCTATGGACTTAATCAAGCTCCTAGAGCTTGGTATGAGCGTCTTTCCACTTTCTTGTTGAAACATGGCTATAAAAGAGGCACAATTGACAAAACACTATTTCTTAAGAGGAATACCAAGGACATTATCCTAGTTCAGGTATATGTGGACGATATTATCTTTGGGTCTACTAAGAAGGAATGGTGTGATGAGTTTGAACAACTGATGAAGGGCGAATTTCAGATGAGTGCTATGGGAGAGCTTACGTTTTCCTTGGTCTTCAAGTCAAGCAACAGTTGGATGGAATCTTCATAAGTCAAGACAAATATATTCATGAGATCCTTCCGAAGTTTGATATGGATCCTCTTAGACCAGCAGCAACACCTTATGAAGTAACTAAAGTCAAACTCAAGAATGAGCCAGATCCTCCGGTAAATGTTCACATGTACAGGTCAATGATTGGCTCACTCATGTATCTGACTGCATCACGTCCGGATATTATGTTTGCAGTAAGTGCTTGTTCTAGACATCAGGTGGCTCCAACTGTTTCTAACTTGAATGCAGTCAAGAAAATTTTCAAGTACATCAATGCTCAACCCAAGCTAGGCTTGTGGTATCCTAGAGAACACCTTTTGTTCTTGAAGCCTATAGTGACAGTGACTATGCAGGTGCTAATAATGACAGAAAGTCTACTACTGGTGGTTGTCTGTTTTTGGGTCGAAGACTTATCTCATGGCAATGTAAGAAACAGACGATAGTAGCTACTTCTTCAAAAGAAGCTGAATACGTAGTTGCTGCTAGTTGTTGTGGACAAGTCTTGTGGATACAAAATCAGATGCTTGATTATGGGTTCAACTTTATGAACACCAAAATTTTCATTGACAATCAAAGCACTATCTGCATTGTGAAGAATCATGTTTTTCATCAACGAACAAAACATATTGAAATTAGGCACCACTTTATCAGGGATGCCAATGAGAAGAAGTTGATACAGGTTCTTAAGTATGACAATCCTGATATTTTTTTATCGTTATTCTAATCTCGATTATTACATATTACGTATTTACTTTATTGAGAAATTTAAATTATCAACTAACCGGGAAGGTTAAGGCTTGAAACTTAGCGTAAGAATGCCGTTTAGATTATAACCAGAAAGGAATAGGTTAGGTGTCGATATTTATTTTCTCATTTGACATAGAAATATTTTCTATTGTCGTCGTTTAATTTTTCGTTTTACGAGTATTTTTGTAATCGCGAAACTTTTAAAATATCAGATTTTGATAATACCCGCTTTAACAATTTTTGAGACATATAATCTTACATTCACATAATATCACGTCTAAAATTATGTTACCGAAAGTATTATACTTATTTAATTTCTATTAATACCCACTTAATCATGAAACTAGAATAGTACGTTATGTACAAAGATCCATTTATGAAATGACTAGACTATAACCAGTTGGTCTCCTCCATCTTTGATACAAAAAATGACTAGATTATATACTACCAAATTCTAACTGATTCTTAATGTGAAATAATATTTTCTTCATATGGTTTCATTCTCGTGTGTTCTTTACACACGTATCATATACATACTGTTCCACGTCTGCCTTACACATACAAATATCATTGTCACTTGACACGTATTTTCATTCCAGATTAAGTTTAGTACATTAGTGATATAACCAAAATATAAAATTATAGTTTTAGTTAGTATCATGCAAATACTTTTAGTTCATACTCGAGCATAGATGCGTTGTTCTTACACAGTTCAAGGTTCAATCGGTTAATGTTCGAGTCAAAGGTATTGGTCATTCACATGGCTGCTACAACGCGCCACCATCCATCGAGATAGAAAAGTTATTGTACCATCATGTCTAGGGAGTAGCTTGGTGAATATGATCACAAATGAACGAATTTGTCGACATGATATCTTATTACTCCGAAAGCGGGTTAGAAATTATGTTTTGGTTCTAGCTCGGGCTAAACTTTGTTACTATTTGTGTCTATGCCGGTCAACATACCCGTGTCTCGCATCTCTGAATCACGCGTACCTTGATGTGGAGCTAAGGTATTTTTCGATATCGATCCAATATTATGATTTGCTATCGGTTTTACTACTCAGAATGAAATAAACCGAAAGAACAACCATGCCTTCAAATTTTCGAGTGGAAAAAGTAACCGATTCTAATTTGCAAATGAGAATAGAGAGTTTACGTCATTTTCATGCAATGTAATTGCATATTTATGTGATTAGTCCTTAAAGTATTAAGACAAATACAAATCTATATTATAGATTTGTAACAATAACACTTTTTACCCATATCTATTTTATTATTTTCAAAACTAATCCAAACTATAGTTATAGAAAACCTTTATAAAATCATTTATTCTCTTCGGTAACCGTTTATATCTCTAAGACGCATCACTTTATTTTAGGTCATCGTTAGAAGCTCATGGTTTATCGGCTTATCATATTTCATCATTTGACTACTTTCACTATTACCTCGATCGTTATCCTCGTTTGATATCGAAATCTCTAAGGTGAGTCATCTATAGCCTCGCTTTTAATTTCTGTAATTGTTTTAGAAACCCGCGAGGGGATAACATGCTTGTTTTATTAAAAATAAAGAGTATAACTATAAGTTGCGGTAAACCAATTGAATGGTGCAACTAGTAGTTGTAGAGGATCTATTTACTTGAAAGTATTTATTGATAATGAAAGGTACAACAAGAGTTGCTGTAAACCCATGAATGGGAGAAACCAGAAGTTGTGGTAAACCCTATTTATTTTAAAATAGAACACAAGGGACCCGATTGTATGCTTAGATGAAAGTTATTACATAAGTTAGCTTTAGCCTTAAAAGACCCATTGAATCGTGAATTGTTAATCGAAAGAACACTAATACTATGGATAGATCTATCAGGGTGACGCCAAGTCCGATGTGACTAGCTATCGCAATGTGTAGTGAAGCACATGTGTATTGGAGCACATCGGATGCATACGTATAAGAGAAATATACGCACTTGGCTAGGTGTGTTGGGCTGAAATAATATATGTTAACGTTCAATGTCATGAGGCTTATGTAATAACACCGATAATTATGTCCGTACAACATAATTGTCTTTCGATGAATTATTAACCATGGAAGGTTATTCAGAATACTTGTGTTCTCTTTATTTAATTTAAACTCTATGGATTCACTCAACAATTTTTGTTGACTTTATAGCATGTTTTATCTCAGGTCCATATGAAGGCACTCAAGGAAGGTGGTTTCATGAAGCTTGCTTAATTTTTGTGACTCTGGCCCGCTTTTATAAAATATATCCATTCAAAACAACTTTTATCTTTTGATGTGTGCTGTAAATCTTTTTAAATTATCTGGGACCGTGTATGGATTATTATTTTTTGAATGAATGAATGGATGTTTTCTTATCAAAAAGCGACTCGTTTTGAACCATTTTCTATAATTGTGTGATTGTATCAAGTAAGTAACACTCAAGGACCCTTCCGCTAATGTGACCCAATTTGAGAGTGTTACATTAAGGTTCATACGGATGATAATGTTGTTGATTTATTGACTAAAGCCTTTGATGGTCCTCGGTTCAACCACTTGGTGGTTCACATTGGAATAGTCAATCCTTGAGACCTAGGATTGAGGGGAGGCTAAGCCTAAGGGGAGGCTTAGTGTACATATTTACTTGCACAGACTCACATATTGGTAGTTTTTAACAACAGATTTTATGGGTATTTGCGGTGTGTGCTACTTCTAGTGGAGGATTTTGGTCACTTCTGGTGGTATTCTTCAGCTTCTAGTGGATAAACATCCTTCCTTGTCATTGATGGTTGGCTTCTAGTCTTGGTTAGGGGTCACTGTTCACTTCGTTGACTTTCATTGACCACATTGTGCTTCTAGTGTTGACCCTTATACGTTTTGACTTTTAGTCAACGCAAGTTACTTCTGGTGTATATCATATTATTTTACATTGGTAACTGGGATTTGTAAATAAAGTTAATAGGGGTCAATGAACAGTTACAATACCATTATTTATGGTCAAATACCCCCTTGACTCATTCATCCCAACCATAACACACACACACACGCTCCTACTCTCTCAATCTCTAATCAATCACTTTCCATCACTTCCAATCATCATCCATGGCTGCTCTGCTATACAAACCCGATCACAATAAGGTGGCTTATCTGGGAGATGAATGTGACGAGTTCACAGACATCATCGAGTTTATTGAGGCTTCTAACCTCAGGTATGCTTTTACTGTTTGCCCAACTGTCTATGATAGTGTCATTCGCCAGTTTTGGGCCACTGCCCACCTTGTGGATGTTTTGGGACGCCCACTTAAACTCCATGCTACCATAGATGGACGTTCTTATGTGGTGTCTGAAGCTTCTATTAGGAGTGCACTTCATCTTCAAGATGAAGGTGGTGTTGTTTCCATCCCCAATTCTGAGGTATTGGATGGGATGGCTGATCTTGGTTATAATCATGGGGGGAAGTTTAACTTCTAAAAGAATAGGTTTACCCCCCAATCGAAGCTTCTAGTGCACTTTTTGATTCACTGCTTAAGCCCAAAGTCTAGGAGTTGGGATGCATTTCCCATTCCTTTGGTTACTGGTTTGATCTGCATAGCAGAGGGTCGTGTGTTTAATTTTTCTCGCTACTTATTTGATGGGATGGTTTGCAATCTTAGTAGTACTGGATCTAGGAAGAAATTTTTAATGTATCCTAGGTTCTTGAAGCAGATACTTATGTGCATACCTCGTGATAGGGAGGAGTATGAGACCCCTAACCTTAGTTCTAAAGTTTATTCCAATATGGCACTTGGGTTTAAGGGGGCTTGGAGGCCTCTTACTGATGCTATGCTGGGCCTTGCCCAAGGTCCTCCTAATGTTATTCCTCCGGCTGCTAAAGCCGAGGAGGAACTTCCATTAGAAGATGATCCTATAGAGGAGGAGCATCCTACTAGTGGTGAGCCTCATGTGGTGGTGGAAGAGCCAACTAAGGAAGTGGTGGTTGAAATGTCATCCACTTCCAAGGCTGCCCCCTCTTCTCTGCCATATAAGTCCCCATTTGTGGATACTCCCCCTTCTAGTCCAGCACCACATTCTGCTGAGAAGCCGTCTAGTTCTCGTGCTCATAATGCTGATCCCTTTATTGCTTCTGGTTCCAATGAAGCTTTCCCTGATCCAAGTCCTCTTGGTGGGGAAGCAGAGGAGCCTGCTACACTAACTTCTTTACTTGCTCTCATGCACAGGTACTATGCACGAATTGTTTCTTTGGAGACAGATCTGAATCAGCATCGCAAGCTTACCAGGGAATTTGTTCTTCCAATGGCGGATCGGATTAAGGCTTTGGAGACACAGCAGAGGAGGACAAAGAAGCATGTTGTTCATTCTGATTCTGATGAAGATTTTGAGGATCTTGCGGAGGATGGGTTGACTTTGTTGGCGAAGGCTGCATTTGCTGATAAGTCGTATGCTGATTTACCTGTTCCTCCTAGTCCATCAAGCATCCCTCCTGCTGCTGCTGGTCCTAGACCAAAGGAGGATATTGCTGGTTCTTCTGCTGGTACTACTACTGGTCAATCTGTTGGGCCGTCTCATGATCCTAAGGGGAAAGCCCCTTTGACTGATGCACCTTCACCTCCAAGGAAGCACACTCGCAGACAACTTGAGGAGGACCGGTTGAGGGAGGAGGCTGCACAGCGATTGCAGGCGGAGATTGATCAAGTTGCTAGGGCTGAGGAAGAAGCTCTTCAACAACAGAGGCGTGAACAGTTGTAGCATGATGCCATGCATTGGGATGATAATGATTGGATGCGGGTGCTTACTATTCTTACATCTGATTACTCGCAGTTTACTGATCTTTTGGGTGCTGATGTGAATGAACAAAATTGTATCCCCCGGGCAATGGCATTAATGCGCGTACAACAATTGTCTCTTACTGCTCAACTCCGTGAAAAGCGTCGAAACAGACCTTTGTCAAGAACCGAGGAGAGGAAGTTAATGCAGCGGTATGTCAATATCAGTCGGGTGCTCACTTTACTGTTGGTTGGACATGGGATCGGGTTAGGGGATTGTCTTTTGACGAGCTTAAGGATCTGTACCAGAGGATGATAAAGCGTCAAAACACACCGGTTCCTGAGCGTTTCATCTATCGCCCTCCTCCACGAGTGGTTTCCACTTCTCAACCTGCTGTTGCTCCTGGTTCTTCATCTGGTGTTCCTCCTGTTTCTACTAGTATACCATCTGTTGTTGATACTTCTACTGCTGGTCCTACACCCACACCTCCGGTTGTTCATCCTACTTCATCTTCGAGTCCTACCACCACCACCAATGCTACTACTACCACCCCTGCTCCCCCTGCTATGGAGCAATCCTCACCACCAATGACTGAACCACACCCTCCTCCTTCTCCTGGTGCAGCCGCCTTTGATCCTTTGGTTGGTCAAGGTTTTGATTCTACTCATGCTGATCCTACTACTGCTGGGAAGGTAAAGGTTGAATCCTCTTCTGGTGTTCCTACACCTCGTCGTTCCATTCGAAAGAAGAAGGCTAGACGTGGTAAGTCTGTTCCATTTGAGAAGCGTGCTCCTGAAAACCTTATTGATGCAGCTTTGGATAGTGACACAGAGTTGCCAATGGGTACGGGTTATATTGTTGCTTGGACGGTTAAGCCATCTACGAGTGTTGCTAGTACATTCACCCATAGGATTTCCATCAATGATGGTTATGTTCGTTATGTCTCGGGTTTGCAAGGTGTTTTGACTTGGGCGGATCGTCGGGAGCTTATGTCGTTGTATGGGTTTGTGGATGCTGGTATTCCTAAATCTCCTAGTGAGGTGGCCAACTGGCCTGGTCTGACAATGTGGGGTGACTTGAAGATGATGCTTGACTCTCCTCCTGATGCTCCACATTCTGGTGTCTGGAAAGACCAGCCACGCTGGATGATTAAAAGATGGAAGCTTTATGCTGGTTGTGGGGTTCATATATTGGAGTTGGAGTTTGGTGCCATAGTGTTCATGCTTACGGATATGGACTATCCGTTGACAATTGCTACTATGGAGGCCATGCTAGAGTGTCATTTGCAGATATCCAATGCCCCTTCAGGGAATGAGACTTCCATGGCTACTACTTTGGTGGAAGGGATCCAAGCCCGGTTGCAAGCTGACAATGTTGCGCCGTCTGGTATGTGATGGGTATGTTTTTATGTTTTTGTGATTATACTGACATTCTTTTCACCAATCTATACAGTGATTGGTGACTTACATTAGAGTTAAAAAAATAAAAATAAATAAATATAAAATATATATATATATATATATATATATATATATATATATATATATATATATACTTTTTATATAATATCTGCTTATACTTTAAACAAATGATGGATTTAACACTTGTACATAATATAATATTTGCTTATACTTTTCCATCATAAATTGGTTTCCATTTGACCGTTTCATACTTGTGCTGGTTTGGAGTTACATCTGGTGTTGGACCTGGTCCACACAACAAATGGTGCTCAACTCACCATGTCTCACAGACAAGAAAGAGTTGATTCACCATGAGGGTACGGCTCTGGTGTGATAGTCAAATCCGTTGATGGTTGCCAGGTTACCCAAAACTGGATGGTTTTCACTTGCCATGGCCCTAGACTGAAAAGTGGCTAATCCAAGGGGGTACGGCTCTTGGTAAAGATTTTATCAAATCCGTTGATAGCTATAATAGCCTTCTTAAAGCTATAGGGTTTTCAGCTCACCGATGCTTCATTGCTAAGAGTTGGCGAGTCCAGAAGGGTACGGCTTCTGGTAAAGACATATCAAATCCGTTGACGGTTGTGATGGTTTGCCTAAAATCATCAGGGTACCCCCACTCACCATTGATTCACGTTCTAAGAATTGGGCTGGGTTCTGGTCTCCCAGGGTGATGCTTATTCCACCATAAAGACTGGCTAGCCCAAGAGCGATCAGCTACTTGGTAAAGGCTCATAAAATTTGCTCATGTTGCTGTGAAGATTCAACATGATGCAGATTTGTTTCAAGCTGTCAAGAAGCTTCTAGGTGTTCTTTGTCGTAGCAGTATTTCTGTTCTTTATGCTGATGGTTATGATGCTGTTGTTTCGTTTGCTGTTCCAATCCTCAAGCTATGTTGCACGATTTACCAGGAAACTTGAACTCAACAGGTCAAAGTTTAGGGGAGGATTGTTAAGACCTTTGGAATAGTTATTTGTAATAGGTAGACTAGGAGGTATGTAGTTCCTCCTGGTCCTAGTAGTAGTAGGAGCAAGCCGTGCTCCTGGTCTTATAGAAAGTCAAACTTTATTATTTAAAGATTATTCTGTTAGGATATGCATGAGATATGTTAAGAAAGGATATGCATATCAGTTTTACACGTTTTGGTTTAATGATGTATTAGGGTTTCCTTGTAGTATAAAAGGAACCTTAGGCAGAAGGGTTCAATACACCTTCATCAAATATAATTCTAGTTCATATTAATATTAGAAATCCTTAGTAAAGGATCAAGTATTTATAGTTATTCTGTTCTTCTTGTTCATAGTATTTGTATTCCGCACTTATACTGTGTGATTTATATAGAGTCTCTCTGTGAATAGACTTGTGATTACAGAAGTCGTTCACCATTCCTAACAAGCTGCAAGATCCACATCTAGTGGACGCAACACTATCACCAAATGGCAAAGACCTAACGTCTGTGACTTAAGTACGTGGTTTCTAGAGTTAGTTGGTTACTACTGCCAAATTTTTGAAAGTTTCTCACGGTTAGTTTTACAATGACTAAGATTACGCGTATAAGAGAGAATCCTATACTAAATTATGTGTTCTAGAGGATCCTACGCCAAGAGAGGTCTAATTTACCGAGACTCATAGTTTTCCAAACTTCTATGTATCCAGTTGCTACAAAAATGTATCATGATCTCAAACCATATTTTGGTGGACCAGTGCGAAACAAGATGCAGTTACGTTCATATCTAAATGCCCGACATACCAGCAGGTTAAGATAGAATGCCAACATGCTAGTAGTTATTTAAACCATTAGAAATTCCGAATGGAAGTGGACAAGATCTCCATGGATTTTTTTTACCGGACTACCACAGACTCAGAGGAAGCATGATGCTACCTGGGTCGTGTCAATCGTTGACCAAGTCTACACATTTCCTTCCTATCCGTAAGAATTTTACGGTTAACCAGTTGATAGGGATATTACAACAAGAGATCGTACGATTTCACGGGGTTCCATAAACAACCTTATTAGACAGAAATTTACGTTCACGTTCACATTTACGTTTCACTCACATTTACGTATCACGTTTGAGTTCACGACTTTTTTCGCGTTCATGTCTTCGTTTCATCTCATGATTTGCTTTTCACTTTCACGTTCATGACATTGTTCACGTCCATGATCAATTTCATATCACGATTTAGGTTTCATAACTCGATCTAGAAAGGGTTGCAGAAAGTTTGGGAAACCAGACTCGAGTTAGCACAGCTTTCCACCCTCAGACAGACGTTTCACGTCTCGTTTCGTATCATTTGGTATTACCTCCTTAATTAGCACACGATCATGATATGTTTCACATATCACGCTCACGATAGGTTTCACGTATCACGTTCACCATATGTTTTGTATATCACATTCACCATATGTTTCGTATATCACATTCACCATTTGTCTAAGTATCACGTTCACAATTGTTCATGTATCACGTTCACAATTGTTCACGTCTACGTGTTAGGACCATTGTAATAGTTATATGTAATAGGTAGACTAGGAGGTATGTAGTTCCTCCTGGTCCTAGTCGTAGTAGGAGCAAGTCCTGCTCCTGGTCCTAGTCGAAGTCAAACTTTATTATTTACCTAATATTCTGTTAGGATATGCATGAGTTATATTAGGAGAAGATATGCATATCAGTTTTACACGTTTTCTTGAATGCTGTATTAGGGTTTCCTTGTAGTATAAAAGGAACTTTAGGCAGAAGGGTTAGACACACCTTCACAAAACGTAGTTCTAGTCTTTATCAATATTAGAAATCCTTAGAAAGGATCAAGTCTTTATAGTTATTTTGTTCTTCTTGATTATATTTATATTTTACATTCATATTGTGTATAGAGTCTCTTTGTGATTTGACTTGTGATTACATAAGTCATTCACCGGTCCTGACAGGCTGCAAGATCTACATCTAGTAGACCCAACAAGTGGTATCAGAGCCTGGGAGGGTCTCTATACAAGAAGAATCAAGTTTTCTTTGTTTACTGACATTTTTTTTATCATGTCTGGATCAACTTCTACTCAAACAGGAGAAGACAGCTCTCCTAAAATTGTACAACCTCAGCAGATCCTGGCTACGGTCTCTAACACGAATGGTAAATTCCTTCTTCTGAAAAAAGGCGAATATGATAACTGGGCAATGAAGATGGAATGATGGATCACCAACACTGATCAAGATCTTTGGAAGATCATTCTGAATGGGAACAGCAGGAAGCTTACTGGACGCGACAAGAATGGTAATATTATCCTTCTTGACCCTAAATCTCATGAGGACGTCATAGCTATTCAGAGGGAGGTAAAAGCAAAAACAATTTTGCTTCAATCTCTTCCTGAAGATCACATGGGTGACTTCTACCATTTGGATGATGCCAGAGAGATTTGGAATGGCATAAAAGCAAGATTCGGTGGGAATGAGGAGTCAAAGAAAATGCGAAGGTCCATGCTGAGAGATGAATTCACTGAATTCAAAATCTCAGAATCTGAAGGTCTGAATCAAGGGTACGATAGGTTCCAGAAGATTTTGAGCCAATTGAATCAACTTCGCTCAAAGCCTGATGATGGTGATATTAATGCAAGGTTTCTTAGAGCCTTACCCTACTCATGGAATCAGGTGGTGATCTCTCTCAAAGCCAAAGGTGGGCTTGACTATCTCAGCTTCGACGATTTGTTTCATAAGCTCAGAACTTTTGAACCTCATGTGAGAGGCTTTTCAAGCGACTCTTTTCCCACTCCTGCTAACTCGGCCTTTGTGAGTTCTATGGCATCCAGTCCTATGTCATATGCAAGTAGCCCAAGCAACATTGTGTCCTCTCAACACACTTTCCAGCATACTTTTGCTCCTGAACCTACTGCCAAGTCTGGTAGTATGGTAGAAGCTGTTCTTCATTCTTTTGTAGCTGATGTTAGTGCTGAACAACAACTTGCTTTTGATGACTTCAAACAGGTCGATAAACTTGACCTGGATGAGATAGATCTTAAATGGCAGATGGCCATGCTTACTCTTAGGGTTCACAAGTTTGAGAAGAAAGCAGGAAGGAAATTCAATTTCAACCCTCGGGAGCCAGCAAGATTCGATAGAAGCAAGGTACGGTGCTATAACTGCCAGCAACAGGGTCACTTTGCAAGGGAGTGCCCCAGTAAGAATGACCAGGAGAAGAGCAGGTACTCAGCTTTTAAAGTTCAGGAGGTAAAAGATGACAAGAAGGCATTGGTATCTGTTGACTCTATGGTCAACTGGAGTGATCATCAGGCTTCTACTCTGGAATCAGCCGAGTCCTCGACTGACGTGTTTGCAATGATTGCTGGGAATCTCTCTGATGCGGAACAAGCGGACGAATTTGCCCTTATGGGCATCTCACCTCAGGTACAACATTGTCCTCTTGGTTGTCATGATAAATACTCAGAATTGTTGTCCCAATTTAATGAAGTAAATGATCAAAATGATAAGTATTTTTTAGAGGTACAAGCCTATAAGGCCTCATTAAACACATTGGAAGAACAAAAGAAGTGGTTACAAGATACTCAACGTGCATATGAGGATAAAATCAGGATACTAAGCATTGATTTAGAAAACACTACAAATATGCTTAAATATACAGAAACTGAAAGAGATGCTAGTATCAAAGAAAAAGAGGAGATGCAAGCTAAATTAGATGCTACAATGTTGAGATTTGAAAAATGGCAAAAGGCACCTAAAAATCTTTCAAAATTAATTGATAGTAGCATGTCTGGTAGAACTAAAAGAGGATTTGGATTTGAAAAATATATTGATTCAGAAGACGTATTTGATTTATCTTTTTCAAGTGTCTTTGATGCTGACAAAGAGGATGAGGGAAAACCTAGTTACAATAGGTTTAAACCAGCAGCAGACATGCATGCTGTCCCTCCTCCTCTCACTGGAACTTTTATGCCCACTTCAGGGTATAATGACTTGGATGGATCACAGATGCTTGAGTCCCCAACAAGTTCTACTAATACTAATGACTTTGTCTCATGTACTTTCAGTGACAAAGCCAGTGACTCTGCATCTAGTGGTTCACGTGAAGAGTCAAGACCTACAAGTTCCAAGTCGAATGATCATGCTGCTACTAGTGCTAGGAAGTGTGAAGAAAAAGTTGCTGTCAAGTCAAGTGTGTCTGGTCCTTGTTTATTGAGTCCTAGGAAGAATGTTTTTCCTAGAAATGTGTGTAATAAAGTAGGCAGTATGAAACAATCTCATTCTAATAAAAGGTCTTTCAAAACATGTTTTGTTTGTGGCAGTTCTTTTCATCTAATTAAAGATTGTGATTATTATGACACACATGCATCTGTTAACCATGCTTCCTCTAACCAGGAGCTGCGTCATATGATACTAGAAGACTTAATCCTAATGCACCAACGTTTAATACTTCTAGAGTATCCTCACCTTTAGCTTCTGATCATTGGAGAGATCGTGGATTCCAAACAACCAGTAATTATTTTCAACACTTTAATCCAATCTATCCATATAATTTAGACCACACGTATTTTGGTTTGGGAAATTTGGGAACTGCTGTTAAGCCCTCAGCAGGTTGTTCTTGGTCAAATAATAATACCCATATGATGCATCGGCAACCAAGGAACAACGGTGGATCTCATCAATCTTCTTGGCACTCTTCTAATGATCCACAAGGCAGGCTCAAACCTGAAAAGGTTTGGGTCCCCTTAAGACACTAATTTTTGCATTTTTACTATCTTGTTGTTGTAGGTTACTCCATACCAGGATCCTAGTCTAGGCATTGTTGATAGTGGTTGCTCCAGGAGCATGACTGGCAATAAAAGTCTTCTCTCTAACTTTGTACCATTTTATGGAGGCAAGGTCTATTTTGGTGGGGGTGAAGGCAGAATCACTGGCAAAGGAACGATAAAGACTCCAAATCTTAATTTTGAGCAGGTTTACTATGTGGAAGCACTTCAACACTTCAACTTGATCTCGGTCTCTCAGATTTGTGACAAGAAGCAGTTTGTTCTCTTCACCGATACTGATGCACTTGTGCTTTCCAAAGATTTTCAGCTTCCGGATGACTCACAAGTTTTACTCAGAATCCCTAGAAGACACAATCTGTATAGTATCAAGTTGAATGAAGTCAACCCTACTGGTCAACTAGCATGTCTGGTTGCAAAAGCCTCAGAAGATGAAGCCACTAAATGGCATCGAAGGATGGGACATGTGAATTTCAAGACCATTCACAAACTTGCCAATCTGAATCTGGTCTCTGGTTTACCTCCCAAGACGTTTAGAAATGATATAAATTGTATTACCTGCAGCAAAGGCAAACAACACAAAGCATCCTTCAAGGCCATTACTGCTTTAAGTCTTATTACTGAACCATTACAGCTTCTACACATGGACTTATTTGGTCCTACTTCCATCAGAAGCATTGACCACGAGCAATTCTGTTTGGTGGTGACTGATGGTTATAGCAGGTTTACGTGGGTGTTCTTCATGGCTGCCAAGAGTGAGACCTACTCAATTCTTCGAGATTTTCTTAGCTTGATAGAGAATCAGTTGTCCAAGAAAGTTAAAGGTATTCGTTGCGACAATGGAACCGAGTTTAAAAATAGAGACCTCATCGCACTTTGCAATGCTAAGGGCATCAAAAGAGATTATAGTGCTGCTCGGACTCCTCAACAGAATGGTGTGGCAGAAAGAAAGAACCGGACACTAATAGAAGCAGCAAGAACTATGCTTGCGGATTCCAAACTTCCGACCATGTTCTGGACAGAAGCTGTTAATACTGCAAGTTATGTTTTGAATAGGGTTTCTATTACCAATCCTCACAAGAAGACTCCTTATGAGCTGCTCACGGGCAAAGTTCCAAATATTGCTCATTTGAAGCCTTTTGGGTGTCCAGTCACCATTCTGAATACTAGTGACTATTTGGGGAAGTTTGATGGCAAGCCAGATGAAGGATACATTGTGGGATATTCCGCTCATTCTCGGGCGTATCGTGTCTACAATCTTCAAGCCAAACGGATAATTGAAACTATTAATCTCAGGTATTTTGAGGAGAAGTCAAACATCCAAGGCAAAGGTCCAGAATGGTATTTTGATCTTGATTATCTTAGTGATTCGTTAGGATATTTTCGTTTCAAAACTAACCATGATGCAGGACCACAAGTGTTTGCAACTTCTAGTACTGGTGTTCCTTCTAGTCTTTCTGATTCAGATGATGAGGATGACATTTTTGTGGTTCCATCCTATTCCACCACGGTTTCTCCCGCTCCTCCTCGTGATGCATCTCCATTGGATGTCCAGGATTCCCAAGCAGCTCTTGACACTCTTCTCAAACAGCAACAAGAAGCTACTAAAGCAGCTGCTCAAGGTAGTTTTGAGTTTCCCTTGGTTGAGCCTACTGACAAAGTTGCTCCTGGTACTCCAGCTTCTGCTCCTAGTGCTAGCTCATCACCTACTGGTACTCTGGCTAGTGAGTCTGCTTCCAATACTCGCTTCTCCAGTCCCTCTGATTTAGGGAACCATGAAAAGAAGTCCTCTACCAAGCTGGATGACATTCATAAACAACCAGTAGATGGGATTTTTCATAATGCTTCATATGATACAGGCTGCAAGATCTACATCTAGTAGACCCAACACTACGTACACAATATGCTCTCGTATCATTGCTAGGAGGTTACTAATATTATTATTTCAGGTTATTTCGTATAGTCTCGTTTTGTGCATCCTAGATGTTATCTCTTATCCACTCGATCAGATTCCCTAAGATCCATCTTAAGTTGAGGAACCGGAAACTTTTCCGTATCGTCAAGACAGGGTCAAGAAGACCAAGATTATTCCTTTCGTCAAGATCTTTTGGAGGAACCACCCCGAGCGGGAAGCCACTTGGGAAACGGAGGAGTCCATTTGGATTTCTTATCCTCATTCCCTTCCATAATCCGGGTATGTTCTTTTCAGCCACGTCACGTTCGATGTTCTCTTCAGCCATGTCACATCCATGTTCTTTTCAGCCATATCATGTTTCTAATTCGAGGACGAATTATTCCTTTTAGAGGGGAAGATTGTAAAACCCGCATAAAATACATGAAGAAAATAAATACACAAAAACACGGATTAATTAAAACTTTATAATTAATTAATACATGACAAGTATCATGAACATTAAATTAATGCACGACAAGTATTACGTTTATTATTTAACTTACGACAAGTACTTATGTATAATAAATAATCCCGACACGATAAAACAGGAACTCAAATCATGAATATTAATACACATAAATTAGTAAAACACGAAAGCACAAACATAATATGAGGGGTTGTTTTGGCCGAATTCTAAGAAGGAAAAGAAAGGGGCCCAAGGCCCGACCCATTATAAAAAATTATTAGCCATAGGGAGTCCTTTTTCATTTCATTTTACAGGTAACAAAATAAACAAGGAACTAGGGTTTTGGTTTAATATGGCCCCTGGCCACAATAGAAAGAAAAGGGTAGAAAAAGGGTGTTTTGATCTTGATCTTTCAGGAGTGTTCGTGTTTGCTCATGTCTCACTCATCTCTTTTGGTAATCAACAAATCCTAATCTTTTATTATCTTTCAAGAATTTATTTCGAATTAAATTAGTTATGAATGAAACACATGTTAATTAGAAATTAAACAAGTATGGAATCGGGTTTGGATTGTTATGGTGTCACGGATACCGAGGACCCCATGTGGGGTGCTCTCGGTGGAGATCTTGGCCAAGCAACCGCAACAACAGGGGCTGCTGTGGTCTGTCAGCCGTAAGAAAGGGTGCAGCAGTGGCAACCGAGGATGGGTCTTGGGGGGAATCATTGGCTTGGCAGTGGGAACCCGTGAGGCCATAGTGGGTATAGTCGGCTGGGCAACAGGAAGCCAAAGGGGCTGTTTGTTTTGGGGTTTTGGGTTGGGAATTAAAGAGAACAAAAAGGGTGGGTTTTGTCACGAATTTAGCTAAATTAATTTGGACTTAGGATATATCATTTTATTTAATTATTCATGATATTAAACATGGTACATTAATTAAATTTAGTTAAAGACTTAGCTTAATTAAATTAATATATTTAAACAATGGTATAATTAAAGTAATTAATGTTTAACTTAATTATATAATTACCAAGTTTATAGTAAAGCTTTGTTAAGATATAAACCATGCTTTATTATTTATTAATAATTACTTTATAAAATCATGTTATATTATTAATTAATAAATAACTATAAGATTATGACATGCTATATTATTTATTAAATAAACTTTACTATATTATAATTTAAATGAATCATGTCTTATAGAATATGTTCATTAAGCCTCAGCTTATTATAAAAAAAGCTTATTATTTATGGAAACTTTTTGTTTTTAGAAACTTACTATTTATGGAAACTTACTATTTTGGAAAATTGCTCTATATGAAAACCTGCTATTTTTGGAAAGTTACTATATATAGAAACCGTCTATTTTTAGAAAGTTACTAATTATGAAACATCAAGTATAATAACACATGAAACATGAAATTCGTTCACTAGGAACACATGAAATACTAAGAAATACACGATAAAACATGAAATAGTAAAACAAGTCAAGGACACGTAAAACAAGACATGACAAGTAAAGCAAGTAAAAGACAAGTATAACAAGTCAGGAACAAGTAAAGTAAGCTAAGTATCAGTAAGTTATACATGAACATACGACTCAGACACGTCCTTTATTATGTAGCACTCGTGATGTCGGAGTAGTGTCTTCCGCTTTTCATCTTCATTCGTACTGGACATAAGATACGGATATTCCGTCCTTCAGTAAGGACATCTCTTTCTATGCATGATTAGGATTTCCCGTGTGCTGCTATCTGTTTTCCCTAGTTACTTGTCATAAAGCTTTTCATGATTTTCCATGTTATCATTTTAAATTGCCTGAGCTATATACACGCATGACCATGTTTCACCTAGTTATAGAGGTACCATAACCATGACACTTGAGGCACCTGTGTCATGATTCCTCCGTGATGGGAGTGATTTCTCGCGGCGTCCCTTCACTTTTCAGTTTGGCCATTATTATTATTATCATGTCGGGCGTATGGGTGTATGTTAGGTTACATGTATACACGTACACGGTGAATGTGATGTGTGCTCTACATCCTTTACATTGGAGCTTATCCCTCCACCCAGATTATTATTTATTAGAGGTCACCCCTCTAATAGCATGACGAGGTCACCCCTCTATGTATTCATGAACATGTTGATATGTATCATGACCTATATTAGCTCTTGGCACTTAAATTGTATCGCATGCATGAACTCAGAATTTTCAAATATCTTTTCAGTTTCATAAGTTATCCTTCATTTCATAGAAACTTCTAGATTTTCCAGGACATACACAGATTCCAATGCATTTCAGATCTTTTATTTATGTTACATTTATTCTTATCATGTCATTATATTCGTACGCTAAGCGTATTGCTCAGCCGCATTTTCTTCCATGTCCTAAACGGCAGGTACTCAAGGACAGACTTCAGTATTGAGAGCATGTGCATAGGATGGAAGTTACCTTAGACTTCTTCTCCTTATGTATTTCATATACTTATTCTTGCTTTGGCACTTGGTTAATCTTTTCTACTTCATTTACTTTATGCATGTTTTGGGCTTATGTTTGGGAGCCGATGTTTGATTTCGGATTTCCTTTTGGTCATGTATGTATTTAGGAAATATTACCTTGCATGCTTTGAAGACACGCCATAATTATCATGTAAGGGTCTACTTATCAAAGTGGGGTGTTACAATCCTAATTCCTATTGCTATTATTATTCCATCTTTTAGTATTACTACGAATTTCCTCGAAGGGGACTTTGCATTTAATACTACAAAGTTGACTAATATTAATAAGTTTAAATCCTAAATTTTCGACATGAGAAACGTTATCTATGGTGATATGGTCATTAGAAATCATACCTTTGCCGATGATTTTGCTTTTGACATTGCCACCAAAAATAACATTACCTCCGTCGTTATTGTGTTGGTGCTAAAAGGGTTTCTATTTCCCGTCATGTGTCTTGAACATCTATTGTCCTTGATCCATTCATCCTATTCAAGTCCAACTTTCAAGCTTGCCTCATTGATTTCATGTGGCATAAGGGCTAGCTCTTCCCCTTTGGAGTCATCTTCTTCTCCATCACTATCACTCCATGCTCCACTCACAAAAGCTCTTTGTGTCTTTGGATTTTCTTTTGGACAATTACCAATAAAGTAATTTGGATCACCATATTGCAAAGATTTCTTTTCATCCTTGGCCTTTTTGATGTCAAATGGCTTTCGATATATCTTCTTTTTGTCGAGTGGTTGTCTCACTAGTCTTCTTCCTCTTTTGAAGAATTTATTGAAGTCGCGTACGTCTATGACATATTCTTCGTCATCGCTATCGTATTCTTCAACATCACTAGATTCTACTCGAGATTTTAATGCTTGTGACCTTTGTTTTTCTTTCTTACCTTTGATGATTTCAGAGTCTTTTTCCATCACCATTTCATGTACTTTGAGGTTGTCGATTAGTTCCTCTAGTGATAGGCTTGAGAGATCTTTACATTCTTCAATTGTCGTGACTTTAGCTCGCCATTTTGGATGGTGATTCCTTAGAAATTTCCTTACAAAGTTCTTGTTGGAGAAAGACTCGTTAAGTGCTTTGAGTGATGTAATGATAGTGTTAAACCGAGCAAATCCCACACCAACTGACTCTTCTTCAAGGATATAAAATTGTTCATATTGTTGAACTAGTATATCAATTTTGTTATCCTTAACTTGCGAGTTTCCTTGATGTGTGACTATAAGTGAGTACCAAATTTATTTGGCAGTTTGACACATAAAGATTCTTTCATACTCCTTTTTAGTTAGAACATTATAAAGAATCATTTTGGCTTCATTATTTTTAGCAACATTTTCTTTTGATCATCGGTTTGTTTTTCACGTGGAACTAATTCGAATTGATTAGTAGTTATATTTCTAACCATTGGTGTATAATCACCTTTAGTGATTATATACCAAAGATCTATATCTTCTGACTTCACATAAGTTTCAAAACAGTTTTTCCAATATATAAAAATATCGGTTTCAAAGAGTGGTGGTATTTGCATAGATTTCCCTTATTTGTAATTTTCATAATCTATGGATCGATTCAAGTTTTAAAGTAAAATATAATTTAAAGATCTTGAGTATGTAGCTCTTGATACCAATTGTATAAAACTATAAGGGGGATTGAATAGGTTTTACCGATTAGATTTAATTACTTTGAAACTTTTTCGTGATCGTGAATGGATATAGATGAAGTGTAAATTAGCAAAGTAATAGACTTGAAGTAATAAAGAAACACACCACAACACAAAATGATTTATAGTGGTTCGACCAAGCAATATCTCACTTATCTTGCCCCTACTTCCACTCCTCGAGTATCCACTCGAGAATTCTATTTCGCTACTAAATGAATCTCCTTTACATCGGTGGAGAAACGTTCACACTTAAGCTTACAATCTTTAACGACACCTAAACTAGAATGTCGTGTTCGTTACAAAGGCACAACAACACCTTATACACTATACACTTGTGGTTTATAACACCAACCACACTATTATACAAGTATGTAGATGAATGGGTACAATAATGGTGATTGTGTTTGTAACACTTAACACATTCACACAAAGTGAAGCCTTAAGGGATCAAAGCTTAGTATAGAGATTTCTCGTAATCGATCTTGATATGTACAAAGATCTAAATTAAAAGAGAGAAAAGAATAGATAAGAGTGAGATTAGAGAGTTAGATATATGTAGAGAATATCGGGAGAAAAGATAGAGAAGGGGTGGATATTGAGCTTGGACAAAGCTTGGTATTTATAGGCACACATCAGACAAGCACAGAACCCGGCGGCCCCCTTACCCAGGGGTTCGCCCGGGTCCGCCGGGTCTGACTTTTCTTGTTTCATAAATGTTTGTCCAAGATCACAAGCAAGTAATATATGTGGATTAAGTTGACATTGTATATCTGACATAAGGAGGTCAAAGTCAACATTTGGTCCATTTTATTTTTCTGTTTTAAGTTATATAAGTTGTGTAAACTTTTTTCAAAAGTTTAGAATATAAGTTTATGGAGTAAAAAGACTTATATGTTTCTTGTAATTCAAACATAAAAATATGTTTGATGTTTTTTCATTAACAAAATGTTAAGTATGAATAAAATGTAGATATCGTTTTAGTGTGATATTTGCATTTACATCATGAATCAAGCTTAAGCAATCACCACAAAGTACGAGATATCAAGTTTGAATAAAACGAAGACTTCAGGTTAAAGATCCTTAGCATTGTATCACACGGATTATTATTGTAAATCAAGAGTGACCTCCCTTAACGGGAGTGTAAATGAAAATATCACACTAAAATGATATTTACATTTTAATCATACTTAACGTTTGTTAACGACGAAACATCAAACATGTTTTTATGTTTGGATTATAAGCAACACATAAGTATTTTTAGTCCATGAACTTATATACTAAATTTTTGTAAATTCTACACAACTTATATAAACACAAAATGAAAATGAAAAATGCAATGTTATGTGCCTTTGACTTTTCTTGTAAGATATATAAGTAAAACAATGCAAGATTTAATAGTTGCTTGTGATCTTGGACAAACTTCTGTAGTAGCGCATTTATCGAGTCCTCATTTCATGTGTTCGTTTGTACGGTACTTTTAGCGTAGAGGCTATTGAGATAGTTTAAAAATTCCTTTGTTTTTGTTTGTTTGGGGATGACGATATCTTTTGTTTTGACTCTTACATGGTAAAAAAAATAGAATTTGAAAATAGTTAAAATAGTTGTTGGTAGTCAGTGAAATAAGGGTAAAGTGTCAGAAACGTATTTGAAATAAGGTGGAATATAAATTCTTTAACATATAAACGTGGCTTGTTTATTTAATTTTTTTGTTGGTTTTGATCACCTAAAGCTAATGATCTTTAGTTAAATTCTTGTTCTTATTTAATTAGATATGTTAGAATCATGTAATTAATCATATGATCGGTTAGAATTTTAATTTTCTGGAACTAAAATTATTTAGGGCTTGAATTTAGTAATTAATAATGATTTTTTTAGGGTTTAATTCGGATTAGGCAGAATCTGTCGTTGATCTGCCAGAATTTGTCGCTAAACTGTCAGAAACTGTCGCTAATGTCTTGACAGATTTTAGGTAAAATCGTTTTGGTCATAACTTATTCGTTTAAATCTTTTTGGATGATTCAAAAGCCTAAAATTATGTACTCGGAACGTACTTTTCAAATATTTTGAATGTTTAGTAATTGGAGGTCAGTAGCTTGGTAGAATTAATTATACAAGTGATGAGTTCAAGATTAATTTTTAGACAACATGGTTTAAACTTGTGTTTTGGATAATTTGGGATAGAATTTGAGAGTAAATCTCGGGACGAGATTTCTATTAGGTGGGAGTGATGTGACAACCACGGTTTTTGGGGTGCGTCACTTAGTTTTATTATGAGTGTGTTTTGTAGAATTATGTGCTCTTATATGTTTATGTGATTATTTGGAGTTATTTTGAGTTTTTTTATATACATATTTGTATTATAGTAAATCGTATATTTACGATACGAGGGTTTAGCGTTTAGAGGTCTCGGACTTAGGATTTAATGTCGAGAGTAAATTACGGTATAGTTTTAAGTTATTTTGGACTTAGTTATTAAGTCACTAACTTATTTTAATAGTTTTCATAAAATTATGTATTTTTCATATTTTACGGTAATCGCGTAAAAATGACTAGTTTTACGGTTTTAGAGTTTTGGAGGCTTTAGGAGCTGAAATAAATTAAGAAAACTTAAGGTAATATTATTAATAATTTAATTAATAATAAAAAGAAAATAAATATAAAAATATATGGGGGGTCGGTTTGGACGAGCAAGGAATAAAGAAAAAGAGGGACAAAATTAAAAAGGTAATTAGTAATGGGCGAGGGCTTGTTTAGTTAAATTATATAAAGCCTTTTTAATAAATCAAAACACACATAAAAATCCCTGGAGAAAAAGAGGATACGATCTACAAAGTATTTTAGGGTTTCATAAATTTTTTATCTTTCATTAAATCTAAGGTAAAACCCATGTTCATCTTTTTAAATTAATTGTTATTTAATCATTCTTTATCAATAGATGATCGATTTAGGATTATATTTATTATAAATTCTTTAATTTAATTATTTAAACACGTTGAGATTAAATAGTGTTAATAATTATACATGATTTAGGTAATTAATTAGACTAGTTGTGGTAAATTCGTTTTTAAAAACTATGCAGAATTTTGTGTCACTTGGTTTAATCATATCTAGAGTTTGGTAAACTTTCGGAAGTCGAATTTGGTACTCACTTAAAGGTATTTGAATAAGAATTGGAACAAAAGAAACAAGAGCTAAACTGGATGTTGGGAAGTGGGTCAAAACTGGCTTACAACAGTCGTAGGTCAAAACCTTTTTTGGAACAACCTGTTTACAAATTATGTTTTAGGTTGGTTAGGGTACTTAGGGATGAGATGGGACATTCATATGAACATGAGACCTTGTTTATATGTTAAATTAAAGATCTGGAGAAGGGCTAAGAGATTGGAATAGGTTAAGACCCTCTGGTCATAATAAACTTTTGATATGTTAAAAATAAGTATATATATATATATATATATATATATATATATATATATATATATATATATATATATATATATATATATATATATATATATATATATATATATATATAGGGTACAGTTAAAATAAAAAGGGTTTTTACCATGAGAAGGGTAAGAAGGCTTTTTAACCATTGATAAAAAGATTAATGGTTGAGATTAAATCAAAATTTAATTAAGTGTAAAAGGGTAAAAAGGTCATTTTAATTAAGTGTAAAAGTGTAAAAGGGTAAAAAGGTGTGTTTATCAGATGGTTTGATCGGAGGTGTGTTTATCAGAAGGTTTTGATCGGATGTGTGTGGTTATGGAGAAGATAATGATTGAAGGTGGAGTGGTGGGTGGAAGTTAGTTACCGAGAATAAATTTCGGGTGTTTGTTTATGTTATTTATAGAAAATGACCTTTTTACCCTTTTACACTTAATTAAATTTTGATTTAATCTCAACCATTAATCTTTTTATCAATGGTTAAAAAGCCTTCTTACCCTTCTCATGGAAAAAAGCCTTTTTATTTGATCTCTACCCTATATATATATATATATATATATATATATATATATATATATATATATATATATATATATATATATATATATATATATATATATATATATATATATATATATATATATATATATATATATATATATATATATATATATACTAGTTCCGTAACCCGCCCAACGGGTGGGTTCGGTTCGTAATTTATTTTAAAAAACGTTTGTCGGTCAGTTATAATAGTTGCTATGTTGTGTAAACATAGAACCTTCGTACTTTTATTTTTTATTGTTGAGAGTAGAACATATATTTTTGTCTATGTGAAGATACTTTTTTTGTTAAAAGAATGTCATTCTTTGATAGTGTATAGGCTTGGCCCACCCATGCACGAGCTTGTTTCATAGTTTTTGTTATCAAATAATGTTTGTCCGTCTGTTTTAATGTGTATTCGTTTTTTTAAAGTTCACTCATTTCTTGATTTTGACTCTTGAGATTAGAACATAAACTGTTTTTGGAGTTCATAAACTACTTTTGACTTTTTAGGAGTTTCATACTTGGCCACCTTGCCTTTTGAAAGAAAAATATTGAATTAAGTTATTTTTAGTCAATACTATTATATAAAGAGATTATCACCAATATTAACTTTGATCTTAATTAAAATAAAAAAAGTGTAATTTTTATCATTTTTCTATTTTATAACAACTTTTTGTAACAATCTGTTAATAAATAATCTTTATTAAAGTTAAGATATCTTTTAATATAATTATTTTTTTATCATCTAATTTCGTCATATTTTCTAAAAAAAATTTGTTTTAATTCAACATTCATTTTGATATAACTTTATGATTTTTTGTTTTTCAGTTGAATAGATTTTTTTTTTTTTTGATAAACATCAATATAGATTTTTTAATAGATTTTTTGTGGTTTTTAATATATCTAACTTCACCATAAGTTGGCTTATTATTTAAGTATGGGTCAAATGGGTTTATACAAGCTATTAACTAAAAGATGACGGACACATATGTTGGTATTCATACATAATTAGTCTACCGTACACTATAACCAAAAAATGATGATAGTAACCTAGAAAACTACACATATAAGTACAACTTACACTTGGGGCATATATCCGTCAATTCCACAACAGACGAACGGGTTTGTTTCATAGTAATATAGATGATACTAAGTAATAATAATTCTACTAAATGACACATACTCCCCCAGGGCGTGCTAATTTTTATAATATTAATTGACGAATTTTGAGAGTATGCAAATAGATAATCAATAAAGGTAAATATTACAAACATATAATCAGTGTTTTAAAAATCGTTTTAAACGTTCGATTACTCTTCGTCAAGTTGTTAGACGCCATTAATCGTCTTAATTTTTACTAATCATCCTTATTAATCGTTTTGGTCAGAATCCAGTCAACATACCGCTTTATCTGATAAAATTCAGTCAACATACTAATTTATCGGATAAAAATCGGTCAACTTAAATTGATCAAATCAGACAAAAATCAGTTAAATCGACCAACTCGGTTACGAATATGATTTGACTAAATCAGGCATAACTTGGTCAAATCGGACAACAATAGATTAAATCGGCCAAATTGCGCATATAATATCAAATTTTTATAATTTTATTTGTATCTGAATAATCTTTGATTAATCTTTGCCTAACCGATTAATCGCTAGGCATTATGCATCCGCCTAGCCAAACCAAATGATTCTTGCAACATTGATAATAATTGAAATGAAGAGCAAAGTGTTTATTTAATTTATGTACCTTTAATTATTTCATCCCTAAATGTTATCCGAGAATATGTTTCACGATTTTGATTCTTTTACTTATTAAACCAAATGGGTCATATAAAAACTATTAGATAGGTATTTAACACTTTACTTATATAACACATCAACAAAGTTATGCAGCGTAGACTTTCTTATTAAGAAAGAAAACGGTTTGTTTAATATACAAACATTTTAGCATATCCAGCTATCCATTACAACCCTATGCTTCTTATTCAGTGTGTAAACAAAATCTCTCAATGGTTGGTGCAAGATCTTGTGGGTTTGATGATCTCGATGCTACTATTAGGAGATTTGTGTCTTTGCTTTTCTTACAACGCAGCACATGTGGGTTCTTATTTTTCATTTTGTCTTGCATTCTTTTCCTGCTGGTATAAATGCTCTATTCAGTCAAGGACATTGGGACCACGAACGTTAAAACAGTTTCTTAAAAAAATTATTCATTATGTCAAAAAAAACATGATATGTATTGTGAAATAAATATACAAATATTTTCATTACTTGTGCCGCCTTAACTAACGTCTTCAAAACCCAAAAGCATCGCCATAGCCGCTAAGGCTTGAGGCTAATTGGTGCAGCCACGCCTCACACTTTTTATAAGAAGTTCAACTGTCACCGTTTATTTGGAGTCGAATAGAGATAAAGTTGCAGACCTGTTGCTCCTTTCTGCTAAGAGTTTGACTTAATTATACCCTCCAGTTCAATTCTGGCTTCGTCATTTTCTCCTAACTCTGCTAATGCTTCTTTTTTCGCTGCAGTTAATATGTTCGTATAGAACTCCATCTGTGCTGCAAGTTCAACCTGGTTTTTCTCAATCCTTTCTTGAAGCAGCTTCTCTGTCGCCGTCTTATCTGTCTTCAAACTCACTTGCTGAGTTTAAGGGTTTCATAGCATTAAATATTGTTGCAACAACCAGAAAAAGTAAGGAGAAACATTTGTTTTTGCAAATAGTTAAACCAATGGGTTGTAAGCAGACCTGGTGTATGGTAATGTTTTGGACGCGTTAGGTACAAAACCCCTGTACAATCCAGCTACACCATTAGGAGCGACAATAGTTGCGCCATCCACAAAAAAAGCTTAAATGTTGTGATTAATCAAATATGCTGTTGTTATATGGATAACTACACTATTTCAGATATGATATAAAATGGTGGGTCGAAAAAGTAAGTCTAATACGCTTAATCCAAACACACCGTGAAACTGGAAAAAAAAACTTTCTAACCCATGACGTTTGACTCGTTATCCTACTTTTACGACCTACCTATTTTGACACTTCTAATTAAATATAAAATAACATACCTTTGTTCAACTATTTGAGATCATGAATAACTTGAAGCGCATCAGTTCTGCAAGCACACATCAACAAAGGGTTGAGCTAGACATTATACAACCAATTTGACTTATATACCAAAATTAAGCACGAAATATATGCGTGTTTCTATAAAGGACACATTGTTTGATGTAAATACCAGTGGCAAAAGATATTTAAATCTTGCATTTGCATTTTAAAGACAACGGAACGCCCTTTAGCATATCCTTAATGATACCAAGTTTTACTAATTTGCAAAATTCATTCCAGAACTTGGTATATTGTCCTTTCTTCTCATCATTATCATTTGATTCTTCGACCTCTGCAACAAACAAATCAAATATAAAGGTTAATAATTAAAAATATATGATAAGGCCTGAGATAGCACTTTTAAAAAGCTATAAGAGGCAATCGAAAGTTTAGAAGTTTGCAGTAAGATACTGTTCGAAAAAAGTTCACATTTCAAATGCTATTGATCAAGTTTGTATTCTCATGTATCTCGATATTACTATATTCTGAACAATTATGATTATTCTTTAAAGCCCCATGGATATTACTGATATCATAAATATTACTTTTATCAGCTTTGTGTAAAAATCAAAGTAATTGTATATGTTTATTTGTGAATTACTGCATTAAACAATGTACTAACCATCGGTGAACAAATTCATTGACATGGATAGATCTGTAGGGTTTTTTTATGTGTGCAAGTATTTCTCTTGATCCTTTCTAGATATTACCTGCAACGAATATGTAAAAAAAATGCATGCCTGCAATTTACAAAGTTACTGAAATGGTATTTGTACCTCTTGCAAGAAGTCAGTAGTGCCCTTTTTCTCAAGACACTTGAATCCACAACTCTCGAAGAGCTCAAGTGCATTGTTGCTTGGTCCTTGACACACGATTTGACCTTCAGGTGGTAGTGTGATGTTATAAAAAATATTAAAGGTCTCTATAGCAGGCTGTAGCAAAGACATCATGATTATCGATTCGTTGAGGTGAGCAATTTGCTGCATGTGCTTGAGTATCTAAAACATAGTGGAACTGTCGTCGATCTCTCATCAATAAACATTTTTTTGCAGGGCCAACAATCATTTTTCCTGTTTTTGCAACCGAAAAGCAACTATCAAAGCTTCTATGCATATGTGTGAGCTAACAAACCCATTTTCACCCAGCACAAGTAACTTATACCAAAAGATATTATTTTTGTTCGAATATAAAGGTGTTTGGGATTACTTATATTAAGGTTCTTATTAGTTGAAAAATAAGCAAACACCAACCCACGTGCTTATTTTTAAGTAAAATAAGCACAAGAGCAGTTAACTCAAATAAGTAACCGTGAAAAGCTAAAAATATATGAACACGTCAATTAAAAGCACAATGACTTGCTGAAATCCTATAGATAATTATAAACTGGTATAGATGAATGTTACTCATCCACTTTTGCTTCTATCATAGCATTTAATAACAAAAACTGCGAGCACTACATACACTGTATTACCCAAAAGAAATATGGAAAGAATAACATGTACTTTGAGAAGGAATTGTGATGCCATTTACTGTGTATTCTTTTGGTTTTTAGTGAGTTTTATTTTTGCCTTTAAAAAAAATGTACTTTGAGAAGAGGGGGATGACAACGAACACTAATATTGACTATTTCTGAAAGCACCCAAAAATTTGAAATTACAAAAATTAGACGAATATTGTAAAACTTTAGAAACAAACACTCTAAAAACTCCTCATATTAGGTATAAGACTTCAAATTTTTATCATTACGATTTTGAGAAGATACCTACCTTGTTTTAAGATGAATTGTTTCTGCGATCATAAATTGTCAAAAGATACTTAAAATTATAAAAAAGCGTCAACTTGTTTCAAATAATTTAATCTTCTTTTTCTATCTTGATTATAACTAATTTGGGGTTTTAAGTTGTTGCGTTCATCTTCATCTTCATCTAGATTAATGAAGCATCTACTCTTCTTTGAACTTGACCCCTCTTCATTGCTTGATGCGTCACTTGTTTGCGTGGATGAACTGATCTCCAACACACGCTTGTCATTTTACTTCTGTATGTTGTCATGGTCTATGATAGTATCAGGTCTTGTTAGCTCATGTTCTTTCCCGTCACTACTATCTACTAACCGATCCAACATATAACCTATAAATTACAGTCAAAAAATTTATAACCTATGAACTGATCCAACATAGCAAGCGATATGTTCTTTCCCGTCACTACTATCTACTAACTTAATTTTTGCTGTTGAAACGCCTAGAATCCCACATATAACCTATAAATTACAGTTAGAATTTTAAATCTAAATCAGCAGCTATACTTGCGCACATCCGTCCACCACACTATCTATCAATACATCTAGATCACCAAACTTCCAAAATATTTGTGGCTGGAAAACCTCATCTCATACCAATGCTAAATTAATTGAATGTTATATGTTCAATTAGATCCGGTGAAGCTCATCGAACTCTGGACACTTTTATTAGGATCGAAAGTTGGAGACTATATAAACTATTTTATCGATGTTCAGATCATATACTTAATTAGTAAGCATTCCAAACACTCCTTATATATTTTTGATCACTTCAGCAAGTATGTTGATGGTTGTTTAAAAATAAATAAAAGAGAGATCATATGATTTAGTATATTTGTTATATTAATATGTACTTTTATGTCTAGTTTTACCCAGATGGGAACTTGGATCTGATATGCATAATTTTTTTGTAGTCAGATCAGCAAAGTGAATAGCACGCAAGCAGTTGGTTGTTATTGGTGCAGATGACATGTTTATTCTGGTATACAGCTACAATAAAATAATGGATAAAGTGAAAGTATTTGAGGCACATACATATTATTTACGGTGCGAGGCTGTCTACCAAACCCTCCTATATGTGTTGTCATCATCGAATGACATGCGCATAAAAGCTAGTCTGATGGTTCCTGCAAACACTTCAAAAAACCTTATATCAGGGGAAACTTATATGATTAAACTCGTCAAATGTAGAATCATATAGTACCGAATTTACAGACATATGAACACATCATGCGCGTTGCATCTATCTAAGATCTCAACATCATAGGTTTTCACAAGCTCTAAGACATCTGGTGTAATAACGAAACGCATAAACCTGTAGTGGCATTTATGTCAAGCGGTACCAAGGAGAGAAACGCTAATTAAAGTTTAATACAGCATAAGGGGGTCCGGACTTCAGACATTTAAAAATGGAATTATTAACTTTCGGTTTGCCTGTCCATAGTATGACATGAACGATTGCTTCTTGGTAAGACTCGGACAAGGTCATGATAAGCATCATCTGAATAATTAACTCCTAGAAACCAGATAGTGGTCAACACCGTTTAATTGAGCAAATTGACAAGAGAACTACCTATTCTCAAACCCGATCTCAGGATCACTTACTAGATCTATGCAGAGCTTTGATCCTACACAGTTTTTGTGGCGCATAAGGATGCCTTTTTCAAACACTAAAATGAACTTTTATCTGGTAATGGGGTAAAAAGCCCTTACAATAAGCTCATCCAAACACCCATAAGTGTTCCCTCAAACTATAATATAACAACTTGAGTTCTAAATTGTGCCAATCGATAAAATTAACAATAGATTTCCAGTTCTAAGTTAAAGTTAAAAATCCTTTAAAAACTTACATATGTCAACTGATCACTATTATTAATGCATTGTCATTCCGAAACCAAACCAAGAATCGAATATACCAATTGTAACTTGGGCTGGAACCGGAAACCAATTTCACAGTTGGTTGGTTATAACTCAGGTTCAGCTAAGCTTAATGGTATATCAAGGCAAACAGGTGTGATAGTCGAATGGATGAACATTTATGAATTTTTGGCAATAACTACTAATACAAACCAACTTATACCAATAACTTTTATGATTACCACGCCACCTTACACTGACTGGGCACAAAACAATCTGTTATTATGTAGGCGTTCTGATAACGTCACAACACCTCCACCATCGTCAACTAACAGCGCGAAACAATCTTTAAATGGACAGTAAAACTTCTCAGCCCCTAAGATAATAGATTCACACAAAGCGTCTTCCCATCGTTGTGATCTCCGGTCGCTGGAGAGCTTGCTCCGCCACTACTCCGTCGATATCATTATTATCCTGAAAACTAATATAATATAAAGACTTGTGAGATTACTAAAAGTTAACTAATGATACACTTGTGAGGATAATATTTAAAACGTTGGGCGGGTTCTCTTGTTCCATTGGACGGGTAATTTTTCCTACATCACGTTATTCTGTGAAGTACGTTCCGCTGATATCGTTCGCTTCTCAACTGCAGTAGCAACCACCATAGATATGTTTGAGACGTTTTGTCTTGCGCCGTGTCTTCTGAACATTAGAAACCCATTAGCCCAGCGATGCTAAATTTAAGATATTGTGTTAGACGCACCATTTTCCATATTGTATGATTCTCTACTTACTGGTCTTTGAACAATGCATAAAGAAAGCAAGTATGTACCTGCTTGCAAGACGAATTCTTTAGGAACGCTTATATGCTATCATGAATAGCTTGCCTCCCGAGACATTAGTGATTATCCATCTATCTGAGTATACATTAAAGATCCTATATATCTGTATAGAATATATATCGAGGCCACCAACTGGGCTGGCAATTTAGGAAAAATATATTATTACCTCCATCAACACATCTTGGCTACACGTATTATCGTTTTCCAAATTCATATTCAATGGCTTTTATACGACCTTTTTTCCTGCATTATGCCAAACACCCAACACCTGCAATTTTGCTCCGCAACCCAACATGCTTATCAGCTCTGATCATAAAACATAAAGACTGATCCGTACTGGCGTTTAGATTCTGATGCTTCAAGTTTAACAATCATGTCTGGATTTCCACCCCCTTCGCTAACTTTTGCTTGTCTTTTAGAAACTTCAACAGCCTGCAAAATTTAGAGGGTAAGATGATGTGACCCTAGTGTCAGAAGACCATAAATACTAAGTTTCAGTATTAAATCATCCACACAAAAAGAACACTATATGTGCATGTAAAAGAATGGTAAAAATTAAATACAATTATAACCGGTTGCGCTCTGTATATTATATGTGCTGGGTCTAGGCGTATAGCCAGGGGCGCTCTATGTTATTGGAGGAAGATACAATACAATTCTGCAACAACCGTTAAAAATTATACAATCAAAGGTGGAAAACTGATACAATGGCAAAAAGGATACAATTAAATTTCAAAAGCATTATAAGAAATGAATTAAAATACTTGTTTCGGTCATATATAACTGGGTAGACCGACGAGTTCTCGATTATGTGCAACTACTGCGTCAGCTTCATGTTGACTGCCATAACATAAGCAAACAAATGAAAGTATTAGCTATAATGCAACAATAATAGTGTATGTATTATAACTGAAGAATACTATAATATAGTTTAAAACCATGTGATCTCCACATTCTGAGACCTTTCGCTACTGGCCTGCATGCTTGGGCTATCTGTATATGCAAAATATTAACCAAAATGTTTGTTAGCCACTAATAATCATAGTGCGGAGGGAAAGATGTGAAACCTATAAGATTGCTCACCGCCGAGAAAGAACGCAAGTAAGCTGGTAAAATAATCACCAATAATAAGAGCAAGAATTTGAAGCATGATCACAAGTGCGATGATAATTTGTTCACCATCCCGACTTCTTTTTTGACACCAGAAGGTTTTTTTGCAGCAACACTCTCAGCAATTAAATCAAGCACGTATAAGCAAATCCAGCTGTAGCAAGCAGACTATATAGAGCTACATGTGATTTTTATTTGTTCAAATTTTACAGCAAGGATGTCAGATACTTCAGGCGTTTTACGAAACGAATGATCATATCCTCAAGACGGGGACTGGATATATTCTCCAGATTCGTTGAGCGAGATTCTCCCTTCTGAAAAGCACAATAAGCAAATAATCATCTTAATAGCACCCAGAATATTAAAATTATTGTTGGCATATGACCCATACATGTAAATAAATAACATCATAAAAACTGAAAATAAAAGTTCAGATCATAAAGAAATTGAACCTGAAAAACAGAATCAATAAAAAATATATTTATTCCGTAATACAATTCGTAAAAACTGTATTCAATAAAAGATAAAGATTAAACTTTTATTCGGTAATACAGAGTATATCTTTAGTCGGAGAATTTTCAAAAGTTTTAAAAAAATATATACTTTCCAAAATAAAAATAAATCTGATACAGTTTCCAAAATATAGTTAAGAATCCCATTTTTTAAAAAATCTACTTCCCACCACTTTTTTAAAAATTAAATATCTCACAAACGGTAAATCGTCAAACGAAAAAAAATACACAATTGTGACGAGAATTAAATCATTTATCTATCGAGGGACACATGTATATACTTTCGACGAAATTTTTTTTCGACTTTTTTTTTTTAAGTCACGTCTGGAGAGAATCATATATGATTCGTCACGAATCATATATGATTCGTCACGAATCATATATGATTCGTCACGGATCATATATGATTTTAAGAAAATCATATATGATTCGTGATATGAATCATATATGATTTTCTGAGAATCATATATGTTTCGTGACGAATCATATATGATTCTCTCCAGACGTGAATTAAGAAAAAAAGTCGAAAAAAAGTTTGTCGAAAGTATATACATGTGCCCCTCGATAGATAGAGGATTTAATTCTCGTCGCGATGGTATGTTTTGTTTTACGTAACGATGAACGGTTTGTGAGATATTTAATTTTTAAAAAATGAGTTTTTTTGTTACTTGATAAAAATGGATGTTTGTGATTGGTTGGTTGAGTTTATGCTAAACTAATGGTCTTTAGGGATCTTTTTCCTTCCAAAATAAATAAAATATAACTATAGCCAATGAGATAACGCCACATAGGATATGACGTGGCGTCGTCTTATTTTCCTATGTCAAACTTAGCCCCATATATATATTATATATATATATATATATATATATATATATATATATATATATATATATATATATATATATATATATATATATATATATATATATATATATATATATATATATATATATATATATATATATATATATATATATATACATATATATATACTAGTTGCAAAACCCGCCCGATGGGCGAGTATAACTTCTAATTTTTGTTTACGTTATTAGTTTAGCCAAATATTTGTTTGTTAGTTTTGTAAGCGTATTATGAGTTATCCATGGCTTGTATATTATCAATAGTTTTTAAGCATAATAGCAATGTTTGTCGGATTGTTTGTTATTACATTACTAATCATATTTTTTATGTTTTTGGAAGTAACTGTATATAAGTTGTATTAAGTTTGACTTCTCATTATCATTTACATTTTTGCTTCATTGTATTATTTGACAAAATCTAATTGTACTTAAATGAATAATGAATACCAACAAATCACTTAAACACCTAAATTGAATTAAATAAAAAGTGTTTATGTACTTAATGTAAAAAAAACTATAAAAAGTATGAGAGAAAAATTAGATTAGATAATTCTTATTCATATATGAAATAAAAAACAAAAGAATTAAAAAAAATCGAAAAACATAACTATATATTGAAGAATAATGAAGCGTTTAGTTTCGTAGCCCGCGCATCCGGGCGGGCTAGCTTTATAATTTTAGTGGTAATATTTGCTTTAGTTCAAGATCAAATAAGAATACAACAAATGTGTGACTTATATTATGATGTAAATGTTGTCAAATACCACCCTACCTACCAGCATGTAGCTTTACCAAATAACTTATTTGCAATGTTATCAAATAATTACGAAAATAATTGACCTAAACTAAAAGATGAATAAAAAACAAATAAGAATGCAAAGGAAATATAATCTTAAATAGTAGTGACAGTATATTATTCATATCCACTAACTTGATACATCCTTTGCTTAGATTTTTAGTAAATGAATTTACCCCCAACCTGAATTTAAACAAAGCAAATAAGCAATAATTATATTAGTCTCAAAATGATTATTAACGGTCAAGAGAAAATGATAGTACACCAATTAACTTCCATGATAACAAATAATACATATTAACACATATCACGTAACAGGAATTACAAAACCATTGTATATGATCTCTTCTTTCACTTGAATTTCTCGTCTAAAACTTACGAACACCTTCTACGTTATACACATCAACAAATATAAGAAAATTTAAATCACCATCACTTAAATCGAAATCAGATGACATGTAATCTAAGTCCACATTATTAAAATCGAACACCTTCTGATGATTAATTAAAGGATTGTTTATCGAAATCGATTTAAGTTATACTTAAATATTTGTTATATTAAAATCTAAGGTTTAAAGATAGTTTCTAAGGTCTAGGTTATATTTAAGGTTTTGATAATTGTAGTCACATTAATGTTAGGTTCGTTAAAAACAATCATGTGTTACGGTACAAGTTCGTTAAAATATGTGCAGCCGTTAGACTTCGATGATGAAGTAGACACGCGCATTTCCTATTTTGTGAATGTTCAATTCCATAATTGATTGTTTTCCCATAAGTATGGAAGCAAAAACTTAATGAGATTTTATTTCATTAATTTGTTTAAAAAAATACAACTTGATATTGTCCATATATACGCAGACCACCGGTTTGACATGTGCGTCCCATTTAGCTTGTTCTCAATTTAGACTATTTTTTACATTCAAGTATTCAACCCATTTGGCCTCATGTGAGAATGGCATTCTAAGTTTTTATTAGTAGTATCAGCTTAACTTTTCACTTTGTCCATAAATTTAGTTAAATTTTCACTTAACACTCCAACGTGGTATGCAGGTTCATATGTGAAATAAATATATAATCATTAATTATTGTAGTATAACTTTGGTCCTTACATTAAGAGTTGAATTTATATATCAATAACCAAGGAAATAAAATAAGTAACTTACGATAGACCGAGATATCAAATTCCAAATGAGTATAAGCCTGGTTATAGTCAATGTTTTCAGACCCGGTTCGACTTGGTCGGGTCAACCGGTTAACTCGGTTACAGCTGAAAAAACGGGTCATATTGACCCGAGTTTGATATTTTTGAAACCCGGGTAGACTCGTCGGGTTTGGGGTGACCCAGGTTTTTTTAATATATTAATTTTACGTATTTGCGACTAAATTTTATTTTTACATGTTATATTGGTTAGTAAACAATTTATATCTTTAATATACAAAAGTTTTTGTGGTTTTTATATATAATTTTTGTTAATTATTAGATATATAAAGAATTTTTTTTTTTTGAAAACCAGGTTAACCCAGGTTGACCCGGGTCCGGTTCAACCCAAGTTGACCCGGACCGGGTGACTCGACCGGGTCGATTTAGAAATCGGGTTTCGAAACATTTGTTAAGAGTCTGGGATACAGAGATCCTTTTTGACAACGACATTTGATCAATATACACAAAGGATAATTTCAATTGATTATAATAAGATTAAGGTTGAAAGTTAAAAAACAAACAGAACATGAGCATGGTATATTGCAACGATGTTGATTGTTGAGTATTGTGATCAACGTAGCCATTTGTCCATTCATCTTCAACATATGTGTTTGGTTTGTAATCGAACACATAGTATTGCGCAACAATAGTTGTATACGGAGTGACCACAGATTTATCCTCCTCATCACGAAGTTATTGTTATTAATTATAACCACAAGCTGCCATCATTCCCTGACAGAAAAGTTGAAAATTTGCACATTTATTAATCGAGGTTCGATATGATGCGCCTATTTCCAATTTTTGGTTAAAGAAATCAATGTCCTTGTCTCGGGTCACCGTCTGTATATGCACTTGAGCTCAGACTTATGTTAGACTTTTATGGGGTTTTCTATTCTATGTTGCTTGTTCCTCTATTTGACATGTAATATGTCTAAGAACCTGATTCCCGCAATTCATATTTCATTGATACAAACACTTTTTGGGGCCTTATCGCTTTTATAACTTGGTTTTGAGTACTTACGATTTCTTACTTATATACAAACATAAAATATATGTGTACGCATACATATGCAGACATGATGTCTAAAGATCATCAATCCTAGTCTTAGCATATTCAAAATATTGTCTCTAAACAACTAAACACAAAACAGGATACTTGTTATAAGTTACTCATATTAAAAAGCATATCTATAACAGGATCTATAAGTATCAATGCTTTGTTATAAGTTACTCATATTCACATATAAGGACTATAAGTCGTCCAATTGTTTGAGCCAACTTTATCACTAAACTTAACTGCAGTAAAAAAATGATCAGTACAATAAGAACTAAATGTGTGTGAAGTAAATAACAGAATCATCAACACATAAGTCACCTGAAGGGCAGAATAAGGATTCAATTAGCACATGGATCGTTGATCTTCATGGTGTGATGGAACTGTTGGTTCTTATACAATGACAGTTGAGAACTCTTGTAAATACCTATTTCATCATACAAAAAATAAACACGTAGGATGCTAAACATGTTGAAAGTTCACTAACGTCAAACATCTATTTTAAAAACAGACTTATAAGTATCTAAAAGTTAACAATAAAATAGGAAATTTACCTGCAATGGACCGATTCATCATCTGATGTGATGCAACGCAAGCAGATCATGCTTTTTTTTATGTGATATTGAGAGGTACACTAATGAAGATGCTAAACCAACCAAAAGAGAGCCTATACATTTAACAATAAAATAGAAAATATACCTACAATTGACCAATTCATCATTTGATGCAATGCAAGCAGTTACTTATATAAAGTCACCAATACCTAGGCTTGATTAACTATCGATATCAGTTAATCATTTTTTCTTATGCATTGCAACAAACTTGTCTCCACTCGCCCATCTTCTGTCCTATAACAAAAGTTTTGTATCCATACATCTGAAGTTCTAGAAATTATATGCCCTTCTGCTACTGATAGCCACATGGGAAGGGAATAACGACGTCAACTAATTCAATAATTAGGAAAACCAAGGACAAGTGATTCAGGGTTAACACAGTCATAATTTAAAGATAGTTCCTGATAATATCACTTGCAGTCATAGTATATCTCTAAATCACTCAACTCTTGTTTTATATAACCCGAAAATAGTTGTGCTTCTACATGTGGTAACTATTAATTAAATTATACCTCATATATATCTAACAACTCAACCAAATACCTAAAGTGACATCAGCCAGAGCTATGCATGTTCAAGAGTTGCCAAAGCTCACGAGGGTGTCTGCAACTTCATGTTTTTCTGTTAGAGATCATTATCCTTTTTAGACTTAGGTATGTGAATAATTTGAAAGTATGTTTTGTGGTCTTCCTCCTGTTATGGAGTTGATGCAATGATAAAAGCAAGGAGAAGCTGAACACAGACTTTATAATCAAATGGACTATAATAACTGTAACACCCTATTTTGATAATGGAAATGTCACGCGTAATTATGGCGTGTCATCAAAGCATACAAGGATAAATGTATAAAACATTACATGACCATAGGGATAACCGGAATCAAACATCGGTTCCCAAACATAAGCCCAAAACATAATAAAGCAAAAGAAATGAATGAAAGACTACACAAGCATAAATATATGAAGGCAACAGGAAAAGAAGTCTCTAGCAGCTTCCATCCGATGCACGTCCTCCAAATGCTCGAGTGTTTCCTAGGGTACCTGCCGTTTTGGGACATGGAAAGGAAAGTAACGGCTGAGCAAAACGCTCAGTGCACGGATATAGACATAGTATGAATGACTAAGCAATATAAAGACTTAATAGCAGCGAAAATGCGTAAGTCCTGGAAAACTTGGAACATGTTCATAAAACTGGTTTTATAGTTTGAAAAGCCTTATGTTTATCTTATGAAAACTGTTTAACATATTTTACCATTAGCCAATATAGGTCATGAAAATCCACCGTGCATGAATACTTGGAGGGGTGACCTCATCATGCAAATTAGAGGGGCTGCCTCTAATTTAATATACTGGCTTTGGGTAGGAGGGATCAGCTCCTTGTGAAGGATGCAAGGCACACACCACATTCACCATGAAATCCTGACTGAAAACATGTAACTAGGATGCACCCATACGCCCCACATGATAAATATAAATAAATGGCCAAAAGCTGAAGGGACGCCACTAGCAATCACTCCGCCGTGGTGAAGTCATAACATCAGTGCCTCTAATGTTATGGTTATGGTACCTCCATAACTAGGTGAAACTGGTCATGCATGTATATGTCTATAGGTAATCTTAATTAAACATAAGCAATCAAACTCAAAACTTATACTACGGGAAAACAGTTGGCTGCATACGGGGAATCCTAATAAGGAAAGAATGTCCATACTGAAAGGATGAGAATTCGTACCTTATGTCCAGTGAACGAGAAAGACGAACTGCGAGAATCCTACTTCCGAATCACTAGTGCTACATAAATACGTACATGAATAAGTATCTGCTTACTAAATACATAGCTGGTTTTATGTCATGTCTTAGCTTATTTTATGTGTTCTTACCATGTTTTACTGTTTCTAAGCCTTAAACTGTGTTTTATCTTATATTCTGTTTAATCTGATTAAGTATTTCTGGTATTTCATGTGTTATTATACTTACTGTGTAATAATAAGTAACTTTCAAAAAATAGCAGGTTTCCTAAAATAGAAAATTTCCAAAAATAGAAAGTTTCCAAAAATAGAAAGTTTCCAAAAATAGAAAGTTACCAAAAATAGAAAGTTTCCAAAAATAGAAAGTTTCCAAAAATAGAAAGTTTCCAAAAATAGAAAGTTTCCAAACATAGATTTACTTCTTAAAATAGATAAGTTTCTAAAAATAGAAAGTTTCCATAAATAGATTAGCTGCCTTAATTAAATAAGTTTCTATAAATAGATTAGCTGCCTGAAATAAATAAGTTTCTAAAAATAGCTGGTTTCCATAAATAAATTAGCTGCCTTATTTAATTAAGTTTCTAAAAATAGAAAGTTTCCATAATTAGAAATAAGCTGGTTAAATAAGCTAAGTATATAAGCCTAAGTGTTTTCATGATTATTTTCTAAGTCATATGATATAATGTATAGTTTAATAATTATTTCGTGTAATTTAATTAAACTATAGGTTATAATATTTAATTAAAGTATAACATGTTTTTAATTAAATAAGTTAAATACTTAGGTTAAAATATGTATTATTATATGTTAATAATATAACCTAAGTCATGTTAATTAATTAATTATATCCATGGTTTTAAAATAATTAATTAATTATAAGTCTTAAATATATAAATACTTAGGTTAAAATAATTTCATGATCATTAATAATTAAATAACCTAAGTCATGTTATTAAATTAATCACATCATTTTATTAATTTAATTTTAACATAAGTTCATAAACATAAAAAAAACTAACATACACCATGAACCGGATCTAGGCTAAAAACATGAACCGGACATGAAATCGACACCGTACCCCGAACCAACTCGGGGTACCCCGTGTTTACCTTGCTGTCGTGGGACCCACACGCACCAACCAAGACCATATGGTCTTGGTGGTGGTCGGCTTGGCAAACCGAAACCCATTTGGGTTCGGTTGCAGCCTGCGGCCAAAACAAACACCCGTTAAAAACAACCTTTTGATTTTATTTAACACCAAAACATGTTAGATCTATGCTTAATTATTATGTTTTTGTAAAAACATCTCATGTTCATAATTTATAAAAAGATTAAAATCAAAAGAAAAGGTTTAAAAAGGTTTTACCGAATTCGTGGATCAAGAGGACGAAGAACAAACACGATCAATAACCAAAACTTCAAGATCAAAGATCAAAAATCACCTCCTTGTGGTGTTTTAGGGTGGCGGCACAAAGAAGAAGGGAAGGAGGGTTTTAGAGTTTTTCTAAAATCTTCTGTGAATGAAAAATGAGTAGTGAAAATTATTTAACCCCTTTTAGTGAAAAATTGATGGGCTAAGCCCATCCTCCCTCCTAATTTCGTGGTAATGGGGCCCACAAGGGGTAACCCGATCATTTTTCGTGTCTAATTAATAAGTGTGTTCTCGTGTTCGTGTTTTACGTGTTTGTTCGTGTTTATTTGTGTTCGCGTTTTGTGTGTTCTCGTTAAATAATTACCGTGACCTAATATATTTAATTACGCTCGTAATAAATATATATACGTAATGAATAATAGTTCGTGTTTTAATTACGTTCATGATTTCATGATCGCATGTTCGTGATTAATTATCGTTAAATAATTATTACGTGATCGTGCATAGTAAATACTTATCGTGTTCTAACACGTACGTAATACGTAAACTCCTACCACGTAATCATAATCATGCTATATTAGGAAAGTTTTAATATAGTACGTACGATCCTAAGGGTACTATGCATGATAAAAGCATGCGGGTTTTACAACTCTTCCCCCCTAAAAAGAATAATTCGTCCCCGAATTATAGATAACGTAACTGAAAGAGAAACATACCTGAATCAAACTGAGAGGGTATGTAAGATAAATTAACGTGCATGTGACCTGGCAGAAAGAACGCGGAACGTGACATGTCTTAAAAGGACATGGAACGTGACGTGGCCGAAAGGACATATCTAATTGATAAGAGAAAACGGATAAGAAGTCCAGATGAACTTGTCCGTTTCCAAGTGGCTTCCCTCTTGGAACGGTTCCTTATAAGATCTTGACACGAATGATAAGTCTTGGTCCTCCTGACCTTGACTTGGAATACGAAGAAGTTCCTGGTTATCAACGTAAGGTAGATCCCCTAAATTCGATCGAGGGAATAAGAATTAACGTGTAAGAGTAACTGAAACATTATGGTGCAAAACAATCCGACTTAACCGATAACTAGCAACGATGCGCGAGACATATAGAAACGTAGTACGTGAAAAATTTTGAACGTGATACGTGAAAATTTTTGAACGTGCTACGTGGAGATATGGCGAGTGTAGTATGAGTAAACATATCGTGATCCCTGATACGTGTAACATATCTTGATCACGATATGAGGAACGTGGAATGAACATGACATGTGAAACATATCGTGATCATAGAATATAATGGCGGTAACGACAAACGCTAGAAGGTGAGACATAGATTATGACGAGAAACGTCTATCTGAGGATAGGGAGTTATACTAAACTTGGGTCTGATCTCTCAAGTTCTTGCAAACTACCCATAATGAGAAAAGAAATGAACGTAAAATCGTAAACCAAAATACGATCATGAACGTGAATAGTGTCATGAACGCGAGCGCGAAAGCAAGGCGTGGAATTAGAACAAGGACGTGAAGTAAATAAGGAGCATAATTATGAATATTTGTCTGTCCTGATAACTGAGGAATTGCCAAGTGATCGGATGAGCCTTGGCTGGAACATGTCCGATCAATCTGTTGGTTCTGAAATCCTTGCGGATGTAAGGATTCTACAGAATTGATCAAACTGTTTGCAATAAACCAGATAGCATCATGCTTCTTCGGAGTTTACGTTAAACTGGTAGCCAAAATCCGTGGAGATCTTGTCCCATTTCAATTCACCATTTCAGATGTTGAAAACCATCCCAGTTTGTTGGTGTCCTATCTTAACCTGTTGGTATGTCAGGTACCTAGATATGAACGTAACTGTATCTTGCTTCGTAGAACTTGATACATAGGAGTTTGCGAAACTCTGAGTCTCTGAATCTAGACTTCTCCTAGCGTAGGATTTTCTAGAACACCTAATGTAGTGTAGGGTTCTCTCCTTTACGCCATAAGCAGAGTCATGGTAAGATTAACCATGCAAATCCATGTGATCCAGCGTGTCACTGTAATCAAACAGAATTGATATTGGAAAATTTTCCAGGGTGAAATTTCTCTTGTCATAGAATTTGCAACATAGTGCAGATATGGTCTTCCTGTTCTTCTTCTAGGCTTAAAGGAAATCAGGTTATCCTCAATGAAAACACTGATGAATTTGCTATGAGTTCATGGAAACTCATTCTTATAATGCCGTTGGAGCATTGATGAGACTAATTCAAAATTATAAATCTAGCATGACCGAGTCATGTACGAATAGCAGTCATGGACATGTCCTGTTGTTTCATTCGTCACTGTTGGCAGCATGATCATGAGTTCGATCTTGTAAAAGTGATTAACACCATACGGTTGATTGGACATGTTGTCAATATGTGGAGGAGAATAACGGTCATGAATGGTGATTTGTTTAAGTCGACGGTAGTCGACACATAATCTCATGGTACCATCCTTCTCCTTGTAGGTTCTCCTGGAATGTATGGGAAGATTTTGGAATAATCAACTGGCTATGCGTAGAAGACTTAAGTGGTCGTGTCTTACTGACAGCTAGTAAATTTTAGCGACCATGGATAATAATGCACATGCTTGTAAGCATAGATAATTTGTACCGATTTTCCCGATGGAAAATCAAGCTGAATGTATTCAGGAGCCTGAACATTACTGTACATAATTATGAATCGTAGCATGGTGTGCTGTTCATAGTACATAATTAGGATAAAATTCATCTCGTGTCTGTCCGAGGGAATGCGTTAGAAGCTTGGATCTCATCATTAAGCTGAAGGAAAACCTCCGTATACGTGGGAATACGAAAGGCGTCCTTCATAGTCATGAATATATGAAGTATGGTGAAAGAATGAAAGTGACATCGGCAACGTGACAGTTCTCACTGATACGCCGATAATGGTATTGAAATTCTTGTGTCCTAATTAATACATGGCACAACAAAATGGATATACCCTTGGAGGGTACACTGAATTTCTTAGAAATGTTCCATAGTTGGACGTGAGTCATGTGTCTTGACTCGTGTCTTGGAACTATAAGCATGACATATGTCTTGACTGGTGTCTTGACATGTGTCTTCAGAAAGTATACGTGAGACATGTGTCTTGACTGATGTCTTGACATGTGTCTCGAGATGTGAAACAAATATAACCACAATATAAGGTTATTATGCCAGAATTGGCGGATCGGTTGGATTACTGATCATTTGTATGTTTGATCACGTCCGCGGCCGGAGCCTCGGTTACGATTTCTAGGATAGTTTCTGTCATAGTAGTGGTTACTATCGTCCTGTCTGTCAGTTCCATGACGGTCATTCTCATGACCGTGATTCATGTAACTATTCAGCTGAGTGGCCGGCTGGTACCGGTTTGCACTCATATGACTGAAATGACAGCTGAATGACGTATGACATGTAACTAAGAATTAGGGACAATGATTGATGGAAATCGTCGGATGGTGAAGCATCTTCTCGTCCAATTGCTTTGCTCCGACGCCTTTGTCTTCGTCTTGTAGGATCTCCAGGTTGTGAACAGCATCCGCATCTCGTAGCGTCTCCGAACGTCAGCAGCATCAACCTTTAGTAACATCTCCCAGTTATGAGCGGCATCAGCAATCTTGTAGAACATCGCAAATTGAAAATACGCCTGAGGTGATTCAGAATCGACTAGCGAATACTCGTGCAGTATTGCAAGTGAAATACACATGGATTTAGGTACGTGTAATACACATGGAATACGGTACATGGAGTACACGTTGAATGCACATGAAATGATCGGTATGGGGTCGATCATTTATCATGATCTAAAGAAAATATATCATTTAAACAGTTAGGAAAACCATCATGATAACCTGGCAATGCCAATATATACCTCATTCTGGTTGCATAGAGAAACGCTAAAGTGTGGTTACACAAAATTCAACGATGATTTGCCTGACAGCATGATCAATGAAAACCAACCATGACTATCATGAAAGCAGAATTCAATGAAATCCAACAATGTCTTGCGGGACAACGTAAATAACAAAAGAGGCGTAAAACATAATCAACATGAAGACGGAATTATCATGAAGAAACATGAAACCATCTATCACGAAGGAATGTATAACATAATCAGCATGAAACTGAAGTTAACCATGACAGTATGAAACATACTTGACATAAAACATAATAACTTATGAGGGGACATGAAAAAAAAAATTATGCCAATTTAAATCATGAGAAAAATTTTATGCATGAAAAACAGTGCATGAATGCGTACTGTAGTTTATAAAAACCTTTATATGTGCGAGGGGACGCCTATGGGTCGGTCCCAAAACAAAAGACATGGCGAGGGGACGCCTATGGGTCGGTCCCAAAATTAAAAGTTTCGATAAAAGCACATGCGACTAAATAGGGCCAGTCCTGTACCAACCATTACTTAGTCATAATCCCTGCAACAATGATACATGAAACATAAATAAATGAAACTCATATGTCAAAACTTATCAGAAAAAAAAAATTTATGTGACTAATTATGAACTACTGGGGTTCAGTCCACATAGCCACAATTCACGAGGAACATTATGCATGAAACAATGACACATAACTAAATATGAATGACGGTTGTCCATCCATATTAGCAAAACAATATCGATGAAAACATCAAGGTTAAAACCTCAAGGTGCTGAAAACATCATGGTTAAAACAACAATGCGCTGAAAACATCAATACGTAGAATAACAGACGTTGGCTTAGGAAGCTCCTGGTGACTACCCACTAGTCACAGGTCGAGTTTTAGAGCCTACAGGTCGAAGCCTTGGCTCTGATACCATAATTGTAACACCCCATTTTGATATTGGAAATGTCACGCGTAATTATGGCGTGTCATCAAAGCATACAAGGATAAATGTATAAAACATTACATGACCATAGGGATAACCGGAATCAAACATCGGTTCCCAAACATAAGCCCAAAACATAATAAAGCAAAAAAAATGAATGAAAGACCACACAAGCATAAATATATGAAGGCAACAGGAAAAGAAGTCTCTAGCAGCTTCCATCCGATGCACGTCCTCCAAATGCTCGAGTGTTTCCTAGGGTACCTGCCGTTTTGGGACATGGAAAGGAAAGTAACGACTGAGCAAAATGCTCAGTGCACGGATACAGACATAGTATGAATGACTAAGCAAAATAAAGACTTAATAGCAGTGGAAATGCATAAGTCCTGGAAAACCTGGAACATGTTCATAAAACTGGTTTTATAGTTTGAAAAGCCTTATGTTTATCTTATGAAAACTGTTTAACATATTTTACCATTAGCCAATATAGGTCATGAAAATCCACCGTGCATGAATACTTGGAGGGGTGACCTCATCATGCAAATTAGAGGGGCTGCCTCTAATTTAATATACTGACTTTGGGCAGGAGGAATCAGCTCCTTGTGAAGGATGCAAGGCACACACCACATTTACCATGAAATCCTGACTGAAAACATGTAACTAGGATGCACCCATACGCCCCACATGATAAATATAAATAAATGGCCAAAAGCTGAAGGGACGCCACGAGCAATCACTCCGCCGTGGTGAAGTCATAACATCAGTGCCTCTAATGTTATGGTTATGGTACCTCCATAACTAGGTGAAACTGGTCATGCATGTATATGGCTATAGGTAATCTTAATTAAACATAAGCAATCAAACTCATAACTTATACTACGGGAAAACAGTTGGCTGCATACGGGGAATCCTAATAAGGAAAGAATGTCCATACTGAAATGACGAGAATCCGTACCTTATGTCCATTGAACGAGAAAGACGAACTGTGAGAATCCTACTTCTGAATCACTAGTGCTACATAAATACGTACATGAATAAGTATATGCTTACTAAATACATAGCTGGTTTTATGTCATGTTTTAGCTTATTTTATGTGTTCTTACCATGTTTTACTGTTTCTAAGCCTTAAACTGTGTTTTATCTTATATTCTGTTTAATCTGATTAAGTATTTCTGGTATTTCATGTGTTATTATACTTACTACGTAATAATAAGTAACTTTCCAAAAATAGCAGGTTTCCTAAAATAGAAAGTTTCCAAAAATAGAAAGTTTCCAAAAATAGAAAGTTTCCAAAAATAGAAAGTTACCAAAAATAGAAAGTTTCCAAAAATAGAAAGTTTCCAAAAATAGAAAGTTTCCAAAAATAGAAAGTTTCCAAAAATAGATTTACTGCTTAAAATAGATAAGTTTCTAAAAATAGAAAGTTTCCATAAATAGATTAGCTGCCTTAATTAAATAAGTTTCCATAAATAGATTAGCTGCCTGAAATAAATAAGTTTCTAAAAATAGCTGGTTTCCATAAATAAATTAGCTACCTTATTTAATTAAGTTTCTAAAAATAGAAAGTTTCCATAATTAGAAATAAGCTGGTTAAATAAGCTAAGTATATAAGCCTAAGTATTTTCATGATTATTTTCTAAGTCATATGATATAATGTATAGTTTAATAATTATTTCGTGTAATTTAATTAAACTATAGGTTATAATATTTAATTAAAGTATAACATGTTTTTAATTAAATAAGTTAAATACTTAGGTTAAAATATGTATTATTATATGTTAATAATATAACCTAAGTCATGTTAATTAATTAATTATATCCATGGTTTTAAAATAATTAATTAATTATAAGTCTTAAATATATAAATACTTAGGTTAAAATAATTTCATGATCATTAATAATTAAATAACCTAAGTCATGTTATTAAATTAATCACATCATTTTATTAATTTAATTTTAACATAAGTTCATAAACATAAAAAAAACTAACATACACCATGAACCGGATCTAGGCTAAAAACATGAACCGGACATGAAATCGACACCGTACCCCGAACCAACTCGGGGTACCCCGTGTTTACCTTGCTGCCGTGGGACCCACACGCACCAACCAAGACCATATGGTCTTGGTGGTGGTCGGCTTGGCAAACCGAAACCCATTTGGGTTCGGTTGTAGCCTGCGGCCAAAACAAACACCCGTTAAAAACAACCTTTTGATTTAATTTAACACCAAAACATGTTAGATCTATGCTTAATTATTATGTTTTTGTAAAAACATCTCATGTTCATAATTTATAAAAAGATAAGAATCAAAAGAAAAGGTTTAAAAAGGTTTTACCGAATTCGTGGATCAAGAGGACGAAGAACAAACACGATCAATAACCAAAACTTCAAGATCAAAGATCAAAAATCACCTCCTTGTGGTGTTTTAGGGTGGCGACACAAAGAAAAAGGGAAGGAGGGTTTTAGAGTTTTTCTAAAATCTTCTGTGAATGAAAAATGAGTAGTGAAAATTATTTAACCCCTTTTAGTGAAAAATTGATGGGCTAAGCCCATCCTCCCTCCTAATTTCGTGGTAATGGGGCCCACAAGGGTTAACCCGATCATTTTCCGTGTCTAATTAATAAGTGTGTTCTCGTGTTCGTGTTTTACGTGTTTGTTCGTGTTTATTTGTGTTCGCGTTTTGTGTGTTCTCGTTAAATAATTACCGTGACCTAATATATTTAATTACGCTCGTAATAAATACATATGCGTAATTAATAATATTTCGTGTTTTAATTACATTCATGATTTCATGATCGCATGTTCGTGATTAATTATCGTTAAATAATTATTACGTGATCGTGCATAGTAAATACTTATCCTGTTCTAACACGTACGTAATACGTAAACTCCTAACACGTAATCGTAATCATGCTATATTAGGAAAGTTTTAATCTAGTACGTACGATCCTAAGGGTACTATGCATGGTAAAAGCATGCGGGTTTTACAATAACTATCTAATTTAAAGAGTCCAATATGCTGTTTGGAGACACGAACCAGATATAAAAAATGTTTGCTTGAAATTTTTACAGTACTCGTGATGAAAAAATGTTACCTTTTATCCTTGAGGAATAACATTTTTTGGTTCTTTTTAACCAACCTCTTAGCAGCGTCTATGTCGTCAACGGCTGCAGAACCATGTAGTGCATACACGTTTTTCCAACTCCTGGATGTGACTGTGTTTATTATGTGCAATAAAGAGCTACAAAAAAACTCAAATTTAGGTATTAACAATGACCAGATTGTAAGCTTCATAAAATTTCAGTATACAGTCTGCCTTCTTGATAGAAGATTTTCTGTTGGTTTGATCAAGTGGAATAGAAGAAGTTAGACATTGAGGATTAGGATAGTGTTTAAGAAGAAAAAATGTCACGAAAACGGTGAAATTGATACTTAACGACGACATAAGTTCGACCCAGCTAGAATATGTATATTTGTGTGAGTAGTTTGACATATGGTAGCTGCAACCTAAATCTGAACTACCCATTCTATATTTGTATGTGGTCTGAGACTAAACATAGCAACAATCAATATCAAAGCATGAACGACTGGTTGGCCGACCATCTATATAGCGGGCAGCTTTATTTTAAACGCTCTCATGTACTAAAACAACCTTGATGTGCAAATATAGTGGTTTGATGTATCGGTCTTTAGGATTTCAAAACAATAGTGCTCCATGTTTATAGCACTCATAGGGGGTGTTTGGATATTGTTTATCGGTGAAACCTAGAGCACATTCACAAAAAGTACGTAAATACCGAAAACCTAAATGTATAAATAAGCTGAGAAAAAAAGGATTTTTTCCGAAGAAACCAACTCACCTCCAGAAGATATAAGGGATAACCAAGCATCATGTGCATAGTAGATTGGATACATTATTGTCATTCTGAACAGGACTTTAATTACCATGGATGACCGACTTTCCAGGTCTGATGTAATATTCCGTGCCGGATGAGAGTGTCTAACAGGTATATCGAACCAACGCCTGTATTCTAAAGTCACGTTCAGAATGACAATAATGTATCAAAGTCCAAACACCTCCAACACATTACATCGTGTGGAGTTGCAACATATATCGAACCAACGACTGTTTTTTAATCCAAAGCAAGCTCAAAAACGTAAGTGTAAAGAAACACCTTTGTGGGTCAGAATGGGTCATAAATATTACCTTAAATTTTATACTTAATAGAAGAACTCATGGTTACGCAAAGAAATACATATAATCTTCTAGGGGGATACACTCTTAACGCAACATGTATACAATATAATAATCTACTTAGGTGTATGTAGATCAAGTTAGTTAAGATCATAAGTAAAAATAAAGAAGAGATGTTACCAAATATACTTGAAGTAATAACAATTTCTATAATTAGTAATTCACGAAGTCTAGTCGCAATAATATCTAAATTCTTCTTGTCAGATAAAAAGCGCTATGTATTACATATCATCTGCTTGGCACAGATATTAGGGAAAAGCTTATATGTAATACATTTTTTTCAGTATATGTTTGCAGGCATACCTTAGGCTGGCTTTAGTCGAGCTCCCCAACTCGCTGAGCAGACAAAAAGAGCTAAGCTACAGCATCGTAGTCAAACAACTAATGCATAAAAAATTCATAATGGTAATTTGTTGATGGTTTAGAGTATTAAATAACAATCGTTTGACCTCGTATATAATTTGAATAATTTAGTACAAAAGCAAGACAACCCACCCTTTGACCACCATAAGAAATGTATAAGAAGAATCATAAACATCTTGATCCACATCTTGTGATCGTGCCCCATATGGCCATATGTAGTTAGCCATCATACTTTGTCATTTCCAAACAACATTAATTAAAAAGAGCAGTCCCTTTCAAACTTGTGCCACATCATAGTACTTACTGAATTGAGATGTGAAAAGGTACTATAACTTTGTGTTAACCAAATGATAATTGTTATGAAAAGTACCTCACAAAACCGAATGTGGCATCCTTCCAGTTGTACTTCAGAACGTCGCAACACCAGCATCAGGTTTATTAAACATTTGGTAATCTTGAAGTACCATCACAACAATTTCATCTTATTTATTCACAGGCTTCAGTCACCAAGATTGAACGATAAAAAATATGGCCCAATATCATATGCTTTTCATTAACCAAATGATAATTGTAATGAAAAGTACCTCTCAAAACCAAATGTGGCATCATTCCAGAAGAGCAGCATCACCGCCATTCAAGAAATATTGAGTTTACTCTCTAGATAAGCATTGATATGAATTCATACAGGGTTGTTTATGTTTGCCAATGTAAGAACTTGTTATAACTATTTAACAGAAAAAATATGTTTACCCATAGTGTTTCAGATGATTAAAAGAAGTACTTCTTTTGATTTATTACCGGTCTACCCTGACTACCACATACTCTCAAGAGCTCCCTTCATTACAAATACTTCACAATTAATCATACGCAAAATCTAAAATATAACATAGTTATGAATACATAAATCAAACAAAGTTCATTATCAAGGGTTTGAGAAAAGGAGTACCTTTTTTCTGTTACGTGGGTACATATTTAGGTTGTGATCAGATTCATACAGATAAACAAAACCAAACAAAAAACAAATCAAACCTTTTTTATTATAATCCATCGGTATTGCTTTGTTCCCGAAGGCTAGAGAAAAAATTAGGGTTGGCGATGAAACTGTGTTTTATCGTTAATCACGATGGTTGGGTTGTTTTCGAGGGTGATTATATGAGTTATATTTTCAGCAAGTGATAATGTTCGGGAATTTGTAAGCCTAGTTTGTAAGCCCGATTGACACGTAGAATTAGTGCCTTGATAGATGACGTGGCAAATCCCTCCTCTTATATATAATGTAAAGATATATATATATATATATATATATATATATATATATATATATATATATATATATATATATATATATATATATATATATATATATATATATATATATATATATATATATATATATATATATATATATATATATATATATATATATATATATATATATATATATATATATATATATATATATATATATATATATATATATATATATATATATATATATATATATATACTAGCCTTTAGACCCGTCCGATGGACGGGCTAGCTTTAGGTATATATTTCTTAATGAAAATTAAGGTTATTTGTGTTTGTATTAGAAGGTTAGTATATGTAGTGTTAGTTATGACATTAATATTTTAATAATGTAAAAATAACGTAGTTTAAGATATTTTCTTTATTTAAGAATATTATGAGTTAACTGAATTAGCATACGTTAGCGTTATGAATAAGTTTGTTACATTAAAAAATTTTAGAATTTTAATAATATTGTATAAATATTTTATGTATTTTTGAATTTTATGAGGTAATATTAAATATATTAATGTTATGAATAAATTTTTTACATTAATTTTTTTAAATTAATATTATTGTTAAGTTTTTTCTTTCGTGTTAGCAAAAACATTATAGTTAAATATTTTTTAGAAATGATTTTGTTTTGTAAGTTTTGTGATAAAGTGTAGTTTAGCAAAAGTAAGCCCAAAAAGCTTATTCTTGGTATTATTTTTGTCAAGTGTAGAATATAGCAACAATATATAGCCTAGTTTGTATTTAAGGCATCACTGGTAATTCCTATTTTCTTTTTGAAGCATTTTATGGAAACCCCTTATATATTTTTATAGAATTTTGTATTTAAGGCATCACTTGTAGTTCCTATTTTCTTTTGGAAGCATTTTTGGAAACCCTTTAATAATTACATCTGTTATTTTTATAGAATTTTGTATTTAAGGCATTGTTTCACCATCCCATATATATTTTTTATAGAAATATTGTATTTAAGGCATCATTTGTAATTCATATTTTCTTTTTGAAGCATTTTATGGAAACCTTGAATTACATGATGTGTTATTTTTATAAAATTTTGTATTTAAGTCATTGTTTCACCATCATTCCTTATATATCTTATTAGAATTTTGTATTTAAGGCATCATTTGTAATTCATATTTTCTATTCGAAGCATTTTATGGAAACCCCTTATATAATTTTTATAGAATTTTGTATTTAAGTCATCTTTTGTAATTTCTATTTTCTTTTTGAAGCATTTTATAGAAACCCTTTAATAAATTACATGTGTCATTTTTTATAGAATTTTGTATTTAAGGCATTGTTTCACCATCATTCCTTATATATTTTTATAGAATTTTGTATTTAAGACATCATTTGTAATTTCTATTTTCTTTTTGAAGCATTTTATGGAAACCCTTTAATGAATTACATGTGTCATTTTTATATAATTTTGTATTTAAGGCATTGTTTCACCATCCTTCCTATATAAGAGTTTTTGATTTGATTTGATTTGCTTTGCTTTGATTTGATTTGATTTGATATATATATATATATATATATATATATATATATATATATATATATATATATATATATATATATATATATATATATATATATATGTATATATATATATATATATATATATACATATATATATATATATATATACATATATATATACATATATATATATATATACATATATATATATATATATATATATATATATATATATATATATATATATATATATATATATATATATATATATATATATATATATATATATATATATATATATATATATATATATATATATATATATATATATATATATATATATATATATATATATATATATATATATATATATATATATATATATATATATATATATATATATATATATATATATACTAGCATCGTAACCCGCCCAACGGGCGGAGTCGTTTCGGAAATCTTCTTTTTAAAGTACGTTTGGGTATTAGTTTTATATGTTTGAAGTCTGACTCATTTTTGTTAAAATAAAACTTAAACGAAACTCATTTTTATATTTTTAGGGCTTGAACCACCCAACGGACGTGTTTTGTCCCATGTTAATCTTTTGTTGTGTTGATTTTATTTCATTTATATTGGTTAAACGTATATTATCGTTTTATATTATTAGAAATCTGTTTTAAAAGTACATTTGTGTATCCGTTATATCTGTTGTCAGTGGGACTCGTTTTTGTTAAAATAAAACCAAAAAGAAACTAATGTTTGATATTTTTAAGCATTAACGAACATATTTTGTCATATATGAATCTTTGCTTGTACAAATATCGGTTTCTATTTCTTAAAAATATAGACAAAATAAACTATAATGCATCAATGCCAAAATAAACTATCACGCAATGGAAATGTACATATTTTAAGGTTATCAATATTAGACAGAATTTATTACGAAAGGACCAGATTTAATAGCTAATTCATTTTGGGAAAAAGGGTGATTTGTTTGGCAATTTTGTAAAAATCATACATCTTCCATACTTGCCAACTAATTTCCTTGAGTAAATGAGTTAAAATGAAAGTGATAAGGTAAAATACGATTGATAATTACAGGTGTTTTTAGAAAAACCGGCTTAAGTTATGTATCTATACTACTTTATAAAGCATTTGTGACCTTATTAAAATAGGAAGACTGAAAATTCAGACTTTTTTACATACTAAATAAAGCAAGTTATTGATATTTTCATCAATATTATATATTATAAGCTTTTCTAACAACATTTTATAACAACTTTTAAAAATAACATTTTTTTCTTTTAAATCAAAAAATCTTTTTATTTATTTATTATTTTTATAATCTAATTTCACTATATTTTTTTAAAATTTTGTGCTTTTTAATTCGATATCCATTTTGATATATTTTTTATTAACTTTTAATGTTTTTCAATTTTAGTGGGTTTTTTAGTTCGATTTTTATAACTTTACAATGAGTAACATATTAATATTTATTAGTGTCAGAATTCGTTATTAGGTACTCGTCGCCGCATTGCGCGGGTACCGTTCTAGTTAGAATACAACATATGTAAATTAAATTGGACATATAAGTCGATGAGTAGGACGTATGTATAGTACTATAGTAGTGCTTGCGATTTTTGAAAAAGCATTTTAACAAAAAGTTAGTGTAATATGATTCATGCAAAGAAATACGTGTTCGTTTCTAAAATCAACGGGAAGTTGTTTATTACAGTACATATTTCAGGCCCAATGTTCATATAGTCAACCTTTTTTTTTGTAAGCTCATACACCAGTCTCTCTATCTCATATAGCGGCAGGAGTTCTGTAATGCACACGCATACGCAGGTCTTCAGGTTCTGCCTCATTTTTGTTCTGTAATGCACAAAAATACCAGTGACTCCTCAAATATCTGAAGTTTTACAACATCTTAAAAATCATATATATGGAGTATAACTGATAAACCGACTCCTAGAATCTTCTTGTGAATTTATGATATTCGATTGCAACTTGGATAATCTTTCCAAACTCTCAAGGTATTTCTGCATTTGTGCTTCTTTTTCTTCTTCTAATTTTTCCAAGGCTTCTCTTAGTACTAAAATTTCTTTATCGGTCATGCTATATTAGGACCTAAAATCGATAAGCCTATCGTCTTCGGATATCATGAAAAGCGATCAGTTTAATGTTCGTGATGAACCGCTCATAGTAGTCTATTTGAGAGCACCAAGTGTTGTGATTAGTGATGTTTTTGCCATAAACTTGTCACCTTGTTGTTTTGGTACAACTGATGGTCACTACCAACAACAAACACTATGTTTTTTCTGAACACTTCTTGCTCGATGATACATACACAGTTGGAGTCAAGTTCATGTAGAATTTTTTTTTCGTGAATAGAAACTACTATCGATTACTTCCTACGTGTATTACTCGCCTTTGTTGTATTCTTTCCAAGTCAAACACATGAGATTAGGCTAAGAAAATTTTATTTTTCAACATGTTGCTGGTTAACCCAAATTTAGGAGCATGTATAGTTGTATGCTATACTCATTCTTCTAACAGCGTGTATAATAAATGATCATAGCACTCAAACTAAAATATTTGCTTGAAATAAAAAGATGAAACTCATGACTTACCTAATTCTACAATTTCTTGCTTCTTCGGTTGTTGTTAGATTCAATAATATCTTCAATAATAGATTAATTGAACTGCAAATATATAATCAGGTGGTATTACTGGTGTTGTCCGTGACTCAATTGGGATTACCATTGTGTGAACTGGGATTCATTATGTTTCTATAAAACCTAAGTCATGTTATTAAGAATGTATGATTTTTGACATAAAATGATGCAGGTCTTATCGAATAATGTTTGGATTAACTTAGAGCTAGTCAAACGACTCAATTGAATCGTTACTTCCATATACTAAGTACCCATGTGCTACAGCCCATTGATGTCTAGTAACAAAGATATAGATTTTTCACTCTGCACCCTGCAGCGCGTATGGAGAGATATGAGATAGATTTGCACCCTTAATCTTTTCTGGCTGAAACATATTAAATCGTTTCATGGGGTTCGTGAAGATGAACATGATTGATACCATAAAGACTCAAATTTTAACTAAACAAGTAGTGAACTTGAGTGAAACCATGATGATTCTCAGAGTTAATATCCTCTCTAGAGCTGCTTTTGGGTAGAGTACGGCTGCATACTCTGACGAACCGCAAGAAATCATAGGATTGTAAAAGAACATATTTTTCAGGCTTTGCTTGTCCACTTTTAATTCAAAGACAAGTTTCATTCATGGGGTGGCTTGGTAACTGTATGGAAGTATTGCTAGGGTTGAAAAAGAATGTCAAAGACAAGTAACATTAACGAACAATGGTAACATTAGGAAAGGTCTGAGAGTGAACAATGGTAAGTAAATTACATGGTAGACGTGATCATACCTTTATCTAAAATAACTTAAAATGTCCCTCTTCAATATCAGCAGAAGCTGTAAAATTGGTTTACTCTTACTATTATCTGTTTTGCGCAAACTTTCAGGTTTAAATGAATGTTGCGCATGGTTTCATCATTTTGTTTTCTCTGAACTGGAATGTGGATCACTCTTGACAGAAGAAAGAAAGTTACATAGAGCTTTTTTTGCAACATTAGCTACCTCGTCAAAATCCTATTTATCGCTGCCTTTCAGCCATGTAAGAAGCATGAACTTAAATCAGATGACATTTTTTTAAACCCATAAAATGAAATCACAACAAAGATAAATTCAAGGAACAAATTAAAAGTTAAATTTTGAGAATCCTAAAGAAAAATTGTAATCTGTAACTGGAACTGTTTCTTAAATGATCATATGAGAGAACATTTCAAGGTAATACCAAGACCTGCAACATCTAGTGTGTATCTTTATAAAGTTAATCATTAGGCAAAATTGATCTAAAATTTGTATTACTATTTGCCACATTTTATTGACACTTCCTTGGTCAAAACACATAGTTCTACTGCTCCTCGTATGACGTGTGCTTACTTAATACATTCTAAAGTGTTTGTGTATTATGTCTACTACTGACATCCTACCCCTTAAAAGAGCTATTATAGCCTTCGGCGTATCTGTCTTTTCTGTATTAAAGGACAAAGACCTTTTCATAATCCTATACACCACTCAAACATATATATATGCATATGCATGTATTAACTATGTCTTCATTTTTTACTTGAAGATCTTGACCGACCGGATGCTCCTAGTCCAAGTGATCCTTACTTAAGAGAACATCTTTGTTGGTGTGCACCATCTGAAGTTGCAGTCTTTTTGCTTGTTTTTCTTCTTGTCATAGTTAAATATCATCTGGATTACAGTTTGCATGTGATACATAATAGCAAGAAGTATAAGTTAGCTATCATTACTTATTCTGATAAGGGATCTTCTATAAACATGAACTAACTTATAAACTCTACATTTTAGGGTCGTCATAGACGTATCCAATGTCTAATATTGTGTTATAGCAACAACTGAAGTTGATAGGCATGCAAATTTTTAACAATTGATAGGCATGGAAAGATGAAAATTATTGGAGTACTTAGAAAACTTACATACCATTTTGTTGTAGAAAGGATCGGGGCATGGAAAGGGGCAAATAATTTCCAAAGGGTGAGTTGTCAATCTTTTTAGTATTTGCTTCTAATTCTATACCATCACTTGAACCACAAATCCCAAAGAAACCATTAATGGAAATGATTCATAAGAACTTCTAATGATTATTAAAAATTATTTAACTTAATAAGCAAGTGAGTCAAATTTACACCCCTTATCAGAAGCTAAAAAACATTTCAAATTTACTAAGTGACTTGTTCACATTGGATCATGCAGATCTGTTATCCGGAGTTAGAAATGGATGAAAGAAACGGCTAGGCAGTCTATGACAAGAGCTTATAACACACTACATAAAATTGAATTAGAGATAAAAAGATATGCAAACGATGCCATAAACTTTTCTCCTTGTTGCATACAGTATCATAAAGCACATTAGGAGAAAGGCCACTTTTGATTGATTTTGATGCATATACATATACCAAGTCAGAAAGATATAAGACAACTATCTTATCGAAGAATATAAAAGGTTATTTGTCGGTAAACAGATGGACACTTATTTACCTGCCATGCCTTTATTCTAACTGCAGTCATTGTACCACGAAATTTCGTATCACGAACTTGAATATTCGAAACACAAGCTACTGTATTATCTCTGCCAAGGCTCACGATGCTTACTCCTGAGCATCCATTTTGCATCAAAACACAATAATCTCCTGTTAGAATAAGAAAGTATTATAAATTTATCAGTATCTCGACCTCTTTTGTAATGAAAAATTTAAATATAATGTTTTTTTTCAGATTGTCACTGGATTATCGGATTTTCAAGACCACATAAATTGGTGCAAGGTATTCCTTTTTTTGATAAACATAAACGCAGCAGTTTTGTTAAATATGTGTATTCACGTGTCAGTTGATACATCTGGCTAAAGTATGCAACCAAATAGCCAACAACCAATTAAAGATCACATTAGTAGAGCCAATTTGGCAGTAAAAATAAACAAACAATAAAGTTGTGAACTGCCATCATTTTCGAAACTGCGTTTTTTTCCATTTCTTTACTCTGCCTTTGAAGTGATTCAATCACAATCGTCAATTCTTAGTTCACATGTTTGTAAGAATGAACAGTAAAAACCTGTTCTCCAATACTACATAAGGGTGTTTGGTTTCTAGTGTAGAATGATTGATACATGAGATGATTTTGTTCCCAATCAGTATCTGGTTATTGAAATCATCCGATCGGATTTTTTTTGTTTCAGTTTAACATTTTCAAGAAAAAGAAGTTAGGAACTCTTACTTATCCAACTATGCAACTAACTTGTACTCTACCTAAGTGTATGTAAATACCAAATAATTTCAAGATTTGGGCCATTCTCCTGCAGATAATAGATCTACGTCTAGAAGTGCTTTCCTTTATTATAAAAGGATAATCTGAGCATAATTTCTATTAGAATTTCATAATCCATCACTCCATCAGCATATATTTACTATAATATATACCTGCGCACACTATTGTTGGATGCCTTTCTCGAAGCAGTCTCCCTACCCAAGGGTAGGGGATTGAAATCACCCATGATCCAAGAGAATCTAATAAAGGGATTGATGTTCTGTATTTAGATCTATGGGCTAGCATGCACTATATTTTAAACGTACAAAATTCGTGAGACAGTTAAGGCCAAAATTTTAAAGGTAATGATAACATGCACTATATTTTGCTAAAGACACCAATATTAGCTACTGGATCGGTGTATTATGCTGATACCAATATAACTAACACAAAATAAAACAACTGATAAAACTCCTTTGCTCACATCTGACCCAACTCTGCAAGTTTTAAAAACCACATCCATACTGATTCAGAATAACTAATTGTAGGCTTTCTTAAGTTGAAATTAGCACATTTATCACCTTTAAACTCATAGCCATTAACTATAAGTGGTCTAAGACCAAAATTAATGTGATAACTTTAATTTAACACATGAACTTTATTGAACGCCAAATTTAACTTCTGTATTGCATAGTACACCGTCTTCAACTTCTTCGAATTCTATAGTTTGTTAATGTAATACCTGATTCATACTTGACATGTCCACTTCCTCAACTTCACCCCCGTATTCTGTAAGTCAACGTACAATAGTCTGCAAGAATTATTTTGTTTCAACAACCCAAGCCTGTAAAGTAGCATTAAACATTAAGGCCAACATGCATATCTGCAGTCGCATCTGTTGCATATCTGATATCAGTACAACGGGCTCAACAATTGCTTCTCTGCTTTTTCCCCGTACCTACAGCTTGTGTGTAGTAATTTATTATGGTCGTTAACTGGTTATCGTAGAAACCAACATGATACAGAAAAATGCTAAAAGGAAAGGAAAATGTTATTGAATTTTATTTATTCATGAATAGAGCCTAGCAGGCAATACTATAGATTGTGCTTACTCGTTCTAAAGGAAAAAAAATGATAAAGCACCAGTCGTCATGACGCCACATCCATTGAAATTGCTCGTCATTTCCATTTAATGACTGGTGAACCACTTGAACGACCTTTAGTACCTGAAATTACATGGGGTCTAGAAAAAAAACACCATTTATAATATCTGCGATGTATTCGAGTTGTTGGTACTTTTTACAATAATTATTGGACTTTTGATATACTTCTAACCATATCACCAAACAGGTTCCATCATTATCTCTAAATGTCAAAACCACTGGTTTTAAAAACATCAGTCATTGGGGTTCATCCTGAATCTGCAGTAGGTACGATTGCACCAACTCCAACCACGCTTACACTTTCACTTATATTGTTGCAACCACAACACAAATAGAACACACAGTCCATATTTGACTCATGAACTAATAGAATGTAAAAGGGATTTAATATTCACTTACATACTTTATGAAAACTGGCTCGGACGTAGTGGTAAGCACGTTTGTTTGAAATCCTTTAAGTTTCTGATTTGCCAAGTAAACCTTCACAAGATTTTCCGCTTCTCTTCCTTGGCGTGAATTAGATATAGCCTGCAAGAATTGCAATAGTAAGCCATGAACAATGTTTTTAATTTGAACATAAGTATTGTCACAATTATTTAAATTTTGCAAAATTCTCGAACATCTTCCTCACGAAAAGTCAAAGTTGGTATCTTGTGTAGTCTTTACCATATGGGCAGTAGCAGTTGTTATGACGGAAGTCATGTTTTGTATATCCTAATTCCGGATCCTAGAATACCGCTATATTGGTCATTCACCTAACAAATTTTGAGCACATAAATCATATATATATATATATATATATATATATATATATATATATATATATATATATATATATATATATATATATATATATATATATATATATATATATATATATGAAATCACTTATCTGAGTTTCTTAAAATAATAAAGATCGTTCCTTCAGGCTTGCTGGGCAGGTTACACCAGGTACATCCTCATAAAAAATTTGGATCTTTTTTAATATACATATGATTATCAAGAAGAAATCTTATTTGGCTTTCCCAAAGGATATCAGGGACTTGCTCCCTACACGTAACAAAGACAATAATATATAGATGGAAATTGTGAGACTATGAGTCACCAACCAGAAACAAAAAAAAACAAAGCTACCAGGAATGAAAATACCTTTTGTAATTAACTTACAAAATTATATCATAAATAAAAAAAGTTATAAAGCAAATTGGAAGATATACTTGTGGTTTTCTTCTACAGGTCCAGCCAAAACACCCACAAAGCCTCACCATATTTTTGCAAATACAATAAACAAATATAAGATCATTAAGGTTTTGAGAAAAAAAACATACATTATTAGGGTTTGAGAAGAATGAGTGATTTATCTGTTACGTATGTTTTTGCATATGAGCATTAGGGTTTGGATAAAACAAAAGAAACGTATCTTTAAAAACCTATATTTTAGTAACAGATTTTCATAAATTCTGAAATTGTAGGTGAAAAGTGATTTGAGATACGTATATATAAAATACAGAAGATTGATAGTTTGTGTGTGTTTTTTTTATAGAAGTTATTATTAAAGTTTTTGATAGGATATCACAAATAATTGGCTAGCATAGTTGGTAAAGGTATTTGTCTCTGAATCAAAGGTCACAAGTTCAAATCTTGCCCAGGCCATATTTTTTAAACAAAATCCGAAATTTTCAAATTACTAAACCGGACCGGTCCAGACCCGGCTCATCCCAGACCTTCAAAACGCGATTTTCAAACTGCAGTTTTCAAAACTGCGGTTCCAAAACGCGATTTTCGAAAAACTGCGATTTTAATTCCGAATTTTGTGGGATTTGGAGATTTTCTATGAAATTTTGAAATACTATTGGCAAAAAGATGTGACTGGGATATGACTGGGATTAAAACTGTGGTTTCAAATCATAATTATACCTATATATAATATAGAGATACTAGCGTCGTAACTCGCCCAACGGGCGGGGTCGTTTTTGTTGTTGTTTCGTATGGTTTATTGTTTGTGCGTTTTTAGTTTATTATATTTCTAATTTAATCTTTAATATATTTTAGTTATCTTTTATGCTTATGTAACACGATCTTTATGTTTAAAAATTAACAAATTTTAAATTCAATCCGGATTTAAATAAAAAATTCTTAATATTTAAATATTTTAAAATCTGAACAATATATTTTGTTTAACAATCTGAATTTTTTAAAAGAAGTCTTAAACGCACCAGATGCCCACAAGTGTAGTATTAGCATGTCCACACATGTAGTATTAGCGTGTAGTATATTTTAGTTATAGTTTACGCTTAAGTAACGTTAAACTTATGTTAAAAATACTTTTTTTAATTTTAAATTAAATTCAAATTTAAATAAAAAAATTCTAAATATTTTAAACTTTTTAAAGTCCGATAATATAATTTGTTTAACTTTCGTAACACGTCCGACGGGCGTGGTCGTTTTGTAAATCTTTTTTGAACCAACGTTTGTAGGTCAATTGTAGGTTGCTCTCTTTGTGTAAACATGGAAGCTTTGTTCCTTTATTTTTTGGACTATTGAAAGTTGACATATAGGTGTTCGTGTGAGAATATTGTCTTTCTTAAAAGGAAACAATCATTTGATAGTGTCTAGCTCACCAAATGAATGAATTTTTATAAATCTTGGTTTGAAAGAGTTGTATAAGCCATAAACTACATTCTTTTTATATGTTTGAGTAATAGTTAGTTTAAAGTGCAGACTGGTTGTCTATGAAACGGGGCTTATAAGAGGTGTTTGGCAACACGTTTTATAAAAATTTCCTAAGTTGAATGATAGCTTATTTTTCAATAGAATCCGTTTTAGCTTATTTGGTCAATTTATAATCATCTTTTTGAGCTTATGATCATTTGTTTGAGCTTATTTAGGCTTAAAACAACTAATAATGCTTATTTCTTTAAAGAGGTTCAGTCGGTTGCTACGCTCGTGTTCCAAGGGTTGTCAAACCAAGTAAGCATGCGGTTTCTTTCTTTTTTTTTTAAAAAAAAATTATGTTTAATATTTTATGCTTGTGATATTATTAAGTTATAAAGTATAAGGGGTATTTCTTAATTTTTTAACTGATTAAAAAAATATGACTTTTTTTATTTTTCACTTAGCACTATCTTATTTGTTTAAAATTTAACCACTAAAGTACCATCCGTCCCATATTAATAGTCCAATTTACTATTTTGGAACGTCCATAATTAATAGTCCACTTTTAAAAATAGATAAGAAATGTAGATTAAGTTTACCTTATTGTCCTCACTTGAAAGTATTGTTACAAATAATAAAAAGTTGTAATTGATTAGTTAAGGATAAATATATTATTGTGTAAAAAGTAAGAGAGAGAAAACTGAAAACGTGTTGTTTTCATAGAACTGCGTGTTTTTTGTCGATGAACTATTATTATGGGACGGAGCGAGTATTAACTACCTCATTTTTTTTAAAGTTTTTTGTTTCACAAATTTGACACCTATAGTTTATGTCTTTTTTTTTTATCAAATTTCTCCATTAGTTTTTTTTAAACTTACCAAATAATAAAGAAACTTTTAAATTTAAAAAACATAAAAATAAAAAAGAATAAATCAAATGACTATCTTTTATTAAAGAAACGATGTTTTAAAAAATTCTCTACTTTAGTTTTTACTTTCAAGAAAAAGATTTAATTGCAATGTTGAGATGATAAAAGGTATATGTTTAGTGATTCTTTTATTACAGAAATGAAAATCTAATTGGCTTAACTCTTTGAGAAGTTGATCATTCCAGTCACATATTTCATTTGATACATCTTGGTTGACGAAAGCATTAATGCCGCCACTAATACGTTGATTATTTCGCCATGTATAAACAAAAAAGAATGTTAAAAGAAAATAGAATACACTTCGTTGTCAGTAAGGGAACATTTAGCATCTATTTTTGAAACCCGATTTTTAAATCTACTTGGTCGAGTCATCGGGTTTGGGTCAACCTGATTTTGTAAAAAAAATAAAATATCTTGATAATTAACAAAAATTATATATAAAAACAACAAAAGCTTTTGTATATTGAAGATATATATTATTTACTAATCAATATAATATGTAAAAATAAAATTTTATCGCAAATAAGTAAAATTGACATTTATTTAATAAAAAGAACCTGAAAAATCGAAACCCAGCTGGGTCTCATGAACCGGATTGACCCGGGTCACCCCAAACCCAACGGGTCTAGCCGTGTTTCGAAAATATGAAACTTAGATCAATATGACCCGTTTTTCCGACCGGAACCAGGTCAACCGATTGACCTAGCCGGATCGATCCGATCTGAAAACATTGGCTAAAAGGCATTCATTCCCATGTCGCTCTGTGATACAATCCTAGAAATTGCCGAAAATAAAATATTTTTTTAGTAAAAATGATAAACCAGAACACAAGTATTGTTCAATATGTGGTTTTAAAGTGAAAAAGTATCATATTTAAGCAAACTAACACCAGAGGCTTGTTCCTTGCACCGAGTGAGCACATGTTGTGACAGACATAAATTGGTAGGGAAAAAGCAATAAAATATAAGATGGATATAATGCTTATATGCAGGTTGCACCGTAAATTCTTATTTAAGGCTGGTGGGAGTGGGACTTAACCGACCCGCGGGTTGGCCAAAGCCGCGCGCAGCCCCCACCCTCCCCATATAACTCGCACGCGACATTTTAGCTGGAAATAAAAAAACAGGGCAAACTTGTTGGTTTATAGAGTTCATAACAATTATTTAAAACCCTAATATGGATCAAAGAGCGCATAGCGGAAGCGATTAACAAGATCATTAATTTAACACAATTATATTAATCAAGATTAGGGTTACATACCTTTATCCTAGCAAGATCCACAAGACGACGGAACGATCGACAACTAAGGTTCATCACAAACACCACCAAGAATATAGTCTAAAGTAAGACTATATCACGTTCTTGTACACACGTGATACGGCGAGTTAACCGTGAGTCTAGCACGAACAAACCGAGCTTCCAAGCCTATGGAAAATCTACCCAACAACCCTAGAGAGGGGCTAGGACTAGATCTAGAATAGATTTATTGAAAATCAAAGAAGAACCCTAATTAGGGGTGTTTGGCCGGCGGCTAAAGCAAGAGAAAAGAGAGATGTAGAGTGAAAAATTATGAGGCATTAAGTTTGTTTATATACACCTTGGAAAACTTCTCTTCCAAGGTTAAACAAGATAAAGCCACAAAATCTTTTCTCCTTATCTTTGTCTCCTCTATTTAGGCCGGATATATACATGCTCCAAAAGAGGTTTCCGGAACTTTTCCGACTCCTTCTTTTAGCTTCTTTAACCTTCTATAGCGGTCGTTTAATACTTAACTTTTAATTACTTAACGATCGTTAGCTACGGTTTGATTTAATAAATATAATAAATATATTTAATAAATAAATAAATTAACTCTTCACGTAATGTGTGCAATCCCGTGATCTCGAGTTCGATCCTATCTCACGACAATCGATTTTTAAGTCCATAAACTTTCAGCTCCCACTTGGACAAAATTCGAATATCGTGATCACATTGATTAGCGTCTAGTTACACTAACAATGTCACTAGTACAACTTGAGTAAGGCCTCCTGGACAAGAACCTTTTAATGATTATATCATTATTATTATCCTTTCATTTCAAATAAATTGTTAATAAGGATATGGATCTTAGTCATTCCTTCATTAACTATTCTGTTTCTCGTTTACGGATATAGCAAGATCACCAAAACAAAATTTGGGTGCGGCCGCACAAATATCTTACTACTCCCCCGAGGGGCCCAGCTGTATTATACTTCAAAATAAATTTTGAAGGAAACGAATCCCATTTTGACTACAAGCAAAACTTATGAATTTTGCAACACTTCCGGAAATAATCCTTATAGCTACCAGTTACGTTTAGCGTTAGATTATTCCACAGAAATGCACTAGATCCACGACAGTTTCCTGGTATCTCAGGTCTAAGGATAACTATTTATGATTTACTTGATGACAAAGATCCATAAAGTAAAATCATATAGTTGGGATAAGTCCAATATTTGATCCATCAAATATCATCCAAAATTGACCAATATACTTTCAAGTATACTCTGTCACTATTTTGAATTGTCTTAGTTTAATAATACTCCCATATTATTAATCGACAACGGACATTTAGAAACATCATAATGCTCATGGATTAAAACATGTAAAATAGGATACAAAATCAAATAATAGAAAAATAAACGAAATCCGATCTTTATTTCATCAATTCAATAATGTCTTACATCCTTTATCCAAATACTAAAAACAGATCAATGCATAAAACTGGTACATGCATCATGCCTCTAGTAATGACATTCATACTTGTTTGGCGAAGCATAAAATAACCAATCTTGACCTATTGAAATTTTGAGAATACTTTCTTCAAGAATTCAATTCATTGAAACTCTTGTACATGTGCATTCAAATAATTTGATATTGCCACATAGTATCAATTATTGTGAAACATCCTTGATCACCAATTTCCTAAACTTCCAAAACACATTTGAAGTTCAAAGTATTCTAATTCTTTAATGTATAATGCAACTTTAATCAACATGTCATCTCCAAAGATCACATGACTAATATTGAGTGTTACCTCAATTATATCTTTTCAAGTTTTACAACTTGTCATAAAAGATACAAATACGTTACCATTAATATCTATAATGTAATGTTTGATTCCAACCAAAACCTTCAAAGTTTGTTGGCTATGATAATTTGCACAACGATTGACAAATTATTCATCTATAGAATATGGAAGCCGATCTAAGATTTAGGATGTTATTCTATTTCCAAACATATTCCTTCAGAATATTACACAAGTTATTTAATAACTTTTTAGATAGATTAATATATTCAAATCATCATGTATTTTAAGCATGATATAAATACAACACGACACACATGAAAATTTCTCACACCAGATTTAGATTTCTTCATGTCCTAAATATCCATGTAAACTTACTACATGACATATTACGTTGTATTTCCACCGCATAAATAAATAAATTTATTTATCCCAAGGTTATGTATATCTTATTTTCTAAATCTCCAAAGTAAAGTTCCATCTCAAATCTAAACCAAAACAACATTTAATTTGAATGAAAACTTACTTTCTTGCATGTCTATTTGACACATATAATTTGAGAAAATAAATATAATACTCCCACTAGCTTTTAGGAATACTCAGAAACCATCTTATTCAAATTTAAATCCAATCTTAGATTTCAAATTAAACATAAGAATAATCTCCTAGATGCATGCTTTTATCCATTCACAGATAATTACATTTTGTACTTTTCCAAAGATTTATATTTTGAAGTAATAAACTCATTTCGATTACTTAAGTCCTTTCTCAAGTAGTCATTCAAGAAATAGTTCATTCATATCCAAATTTGTCAATTAAAATATGACCATCAAAATCTTTATATATTTAATGTATTTAGGAAAGAATACTCAATCACAATTAATTACTTAAATGTGACTAATAATCTATTCACAATACATACATTAAATATGTGTACAATTTTGTCCATATAATTTCGACACAAAGATTAAACCACTACAATTGGCGTTTTTCTTCCTTTGACGAAACTCATCTTCAATTTCTAGTCAAACTATTTAAGATAAACCAAAACCGAAATTTGATTATCTTATTGGACAACATCTATAACAATCAGAGTATGAGTATTTTACCCAAAACAATATTTGGTAATAAATCATAACAATTATTTGTAACTCATAATTCTCAGCATATAAATCGCATATCCGAGATATCCTTACGGACCTATGACATAAATTCCTTTATCTTGAGGTTTAGTATTTACACGTCTACCTCATGATAATTACTAGTGTATTTTAGAAGATCATGTATCTTGTAATTTTATTTTTCAAGATCAAAACTCCCACTTGCTTTTAGTAACTTAAAATTACTCTTTTAATACATAGCAAATAGATCAACACTCCAACGTTATCTATATGGGACATTACAAAACACAATGACAGTTCCATACTTTTTATTTTCTAAACAATCCACTTCATAAGTAGTTTAGCAAATCAGAACTTCATTTAAGATATAACGTGATTCATCACATTCCATAATGGTATCTTATTAATCTTCTTAGCTCAAGTCATACTCAACTTTCTAACCTTGATATCTTTTGGAATAAAGGAAGATATAGTTATCTTGAATCAAACATCACCATCATATTGAGAATTTTGATTCTCCTAATGAACATACCATAACAATGATGTATTTCATTTAGGGAAATATTGTAAGTCAATCTTAACAATATTTAAGATAAATATATATCTTTAGGCTTACCTATATACCAACTAAATCATCTTAATGGTATAATAGATTTCCTAACCATTTTGCATGCTTTATAACTCAAGTACTTTTAATACAAAGTCACTTCATAAAAGTTATAAGTCCATTACACGTTACATGTATATGTCTTTAGTGAAATAGAGACAATATATTAACGTCTTACTTTATATTATACGTCTTCCAAGACTTTATGTTTGTGACTTTATTCAATAAATCATAAACATGTATAACTAAAGTAAATCATGAACACCACTAGGTTTCATTTATCTTTTCAAGTTAATTCAATCATATACTATTATATGAACACCACTAGGTTTCATTAGTAGTATAAGATTACTCTATGTATCTTATGTCATTCAAGGAATTTGTCCTATTTTAAGAAACTTCAAAACATTCCACGCCCGATCTTACGACATGTGGATATTTTACCCTTGAGTTTACAATTTAGTCCAAGCTCTTACATGACTAAATCAAAACAACAAGTGTTTCTTAAAGTGAATGATATATATACTTTTAAGTAGTCTTTTAATCATATTGACACATGATCTAAATATTAATTAGATTGTTTAATCTCTTATCTTAAGAGAATCATATCTTTATGAGTTGTTTCTTGCACACAATGTTCATTTCTCCCACTTGTGCATGGAACAACCTCATATATAAGATAAACATCACGTCTAACGTTCGTCTATACAAAATATGATTGTGCCACATATATTAGCTTTTACAAGTAGATGTAGAATCACTTAATCAACAAGAATCAGTACATAACTATCTTTGAAGATATTAGTGTCAACAATTCGAAAGTAATTATCTTAGGACATACTAAAGATAACATGGGTTATTACCAAGACAACAAATCTTGTAACTCCCACTGACTTAGAGAATGTTTTAATAGACTCAAAATCAGTAATACAACACAATTCTCCCACTGAACTTGACAACATTGAAAATGTTTCATAATCGGTGAAAATAATTAGTGTTGTGTTTACTTTCTTACACTTTTGAAAAACACATTCGTAACAATTACTTATAGTGTTTAAGAGTGTACTCTACTTCGTAAATGATGACTTACCCATCAAATGTTTTTTAACTTTAAAGATTTGACATGCAATTTCTTCCTTAATAGGTCTACCAACCCTACAATGGTATGTAGTTCCTATAAATGGTCAAAGCACAACTACTAGACAAATATGCTAGTTTGCCTTATAACCAATTTGCGGTAACTTTTAATAACTCAAAATATGCACTTTTCTTAACTATTAAAATTTGCTATGAGTTATGGATTTGAATTTTACATTTCTAAAATCCTTATTACTCCTTCTTTACTCATGAAAAAGAGTTTTAGGTTTATCATTCATTTGTAAATTGACTCTATCCTCAACCATACGGTTTGTAGATCAATAAATGAATGAACCACGTTTACGGTGTAACGTTGCATTAATACATTTGCAAAAGAATTTACAAAATTCAATTTAGTATTTTCGATAATACCATTCAAGAAAATAAAATTACCCCGGTAATAATAACCATAGTATTTTCCTTGAAAACTAGAATCCAAATTGACATAATTTCATCACATCAGTTGATCTGCTAGCAATGAAAGTATTCAAGATGGTAACTTGTCGAACAATGATTGACAAACAAATTTGCAATTTCTAGACATTTAAGGGATTTACATTGCCAAAAGTCATTTTGCATTGTAAACATGTTTCATCCCTTCTTTATGCCTTAAGTTTCCAGATCTCACTGAGTAACTCAATTAAGTCGACTAATCTAAAGAACGTAAAACCTTCATGTGCAATCTTATTCAGTCATGAAGTTTTCTCTCCATTACAACATCGTCCGATATCTTATATGACGACAATTGTAACTTCAAGTGTTCGTCAATTTGAGGGCATATGACTTAAATTTTAAGGGTATAGATTTTGGTGTCAAAATCATGTATGGAGAAGCATGCATACATCTCCATAACATAAGTTTAATAAAACGTTTAGTAAACTTTTTGTTGAGACTAAAAGTTCATCATATACTTGCAAGTTGAGGTATTGGTTAAACCAATTAAAGATTTTACACACAACTAAATTCACACCGTACTTTTTCTAGAACTTAGTTATAGCACATAGCAATAACCTTATTCAGTGTGTTTCGGATGTGAATTAATGTAGTTAAATCAACCTTAAAGAATTATACCAATAACAACCGTAGGTAATTCCAATTTTGACGCACAGGCGAGCCGGGAATTTGGTCAGCGCTGAAGCATAACACCTCCTTCCTTAACCGGGTACATGACCAGCGGTGCGTTATACCCACTTTATAGTTTATCAAAATTGAGTAGGCCGTTAAGTTGCTATTGCAGTTCTAATCAACGCAAATCATATGTAAATTAGATCTCAAAAACAATTCATTTATTTTGATATGATTTAGTCCATGTTAATTTTTCTTATAAAAAATTACCCTTGTTTACAACATACAATTAAAACAAAAACGTATGAAAACAAGTAGGTACAAAAAAAAACTAAATCATAAACACATAATAACAATTTATATGTGCAATAAATAAATCAAATAGCCACATGCATACGATTTATTCAATAAATAATATCAAATCTAGGTTTTTATATTCATATAAAAGTCTTCCCTAATTTATATTGAATCAAATAAAGCATATAGCAAAACACGTAACAATTACCACATAAAACATATGATCCATGAAAAACATGTATGTTCATCACGGATCTCCCACATATCTTAACAATTAAATCTCTATGGATCGAAACATGAATTTACACAACATAACAATTAATCATGCAATTCATCAAAATTCCACCCAAATCACTTAACAATTTAATTAAATCACTACGGATCGTAACCACGCATGACATAACAATTAATTCATGCATACATCTAAAGTTAATTACCATGTAATTTTAGGGTTTACAAAAAACTTTTTTTTTTTTATAAAAAAATTCGGCATAGCCGATTTTAAAAATAATAAAAACAAAACCCTAATTTTTTATAAAACCTAAAAAACAACATGTAATTTTTAACACAAATCAATATTAGTTAAAAAACTTTAGATCTTGATAATTATAATCATGTTAAAACGGCTCTCGATGCCACTGTTGGTTTATAGAGTTCATAACAATTATTTAAAACCCTAATATGGATCAAAGAGCGCATAGCGGAAGCGATTAACAAGATCATTAATTTAACACAATTATATTAATAGAGATTAGGGTTACATACCTTTATCCTAGCAAGATCCACAAGACGACGGAACGATCGACAACTAAGGTTCATCACAAACACCACCAAGAATATAGTCTAAAGTAAGACTATATCACGTTCTTGTACACACGTGATACGGCGAGTTAACCGTGAGTCTAGCACGAACAAACCGAGCTTCCAAGCCTATGGAAAATCTACCCAACAACCCTAGAGAGGGGCTAGGACTAGATCTAGAATAGCTTTATTGAAAATCAAAGAAGAACCCTAATTAGGGGTGTTTGGCCGGCGGCTAAAGCAAGAGAAAAGAGAGATGTAGAGTGAAAAATTATGAGGCATTAAGTTTGTTTATATACACCTTGGAAAACTTCTCTTCCAAGGTTAAACAAGATAAAGCCACAAAATCTTTTCTCCTTATCTTTGTCTCCTCTATTTAGGCCGGATATATACATGCTCCAAAAGAGGTTTCCGGAACTTTTCCGACTCCTTCTTTTAGCTTCTTTAACCTTCTATAGCGGTCGTTTAATACTTAACTTTTAATTACTTAACGATCGTTAGCTACGGTTTGATTTAATAAATATAATAAATATATTTAATAAATAAATAAATTAACTCTTCACGTAATGTGTGCAATCCCGTGATCTCGAGTTCGATCCTATCTCACGACAATCGATTTTTAAGTCCATAAACTTTCAAAACTCACCCAGGCGAGTTATATACAAATGGGTCCCACTTTATTATATAACCGTTACTTTTCAAAAATAAAAATAACTTTTCCAATACCCCTTTTTACTTATAAATACCTAACAAAAACTCTTATTTTTCAAACACACATTCAAATTCCATACACATTTCACACATTCTCCCCAAATCACTGGAAAAAGGGAAAATATCGACGAATACGAGTTATTTTTTGCCACTGAAAATCCGGAAGTCGCAACGAAACGCAAGTGGGCTTTTATTAAAAAAGTGTTGCATTTTATTAAGAGACGACGTATTGCTAATCGAGTACCAAGAAACGTCATAGCTCGAGACCGAATAGGTGCTCATGATCGGTTAGTTGCGTCTTTTTTTTCAGGGAACCCAAGATACGATGCGAAAGAGTTTAGAAAGGTTTTTCGAATGGGCCGCCCCCTTTTCAACTCGATAGTTAGTGAAGTGACTCACCATTCTGCATACTTTTGTAATAATGTTGATTGTACCGGAAAAGCAGGTATTTCGCCGTTGTTAAAGTGCACATCGGCAATTCGTCAATTGGCATACGGCGTCGTTCCTGGTTTTCTAGATGAGTATCTGCAAATGAGCGTAAGAACTTCTCGAGAATCACTTGATCATTTTTGTAGTGCTGTTATGGAAATATTTGGGGCTGAGTATATGAGAAAACCCACGTATACTGATGTTCAGAAACTTTATGCGCATCATGAAGCAAAGCACGGGTTTCCAGGGATGATAGGAAGTCTTGATTGTACAGACTGGGAGTGGTTCGGTTGTCCAGTTGCCCATAAAGGGCAATATGTTAGACGAGATCATGGACCGAATCCATTCATTTTACTTGAAGCTGTTGCGTCGCATGACTTGTGGATATGGTATGCATTTTTTGGTGTTTCTGGGTCGAACAACGACATTAACGTTTTATATCAGTCCCCTTTATTTAATGATTTGAAAACCGGACGAGCACCGGAGGTGGAGTTTGTGGCTAATGGTGTACACTATCCATGGGAATACTATCTTACTGACGGAATATATCCGGAATTGGCAACACTTGTTAAAACAATTCCCGAACCATCATCCAATGACCATAAGAGGATTTTATATAAGTAGAAACAAGAATCCGCAAGAAAAGCTATTGAAAGAGCTTTTGGTGTTTCGAAGAAGAAATGAGCCATATTAGCCAATCCTGCGCGACCTTTACGGAAAGAAAGAATCATGAATATGATGTACACATGCATCATATTACATAATATGGTTTGAAAGTTAAAAAAAGCAATATCTCCTAAATGGTTCCCAGAAGAAGAAATTCAACCGGACGACGTGTTTCAAACCCAAGAACACATGCTACGAGTTATGCGGCATATCAGCTCCGCGCAAGAACATCACAATCTTAGAGCAGATTTGGTCGAGCATTTGTATGCCAATGCTTAATTTATTAAGTTTTTTTTTATATTTATGTTTATTTTAAATGTTGTTTTTAAATTTCCTATGTATCGTCTTTTAATTTCGTACTGTGTTTTAATTTTCTATGTACCCGTGTTTTAATAAAATGTATGAATAAAAAATATTTAATGAAAAAATAGGGGTGATGTGGAGTGAGTTTGGGTGAGTTTGGGTGAGTGCCATTACCTCCTGTGGTGAGTTTGGATGAGTTTTGGTGAATTTGGTAAAAAGCTAACGTGGCGCTGAGGTGGCGGTGAGTGGGTTTCACCCCACTCCCACCGGTCTAACATGTATATAATTATAATGCACCTCAACCTCATCTCCCTGAAAAACACGCGTTTGTTCCAAAATAGCTGTGGAAACTAAAGCACTATTGATGCTTTAAAAGTAAAAAGTGATTCGGTGTTATGAACCCTGTTTATATGTTTGTATGAGTGTCAAACACACAAGTAAGAAGAGAAGAACAAACCATCTTAGTGCAAGTCAGTGTCAATGTTGTGATAGTGAAAGCCATTTTGATCACAACTACAATAAACACCCATCAATTATTTTAGGAGATATCACTATATATAGCTCTTCATGATGATCATTGAAGACATGACCTGAAATTTGAATGCAAAAGAGGGAGGTGTTAGAATCACAAACCACACAAGTCTTGATTATTGCAGAAAATAATACATCACAAAAAGTGTTACGTGGTTGTTAACAAACTGTTAGGGAGTTCCATATTATAATTCAGCGACCAACCAACATTATATAGAATTTTCACAATAGACCCTTGTGACATGAATTATGCCAAAACACAGGTGTAATAGTAGGTTAATTAACTTTTACAGATCAACAACGTTTTTATGGGAATTAACCTCAAATTCAATACATTCAAAAAGCAAGTTAGCTTGCCATGATAAAATTCTCTTGATTTGAATACTGATAATTTACTCATAATATGGGTTCTCCACATACGGCCATCTGGGTCACCTTCCCTCGCGCCCCAACTTTGGTTTTGTCCCTAAACAACTGATACGTCAATGCAGACGGGTTAGCCACATAAGGATCACCCATGCACACTGCTCATATGGCATCTGCATTGCTTATATGTGTTAATGTGAGTAAGGACTTGCTGCCATCATCAAAAGAGTACTACCAGCTGACCAACTCACGAGACTAATTAGCACCTTTAGATAAATAATAGATTGACTATCAAAGGACTACATACAATCAAAACTTGGTCCTATTGGGTTTGGTTTCAGATAAGTTTTCCGGTTTCAATGTCCTGGACCCATTTATAAGTTTTTGCTCACACATAATCTCACACGAATTCCAAATAAAATACCTAATCTGATACAATGATATATACCTCATTGGCAAGATTAACACGTTCCCTTGGACGACTCTCTTCGAAATAGTAAAAAACATGATCTGCGGACTTTTTAACAAAAAATAACCTACCATAATAGACAAATACTCCAACTCTTGACCTGTTAGAAGAATACGGTATAAGATTCATTCCAAAAGCTTAAACACTTGAGAGATAAATGTGTGTATACACAAAAACGTAACATTAACGATTGTGTATTATCTAGGAATAGAACAACACTTTGCTGATTTAGTCGGTGATTTAGGCCAGAGGTCCAACATGTAATAAATGCATCCCATAATATTTCAGACAGAAGACTATGAAAAGTATCTGATTAGACAATCTAGCAAAATTAGCTTGTAAAGGCATGGAAAACGTAGCACTGTTAGAGATTTTAGAAATAGAGATGAACAAAAGGATCCTCAGCAGGAAAGGGCCTGATCAGGAACCCAGAGAGGATAACGAATCTGCACCTCAACGTGATTCGGTGCAAGATTCTGAAGATGCTGAAGATGCATCAGAAAGGGTATTATCACCAGAAACTGGTAGCCCATTGGTGGCAGGTGATTCTGATCAGAGAGGGTATTATCACTAGAACTGATCCAATACCCTCATTATGTATACCTATTCTAAAATTTACACGAGGGATAACTTGTTGATAGAAAGTGAAGCCCTCATCAGGCATGACCTTTTTGTATGTTTCTAAACCCTTTGGACCGACCAACACTGAACCCACTTGGACCACATGCTTGTTTAAGGTCTCGTCATTTATGGTGGCTGAATTCAGAGGGAATTCGTCCTCTTTCATGTCAACCGAACCTTTACATCTATGAATTGTTGCCTGTCCTTCAACGACCTGACAGAAACAATAGCATACCAGCCGTCACTAACTCAAGAAACATCTTAGAGCTTACTGAAATTAGATCGTTTAAGTTCATTCATGTGTACCAACTTTTATCTCATTGTTATTCATGTGTGCTAGATTTATAGCAAGACTGTAGATCATACTTTTACACGTTTATTTTTGGATATTGCTATTATCTTATAGACGTTAATTTGACGGAGGTGAACATGAAAAAAGAATAAAAAACACCTCTTTTACTCTTTGCTAAAGAGGCTGCATGCCTTCTCTTTAAATTATAGCATAATCTGAAAATTATTAGTTATATGCTATAATTAAAGAACCATTGCTGGGCGGTGTGGATGGGCTAATACCAGGAGTGAGGTTCATTGGACTTAAGCGGCTCATCTTTCTCTAAAGAAAAAAACAACTTTTTTTGTCATAATGTAATAGTTTTTTTTTATTTTTGCAGGGATAAAGACTATTTCTAAGCACTTTGTAAAACCAAAGGACAACCAATACAAGGTATATAGTATATACTAATGCTTGATTCGTCCTAAGCATTTTTCAAATCGGACAACACAGCAAGAGAGTAAATCTGTCTAACACTCTAACTTTATTGCATATACCTGATTGTGAGACGCGACACTGAGCCATCCTTCTGCAGTCATGAATTACAACTCAGAAAAAATTAAAGCAATCACGCTTTCTAATATTTTACCATCGTCTCTTCCTATGCTATTATGGACGCATATTAAACAATCCAATGATGTCCTTGAAATTGAAAAAATATTGAACGATGATCATTAGGCAATTTTTTTGGGTGTTTGGATTCGTTGGTCTGCTCATTTTTTGGTGTTCTGGTTTAATGGGTATTCAAATTTTTTGGTGTTCCAATTCAACGAGTCTGTAATTTTGGGGATGTTTCATTTCAGTTGGTCTGCATTTTTTGTAGTGTTTTGGTTCAGCAGGTCTGTAAATTTTGGGGTGTTTGGTTCAGTGGGCTATCTCCTGTTTGCCATTGGTGTTTGGCAGCTTCGTTCATATCCTGCAAACAAACACCAAAGACCAATAGCCTCATATACAAAAGACTATTGATGGTACATAGTTAGTGAATGATAAAGGCTTACCTTGACAAACACGTTTCCAACTCCACTTTTTCTTACATCAGGATCACGATTTGGCTTTTTCACATTGGACCCATTAGCGATAAATGACAGGCCAAAAATCATCTCACACATCTGTAAATAGGTCAAAACTTCAGCTATCTCATAAAGGAAAAAATATTCAAGATTTTTAGAGAGATTGTATGTAGTATGAATGATTGAAATTACCTTCCCCACTTCCCACGATCGGTGCCAAATCTGAAACTGATAAATTTCACGTTATAAGTTTATGTTACGTATATACCAAAGGGTGATTTATACATTTAACGTAATGGATACATCACCAGTACTTACTATATACGCAATAATTGTTGTTTTGTAATATTAGTTACAGGGATAAATGAGAAATAACAAACGATAACCTTCTTTATAGATGAATTAATGTCATATACAGAAAATAATTTTGTAATAACCATGAAAAAAGCACTTCTAAAGCGCAAATCCAAACACCCCCCAAGTATCACCGTTTTCTAACAGGATGATATACGGACCAAAGCTGAGGTTCTAAATGACAAACCAGGATGATAGAGAACTTTCCAAAATTTGAAAATGATGAATTCATAAGAAAAAAATGTAAAACAGGTTAAGCTTGTAGAAAAAAAATCACTATTATTCTATTTTTACCCAAAAAAGCTGCAAATAAAATCACTCGAATCTCACCGTGTTCGTGCATATATATATTATCGGTCTCTCTAATTTCAAAATATTAATGCAATTGTCTGTAGTGGTTATCATATAGCCAAGATATACTAAAAAGCTGCAAATAAGTTTAGAGGTATTACACCATTCTTACACAGTAAAAGGCGACTTCTAACAGTTAGTGATGTTAGTTTGTACAGGCGGGATAGACTCAATTCATTGGACCTGCTGGTGAGACTAACAAACAAAAGTCAGGGTTAAACTTGACACGATCCAATGCAAGACATATATCACCAGTATGTTGAAACCTTGGTTTCCGGATCTTTGAAGCTACTAGGAATGCATCATGTTCATATGATTATACAATCAAAGCGGAATTAGAACATAACACATTAACAAGGTGTTTAGGCACAATAACATGAATTAAAACAAAAGGGTTGTTCATTATATTAATAACAAACAACCACTAGACGTGTATACATTGAATCCCACGTCTAGTGCACACACGCTTTAGGTTTACATTGTGAATGATTTGATGAATAAAACCTAAGACCCTTGGTTCCTTTTATAGTGTAAGGATTAGGGTTTACAAGAGATAATAACAAATAAACAAGTAAATCTTCTATTTAAATAAACTTATGCAGAATATATCTTGCATGTTTATCTAAATAGAAGCTTCCATAAGCTTCTTGTCTACAGTTCTATCAACTCTTAAATTGCATATGACAATGCTTGGATTGCACACGACAACTCTTGATCCAACAACGCTTAGTTTGTTCTTGTCAACGCCTAAATTGCTCTTGACAACGCTTAGACAATATCTTCATGTTTTCTTCGTTTTTGAGTTTCTGCCACATCAACTTTTTGACCCAACAATCTTCCCCTAGTTGATGTCGGCAAAACTCTATGTATATCTCTTGTAAGTTGTACATGATCTTCAAATTGCTTCCCCTCAAGTGTAGCATGTATGTCTTCCCCTTTTTGTCACATCAACAAGGAAGTAAACAATGTATGCAATCTTTGAAGATTCTCCAAATGTAGCTCTATGTAATGATCTTGAAGAACAATTAATATAATATTTTTGATGTAGAAGTAGAGTAACCCAAACCTATGTTCCATATCTTGTACGATGATGTGATGAAGTATGTGGCTGATACAAAAATCCTCATCCTTTGTGAGACACTGAGCACGATAATGTAACTCCTTCAAGTGATAGAAAATATGTGCATAGAGAACAATAAGAAAAATCACATATTCCTAGATCTTGTATCACTTCATCAGTAACCATGTAAGCACAAACAAGTTACCTTTATAGTCAGTGAATGGTACGCCACGACTTTAAAAATATGATAGAACACGAATTCGCGAAAATCTTCTTCAATCATCAAACTTACCATAAGAATTCTTCCCCTTAAGCTAACACCTCTTCATGAAGACTTTCATTACCTCATGCATTGTAGCTAACTCGCTTTAAGATCATTAAGTCCGTTTAAAATATCCGAGCCATAAATATCAACATGATATTCTAAATTAAAACGGAGATTCCATGTACCTTCGTGTGTAAATTCCACCTTTTTGTGTGCTAAAAACGTACCAATTTTCTCAAACAGCAGCAATCCTTGTGTTATCCAATATCCTCCTTTATCCAATATCTTGGTCAGATGTATTGTCCGATATCGGACAATACATGTCAGCGTTTGAACTCTCATATATCGGACAACACTGTCAACGCTTGTCGGCGTTGACTTATTCTGTCAGCGTCAAAATACTTCCTGTCAGCGTCCATTCTCAAACTTGTCAGCGCCTCTTTCTGCTGACGTCATCCTTTTATTGAAGCAAATCCCAATATTTTAGCAACAATATTCTTTATCCAAAAATTGGCACACGTTTTCCCTGAAAGCTAGCCAATCACAATCGTGGAGTAAATCAGCAGATCTTTGACTTTATCCTTTCTTCATATCGTGTACCTGCTGTCTTGACAACACGTTCACAGACTTTATGTCTTGACTCCATCACGTGAACTGCTTTTAGAGACCAACGAACACCAATGAAGAGCACATGTTTTAGTATAAGATTATCATGTCTCTGTCACTCTCATATTAACAGAAACATCAAACCCAACGTCACCATGAGACATCTTTATATAAGCTTTGGTTTTCTTGATCAGAACTATAATTGTTGCTTTTTGCTAGTGATCATCATAGCAGCTACATACCTTGAAGCACATGACAAATCACGAGTAATCGCCATAAACTTTTCATCTGCTGCTGGTCTTCATTCATGATGGATGATCTATAAAAGATCACATATTCTAGGGTTATGAAAACCCTAATTTGGTATAATGAAAACTATGATGATCAAAACTAATGAGCATAACAAATGCTTCAATCCATGCTGCTGCAAATCAACACCCGCACCTATGATCTGCTGAAAACATTCCTTTTCTGTTTTGAATTGATCTAGGGTTTGTAGAAACCCTAGTTTGATTCTAATAGCAAAAACATAAATCACGAACATCTTCCCTGCAGCCAACTTTGACGCCTAATAACTTTTGATTGAGGGCTAAACAGGACAATCCCTCCGGTGGATGTTTAGATATATGTATGAAGAGCACACATATAAATATTCGTGACGATCCAACAGTTCAATCGAATGTTATGACCTTCTGAATACTGCTGCGCACACAAAAACGTCCAGAAAAACCCTAGACGGATTTTTATTCTTTTCACCATACACGAACACCTTGTTGGTCCTAGCATCACGAGCCACGAGGCTCTGATACCAATTGTTGAAACCTTGGTTTCCGGATCTTTGAAGCTACTAGGAATGCATCATGTTCATATGATTATACAATCAAAGCGGAATTAGAACATAACACATTAACAAGGTGTTTAGGCACAATAACATGAATTAAAAAAAAGGGTTGTTCATTATATTAATAACAAACAACCACTAGACGTGTATACATTGAATCCCACGTCTAGTGCACACACGCTTTAGGTTTACATTGTGAATGAATTGATGAATAAAACCTAAGACCCTTGGTTCCTTTTATAGTGTAAGGATTAGGGCTTACAAGAGATAATAACAAATAAACAAGTAAATATTCTATTTAAATAAACTTATGCAGAATATATCTTGCATGTTTATCTAAATAGAAGCTTCCATAAGCTTCTTGTCTACATTTCTATCAACTCTTAAATTGCATATGACAATGCTTGGATTGCACACGACAACTCTGGAGCCAACAACGCTTAGTTTGTTCTTGTCAACGCCTAAATTGCTCTTGACAACGCTTAGACAATATCTTCATGTTTTCTTCGTTTTTGAGTTTCTGCCACATCAACTTTTTGACCCAACACAGTACTTACTATATACGCAATAATCGTTCTTTAGTAATATTAGTTACAAGGATAAATGAGAAATAACAAACGATAACCTTCTTTATAGATGAATTAATGTCACATATAGAAAATAATTTTGTAATAACCATGAAAAAATCATTTCTAAAGCGCAAATCCAAACACCCCCTAAGTATCACCGTTATCTAACAGGATGATATATGGACCAAAGCTGAGTTTCTAAATGACAAACCAGGCTGATAGTGAATTTTTCAAAAGTTGAAAATGATGGATTTATAAGTAAAAAAATTTAAAGCAGGTTAAGCTTGTAGAAAAAAGAATCACTCTTGTTCTATTTTTACCAAAAAAAAGCTGTAGATAAAATCACTTGAATCTCTTCGTGTTCGTGCATATAAATATTACCGGTCTCTCCAATTTCCAGATATTCATGTAATTGTCTAAAGTGGTTATCATACAGCCAAGATATGCTAAAAAGCTGCAAACAAGTTTAGACGTATTACACCATTCTTACACAGTAAAAGGCGACTTCTAACAGTTAGTGATGTTAGTTTGTACAGGCGGGCTTGACTCAACTCATTGGACCTGCTTGTAAGACTAACAAACAAAAGTCAAGGTTAAACTTGACACGATCTAATGCAAGACTTACTTTGACTGAGCAACGACAATGACCAAGAATTTGATGTATTTGTTATTGTAACAGTCATATAAATTTGGTTCACTCTTGTTATTTTAATTATTTTTGTAGGGACATAGATATGTGTATCATACCTGGGTATTGTTAGTCTATGTGCTACAGATTGAGGTACAGATATTCACATACGTACTGCATATGTCTCTGTCATCCCAGCCGCCGACTTCTTTTTATCCGCAGCCAAAAATCATAAGACCCACGTGCTTCACCACTGGGTTTGGAAAAAGGACCTGTGTGTTTTTTAATTTGTGTTTGGAGAAATACGTGATTATACAATCCAAAATTCATATACTCGTGGATCAGTTATTCATATACGAACTTTGCAACATCTTTTTTATCCACGACAGCTGCTAAATTCCATCATTACAAAACAGAGGATTATTACTTAAACCAAATCATAATCCACGCATTAAGATGCATACAGAATTCATTTCCTGGATCAATTCATCCCATGATAACTTTTTTACCCGTTTTCATTACCAAGGACTGGATGGTATGTCAGTTGGTCAACACGTGAATTGTGCATCATTGTTTGATTAAAACTACACTTCACGACTGGTGCGTACATAAAAAATGGTCAGGTCATTTGATCATGTACAGATGTAGGAAAAAAGGATTCAAAAAAACGTACCTATAAGAAATCCTGCATAATATATGCAACCACAGGTGTCTTGGCATAGTTCAAACCAAGCTGCAATCCATGACACAGTCAATTCCTTGGGCATATTCACAATATAAATTGATTCTACATTGGAACCAAATTCATTATTGCCATTTTCCATAATTAAATCACCACCCTGTCTATATATAAGTTTTTGTGTTTTTATTTTTTTTAATGTTTTCCTTGTATGTGTGTGTTAGTGTTTTAAGATTTTAGGTTCTTAGGTAAAAGATCGTTTAGGGAAAATCTGTCGATTTAAGAAGAAAACTAATATAAACCAATAAATCAATAACTATATATGCATATACATGAATGATAATCAACAGAAATATATGTTTTTAGCAAATATATCAGTTTAACTATATATATAAATAGCTACGCATACTGTGTCTCAAACCCATGATTCATGGTCAGCGATTGCTCCATTCGACTAACTGCACCAGACCCATAAAATACTTCACCTCTTAAAACTGATCCAAGTGAATAGTGAAGTCCAATATCCATGAACATCTGGGCATATGTGGTGTCACCCTGTCTGCACTATTGCTCAAACCCAGGCTCTGGATACACCATGGTCTTGCTCCTTGTATGTCAAAAGTTCTGAACTACAAGAACGCTATATGGTGGCATCAGTAAAATAATATTACAGTTTTAGGAAAAGTTTCATATGGAAAATTAAACAGAACAGAAACCCATCAAGCATGCTACCAATAAAGCCCAATGTGATAGGAAGTCTATGATACTGTAAGAGATAAGCATATTAAGTACGATACTACGATATACAACATTATTAGAAGTGAATTAGAAGATAGATGGATTAACTCATTAGATTTCATGCGTGCAAACTGAATCCTGTAACCTTTCAAAAAATGAAGCAATTATGAGGTCACAACCAAATGTGAAACATATAGCAAACCTATGAGGCACATACACGATGGATGGTAGAAATACAGTGAGCGCAACAAATACTAGGAACACCACAAAAGCAAGAAGTACACTGATGTTCGACTTGCTGTAAAAAGGTCCTTTATCGGTCCTTTCATCTCTGGCTCATCCTTCTCATATTTAGTATATGAAGTGATACTGTCATTCCAAAAAAGACCCCATCTCCCTCTACTTGGTGGTACAAATATCCTTCCTGTAGATTCTTACATGCCAAAATCCGCAGGGCTAGCTGATAATGTTGTGTGGAATTTTGCTTCTCTTTATCAGATAAAAGTACGAAAAACTATATCAGATAAAAGTACGAAGCATACCGCTGCCAACTGAACCTGTTCAGTTCACACCTGCACCTACGCACCTACACCTACGCAATTTGCTCCCCAGTCTGTTCATTATGTCCCTGGAATTGTTTTACCGACTCAGATTACCAACTCGCTAATCTACCCATTTCAAATAGAACCACTGGCAAGGTCTAATCCAACACCAACTTTGGTTCATGATAAGGGACTTTCTGTGAACACTTTGAAGACGGAAGCACACAATAATTCTAGTAGCAGGACACCAGCCAACAATGACGAAAAAGAAAAGTTAAATTTACCTGCCAAGCAAATTATTGGAGCTATGAAATCTGATCAAGAGGATGCTTCTGTTGTTCAGAGCAAACAATTTGAGGTTGAGTGATTGAGTCACGTGCCTCAACCTATTGAGTCTGTAAATAAAGTAGAATTAGAAAGTGTTAAGGAGGTAAAAGCTGAACCGCACGAAGATGCCACTTCTGCTTCCGTGAACGATGATACTCAGGTTAAAGAAGAAACCATGCAGGAATCAGATGTTGGGTTATTTTAAGATATGTAACCTTGTTAAACCCACAGGCCTCACTACCTTTCTGAATCAGATCACTCGACACCTTTGGAGTTTAGATGACGATGTCATAACTATAACAATAATTAAGAGAAGACGACAATTGTTAATGGTCTATGCAGACCGCACCGGTTATGGGCACCGTATAACTTTTGGTTTACAGAAATCTATACAGGAAAATATTGTTTTGATCAAACTGGCTCATCATATATCCTTATGCGTGTTAAAAGTCGGATCAGGAGGTTTTCAACTGTAGCCTAGGACATCCTATACATAGAATGAAAATAAAATAGTAAGAAGCATAAGAATTTATGAGTTTATTTAAGTTCCATTGATGTACCTGTAGGATTTGATTGAAAATAATGTAGGTTTTGGTTTGTAGACGTGACCTCATTATGGGTATGCTGTCTGAACCTGTAACTAAACAATAGCCAGAACAAAGGGTAGAAATAACAAAACAAACTGTTAAATCAACCAGTTTCGTGGAGCCCAGATATGCTATCTTTTAATTTATCGCTAAACACTATACCTTTCTAACATGTTGTCAAATAGCAAGTGATATACCACGTACCATGTATAATATGCATAAATCAACAACATATACATCGACAAACTTTAAAAGAATAAATAATGGTTACCTCATTCTGCGCTTGGTTGCGAAGACACTCAGTATTTTGTCACGCGTTGGCAGGATTCTGATACACCGCACGGACCTCGGTATTCAGTACTATTATTGGATGGTCCCTCACCAGACCTTTGCCAGCAGTTGGGTAAGCTTTCCTGCTGTCGATACTGAGTTCCAACATTGGATGATCCTTCAACACACTGAGTGCCTGCAACATCATAAAACGGAGTTAACAAACTAGAGGAAAATCTAAAAAGCAGCAGTCCAATACAAACATATGATGTATCCTATATTTCAGGACCGGTTTTATTATTTCAAGTTTTAAAACATGTTCGATCTGAAGGAAAAGTAATACCAGTTTCGGTAGTACAGAATATGGAAACAGATTGCATACGACCCACCTAAAATCCGTTTGTGACACACTAAGTACAACCACACAAACCAATGAACCCAATATACGAACATAAAAGACATAAGGTAGTAAGAGATACCATTGGTAGGTGTCGCTACATCACAGTTAACAACCACCCGGTTTGTCACATCTCGCCAAGCATCGGATAAAGTACAGCCACGTCTGCGCCGAGTTCTAATACGCGAGGATGGGTGACCGCAGTTAGTGTTTGTGGCATTACGTTGGTATCTAGTTTCAACGTTCGACGGCCTGCTACATTGATATACAGTTCCAACATCTGACGGCACCTCAAGACACCCAATAACTTCAATGTTATGAAACAGAGTTACAAAAATAAAATAAAAACGTAAGAAAAAAAAGAGGCAATGAAAAAGCATACCTGGTACATTCGGGTGAGGGTCAATTTGGGAAGCAAATGTTGAAGCAGCTACACAACCACCATTCCCATTTAACAACGACAGAAGTCGTAAGGCTTGATAGTAATGTGTTTCGAGACAGATAAATGGGTCAATATTACCATCTCCAGAAAACAAAGCTCCAACTAAAAGGTCAGAATTGCGATACCCTTAATATATAGTTAGAACCTTTAACCAAACGAAACAGAGCCAACGACCATACCCACTGTGCATATCATTAGCTACAAAATATGTAGGAATAATTCATTAGAATCCCAAATAATTTCTATACTATTTAGTGCACAATTCGAGAGAGCTATAAGTAGGGAACATAAATGAATAACCAAAATAATGATTACCTGAGAATGAATATGAAATACAGAGATCCTGATTTGCTTCCACGGTCACCACCAGATGTGTGCCCATCCAAGCGAACTAAAAAACTTTTAGAAATAATGCAAAAAATTTCCACCAAAGCCTTCTCAAGACATATTAGGAGTAGAGATAGATACAAACAGCCGCTAACCAAGTAACATTAGCACAACAGAAAGTAACACCCATCTAGAGGTACATCTTTTCTAGGTTTATGATTGCCCATAAGATGTCGTGTGCCTTTATGTACAAAGTTTCAAACGAATACAAAAAAGGGAGCTTTTTAATTAGGGTTGACGAGATCTGGATCTGCAAAACACGAACCATACTGACGGTTGCTTTTTTTAATTAGGGTTGATGAGATCCAGATCTGCAAAACACAAACCACACTTCAGTTGTAAAAATAACATTTACTAACGCATCTTGTGATACCAGCTAATGTTATCCATGAAAAGGTTTTTCCTTAGACCTACATATTCAATTTTTTGATTGACAATCATTTGATGATAAAGAAAACATGATATTTGAGATGATTTGAATGTGAGGAAGACACGAACCAAGAAGAGGATCAAAAGATAGTGACAACTGTTTTAGGGTTTTCTGTGTGTGTGTTTTCTCGTGGCTAGAATAATGAAAAACCGGAGTATAAACCTATTATATATACCTCCGATATCAAAACGCAGTTTTTCCAAATTGCTTCCCGCTTTTTGTAAACTGACACTATTTTTGGTAGTTTTATGAGATTTTTTTAGCTAACAAACAAATTCTATGTGTTTAGAAGTGCCATGTCACATATGACTGGGATTAGGGATGTGGTATCAAGTCATAGTTATACCTATATATATATATATATATATATATATATATATATATATATATATATATATATATATATATATATATATATATATATATATATATATATATATATATATATATATATATATATATATATATGTAGATTTCGGTTCAAATGAGAACTTTTTAAAGTTGAAAAAATAAGAACTAGCTAAAATCTCACAAATGACACTCTACTTCAAATAATTTTTAAACGAGATTAACTAAAACTAAGTTTTTTAATAATTTGATGGGCTTTCTTTTGAAAATTGATGAATTCTAGGTGATACATCTTGATTTAAGGTGTGATTTCATCATGTCTTGATATCGTGTATCATGTTATTTAGTGGTGGTTGTGTATTAAATGTACCATTTTATGTATAAGATATTATCTTGTTGAGATTTTGATGTATGTGTATCCCATTTTTAATTGTGTATCAGTAATATGTTACACAATAAGTCGTCGTTTATTAGTCAATAGAATGTTATGTTGTATAAATAATGTATATTTTGGTGTATTATTGGTAATATGATTATGTATCAATGTTTTATTGGTGTTTTAGATTAGTTCTCATTTTTACAACTTTAAAAAAGCTCTCACATTAACCTTCCTCTCTCTCTCTCTATATATATATATATATATATATATATATATATATATATATATATATATATATATATATATATATATATATATATATATATATATATATATATATATATATATATATATATATATATATATATATATATATATATATATATATATATATATATATATATATATATATATATATATATATATATATATATATATATATATATATATATATATATATATATATCAAAAACCCTTATATAGGAAGGATGGTGAAACAATTCCTTAAATACAGAATTCTATAAAAATGACACATGTAATTCATTAAAGGGTTTCCATAAAATGCTTCAAAAAGAAAATAGGAATTACAAATGATACCTTAAATACAAAATTCTATAAAAATATATAAGGAAGGATGGTGAAACAATGCCTTAAATACAAAATTCTATAAAAATGGTTCCATAAAATGCTTCAAAAATAAAATAGGAATTACAAAGGATGCCTTAATATAAAATTCTATCACAATATATGTAGAAATTACAAATGATGCATTAAATACAAAATTCTATAAAAAATATATAAGGAAGGATGGTGAAACAATGCCTTAAATACAAAAATTCTATAAAAATGATTACATAAAATGCTTAAAAAATAAAACAGGAATTACAAATGATGCCTTAAATACAAAACTGTATAAAAATATATATAGGAATTACAAGTGATGCCTTAAATATAAAATTCTATAAAAATATATATGGAAGGATGGTGAAACAAGGCCTTAAATACAAAATTCTACAAAAATAATTCCATAAAATGCTTCAAAAATAAAATAGGATTTACAAATGATGCCTTAAATACAAAATTCTATAAAAATCGATATAGGAGTTACAAGTGATGTCTTAAATACAAAATTCTATAAAAATATATAAGGAAGGATGGTGAAACGATGCCTTAAATACAAAATTCTATAAAAATGCACAACAATAATAATTTCAAAAACAATTAATGTAAAAACGTTATTTATAACATTAACATATACAAAATTTTTTACCTCATAAAATTCAAAAATACATAAAATATTTATATAATATTATTAAAATTCTAAAAAAATTTAATGTAACAAGCTTATTCATAAAATTAACGTATGCAAATTCAATTAACTCATAAATTATTAAATAAATAAAATATCTTAAACTACGTTATTTTAGTCTATTCTATGCTACATTATTATAATATCAATGCCATAACTAACACTACATATACTAACCTTCTAATAAAAACGTAATAAATTCAATTTTCATTAAAAAATATATACTCAAAGCTAGCCCGTCCACCGGACGGGTCTAAAGGCTAGTATATATATATATATATATATATATATATATATATATATATATATATATATATATATATATATATATATATATATATATATATATATATATATATATATATATATATATATATATATATATATATATATATATATATATATATATATATATATATATATATATATATATATATATATATATATATATATATATATATATATATATATATATATATATATATATATATATATATATATATATCGGGGCCTAGCTTTAAGGTTGGGTCAAATTTTGAGATAAAGCTAACACATGTAAGTTCATAAGGTTTTCTTTACAGAAGATGATATTTTGTTTAAGGGGGAGTTCGTTCCATAGTTTGGAGTATGAAAAAGGGGACTATTTTAAGTAAAACGAGAACGGGTTAGGTTATGAACTTAAAAAAGTTAAGAGGCTTATAGAGAGGTGTAATGGGATACTTGTAGCATTAAAATGAGACTATAAGGTACAAGAGAGGTAGACATCTATCATAGGTTGATGAGCATTTATGGTTTATGGGTTCATGTCTTGATTGTATGTATTGTTATGGTTATATTTTGCTAGTGTGCGAGAATTTGGAGAAACTCTTTCAGGTGAGTTCATAGTCCTATTTTCACTAAGTTTTTAAATATTTTTCCAGTATGGGATGGAGATGAAACTTGTAATTTTTTTAAACGTATTGATACTATGTTTTTTTAAAATGTGTGTACATAGTTGTGTTAATGTGTGATATGCGTGTTTATGTGTCCTAGTATGTGAAACTTGAGTATGTTAGGGTTTGGTTTGGCACATATATGTATGGGCATCTATGTGACCAATTGCGAGTTCTTGTGGTTCTGTTCATCGTCTCCTCGGGGGCAAGATATCTCGACGGGGATAAGGTTCATATTCCACAAAAGGGTGTGGGAAAGATGCGGATAGGTGTAGTGCATTGTTCTTATTGTGTGTTCTGATTGTTATAGTGTGGTTGTGAATTGTAGATGTAATTGGTATTTGAATTGGGTCTTGTTTTTAATTGTATGTAGCATGATTGTCACATTATGTTCTATTGCTTTAACTTGTTTTCTTCAACTTATTTGCAACGGTTGTCATGGTTTCTTATGATATTTTAGGTAGTTTAAACCTATGTTCTCACCAAATTTATGTTGACAGATTTTAGAGTCATTTTCAGGTGAGGTAATTGTGAAAGATGATGTTAGAAGTGGCTAGAGTTTAGAAGCAGTTAGGATGTATTTTGGGGAATCCACTTCCTCTTAGATTTATTTTTGTTATTTGCATAAGTGAAACTGTTAGACACCAATATGTTTGAATGTTTGTTTATTTGTTTGTATTTGGTAAAAGGTAGGACTTGTTACCTACTTACCTAGACCCCTGCATTTTGGTTGAGATATTGTCACGACATTGTGGAGTCATTTATGCCATTATATTTGCATTTTATTTTTCTCTATAGAGACACCGTTTGTTGTGATGATATCCATACGTCTCTCCCTATGATTCCGCCACGGTGGGGTGTGACACTTGGTTAGATAATTTTAGTTTTAAGTTTTTTGTTTAGCTTATTAAATAAGCTTGTAATCAGCCTTGAAAGCAGCTTCTCACACTGATTTTCAATCAACTTTTGATCAAAAGTGAACTTGCTCTTTCTGAGTATTTCAGCTTAATGTGCTTTGTTAAAGTTGCTCATTTTCACTCCTAGAATCATAATAAGTCATAATCTTCCATTTTCTCAAAAGTCGACTCTGGTCAAACTGCTTAAATAAGGAGTTTTGGATTTCTGGTTCTATTGGCTTATTTTGTTTATGATTTTCAAATCCAATTGACATTCCATCAAGTTTCTCAGCTTATTGTTTATTTCTCAAAGTTTTAGCTCCTCTTATTAAGAAATAAGCTCAAATCAAACTTATTGCACAAGCTTAAAATTTGTTTAATAAGCTACAATTCATTTTATAAGCTCAAATTGATTTTCACTAGCTTATTTTCGATTACAAGCATTTTAGAACTTATTTAAGCTCAGATGGTTAAGTAGAACTCGACTTCCAGCTTATTAAGAAACTTATGGCCGTTTTGAGTTTAAAAAAAAATCATTAATTGCAAAATAGTTCCTGTGGTTTCTTTCTTTTTTCATTTATGGCTAGAGTGGTTTTGGGTTTTAGTTTACTGTTTGGCTAGTTCTAGATTTTGGGCCTGTTTGTTTTACAAACGGGTAGGACTAGTTTAATTGGGTTTTCATTTTTGCCAATATCAATTTCGTTATAATTTGATTTTGTTTTTATAAAAGTTTTAGATTTTATTAGATTTGTATTTTTAGTTTTATAAAAATTAGTTTTACTTTTAAAAATTTGCATTTTGTATTTTTACATTTTTAGAATAATATTTGTATTTTCATTTTTAGATTTCGTGCATTTATTTGATTTACGTGCATCGTGTTTTAGATTAGTACGTATACGTATTATATAATATTTTTACCTTTTTACGTGCTTTGTGTTATATAGACATAGATTACCATTCAAGTAACTGAACCAAAAACGATAAATCTTTACGTTAAAATTGGATATCAATTCGAGGAAAAACGATTATACTAAAAAACGGATATTAAATTGGCGCCACTCCCTTTTCGATCTCGTTACGATTGATGATTTTTTGTGAGACAATTTGGATCTTGGGATCCGTTCATTTTTAACGTTATTTTCTTACAATCAAAAATATAAAAAACAAAAAAAAATCAAAAATAAAAAAATAAGAAAAAATAAAAAAAATCACAAAAGCAATTTCTTTCCTAAGAATTGCACCAAAAAAAAGTAACACTTTTTCTAAAGTGTTACACCAAAATTATTACGTATTACTAAACATATTAATTTTTCTATTTTGTTTTCTCTCAACTTTTCTTGTAAATATATCTTCTTAAAATAATAAAAAATAAAAAAAATATTTTCTTTCATTATAATACTATAAGTAAATATATTACGTATACGTGGATACGAGCAAACAATACACCATTTTCCATAAGTATTGCTTTGCAATACACCGTGATTAGTGGCATTCCGGTGCTATTCACGTGTATGATCAAAGAGTATTAAGGCACAATAGATAAATACTACGAACTATTTGATCTAAAGAGAGAACTCACTGTGTGGGGATATAAGGAGAGTGTATTTCACATTCGAAATTAGAAGGATCTTAATTGCTTCGCGCTGCCTCGTTCCTCCGTTTCCTTGTGATTCTTTTGAAGGTGATAGTAGCGAGTGGTGTGCCACCCAATTAGTATTACGTATATATTTTTTGTAGCTTTTTAATATCGAACCTCGATTGGGGTAATCCCTCCCCTTTCAAATTCATCAAGGGAAATCCCCTTATTCCTCGCTTTTTTGTTGCATGCGCACACGCGCGCGTGCAAACGTACCGTGTGGTGTACCTCGTCCTTCTAAGAAGAAGACGAATAAAAATACCGTCACAAATCAAGCCAATCATGAGAATCAAGCGTTTGATATGGATTTAGCTATGGATAATCGACTGATGATCGAGATCTTGCAATCCCACATTGAGGGAAACGATAAAGCGGTTGTGGTACCAGATATTGGAGCGAATAATTTTGAACTTAAAACGGGTTTTATTCAAATGGTTTCCGCTACACCATTTTTGGCCGTACTCATGATGACCCACACACTCACATTAAGAGATTTTTACACTTAGCCAATACCGTGAAATACAATGGGGTGCCTCAAGAGTCAACTGGATTGTTACTCTTTCCTTTCTCCCATTAGGGGAAAGCCCATATTTGGCTTAACAAGGAGCCACCCCAAAGTATCACTACATGGGCGGATTTAGAGACGAAATTCATTAATTATTTCTTTCCACCTTCACGTACTACCGCCTTAAGGAACGATATCATTAACTTTGAGAAAAAGTATGGTGAGACATTTAGGGACACTTGGAATCGATTTAAAGAACTTTTGAGAAAATGTCCACAACACGGTTTTACCAAAGTTCACCAAATTAATACCTTTTACAACGGTTTGAGTTTAAATGACAAAGATTCACTAAATTCGGCCGCGAGGGGTAATATTCTTGTGAAAACAATGCATGTAGCTTGGGACATTATTGAAAATAAAGCTAAAGTTCCTAGTCGAACTAGGATCAAATGGCTAGTGCTAGTGGAGGAGATTATATTAATCATGAAGTTTCTAATCAAATTAAAGAACATGCTTCAATTGTGATTTAAAAGTTGAAAACCCTCCTACTAGACACATTCATGCCATTAGTGAGACTTGTGAGACTTGTGGTTGACCCACATTCATACTTTAATTGTGATTAGGTTTATAATCAACTCCACGGTGAAGTCTATGCTTACAATAATGATGAAAATGTGAGGGTTCATTTTAAACCGAATGTTGATGTTAACCATTTGTCATATAAATCTACTAAATATTTGGCTCCCCCTGCGTTTGTACCTCACCAAAGACCACCCCCACCTACCCAAATACCCAATACCAAAATACCCACTACCCAAATAGGAACCAAGGTCCAAAAAGAGGTAATATTTAAGTAAATTCAAATGTAAAGGGTTATAGTTCAAACCAATGGTTCAATAATCAAAACCAAAGGTTTCAAAATCAAGGCTTTAGTAACCAAGGTCTTAATAAGTCTTTCAAATTATAATGAATTTCAAAACCAAGGTTTTCTAAATCAAGGGTTCAATAACAAGGGGTTCAATAATCAAGGGTATCCTCAATGGACTTGGTTCTTCAAAAGCTTAATGAACAAAATAAAAAACTTTATGCAAATGTTGCAAACCCTTCGACCCCAATGTGGTCTCCTTTCTAACACCGAACCCAACCCTAGGGCCAATGTGAATGACATCACTACAAGGAGTGGGAAAACTACTGAGGGACCTTCCATTTCTTCGCCAATAAAGGAGAAACAAGTCCCTAAGATCATAATGAGTTATACTCACCCATCAGTGACTTCTCCCTCACCCACTACTCGTGACATTCCTCCATTGAGCGACCCTTCAGTTCCTAATCCTATTACCGAAGTTGTGAGTGAGACGAGTCCTCCTCAATCTTCTCCACAACCCAACATACGTTACCCTTCAAGGTTGAGGAAGGAGAAGTTGAAGAATAAGGATGATATACAAGTTTCTAACTTCTTGAAAATGCTTAAGCAATTTAATTTCAATATCACCTTTGCCGAGGCTCTCGCTCACATGCCTAAGTATGCTAAGATGTTTAAGGACCTCATGACTGATAAGGAAAAATTGCTTGATATCGCTAACACTCAACTTAATGAAAATTGTTCCGTGGTTTTATTGAGAAAATTACTGGTTAAACTTGGTGACCCAGATAGATTCCTTATCCCTTTCAATTTCCCCGGGGTAGAGAATTGTATGGCTTTGGCGGATCTAGGAGCTAGTATCAATATTATGCTATTATCTGTATAGAAACAATTATCTCTACCCGAGCTATTCCCACTCGTATGACTTTGGAATTAGCTAACCATTTGGTTGCTTATCCGGTGGGGATAGCCGAGGATGTTTTTGTGGGAGTCGATAAATTTACTTTCCCTGTTGATTTCGTTGTCGTTGATTATGAGCTGGATCCTCGTGTTCCCTTAATTGTGGGACGACCCTTCTTGAGGACCGGGTGTACATTGATTGATGTAGCCGCGGGTGAGCTTATAATGAGGGTAGGGGATAATAAAATCGTCTTTAATATGGGTAAACTTTCTAAACTTCCCAATGAGCCCGAGTCTGTGAATTTAATTGACGTGCTTGACGAAGCATGTGAAGAACATTTTCACGAGGCTTGTAAGAGTGGGACTTCTCCTTTACCTAGTGTTGAGACCGTAGCTTCCATTGATGCTTCTTTGACTCCTTTTGGAGTAAGTGACTTTCTCTTAAAAGAACTTGAAGCAAGTTTAGGAGATGTGGACTTAAAATATAATGATTCTCACACCGATCGGGAAGAAGACATTTGTACCATTGAGAGACTTCTCAATGAAGATCATGTTTCTCCACCTTCTCCTAAGAAAGTTACAAAAGATTATCCAAATTTGACTAAGCCTTCCACTGAAAATCCTATGGATTTAGAGCTTAAAGATTTAACCGTAATTAGAGTAAGCTTTCTTAGAAGGAGTTGACAAGTTACCCGTAATTATTGCTAAAGAATTAAAAGATAATGAAAAATATAGGCTTATCGAAGTTTTTAAAAAACATAAAAAATCCATTACTTAGAAAATCTTCGATATTAGAGGAATTGATCCCAATTTTTAGACACATAAAATTCTCATGGAAGATGACTTTAAACCCGCCATCTAAAGTCAAATAAGGTAAAATCCAAAAAATTATGAAGTCATTTACAAAGAAGTTATTAAACTTCTCAATGCCGGCATGATTTACCCCATTTTGGATTCACCGTGGGTTAGTCCAGTCCATCGTGTGCCCAAAAAGGGTGGCATAACCGTGGATCCCAATGAAAACAATGAGTTAATTCCTACTAGACTTGTCACGGGTTGGCGAGTTTGTCGCGACTATCGTAAACTCAACGATGCCACTCGTAAGGATCATTTCCCAATTCCTTTTATGGATCAAATGTTCGAGTGATTAGCGGGTAATGAATATTATTGCTTCTTAGACGGTTTTTTTGGATATTTTCAAATTACAATCGATCCTAATGACCAAGAGAAAACCACATTCACTTGTCCTTATGGAACATTTTCTTATAAAAGAAGCCTTTTGGTTTACGCAATGCTCCTAGGACTTTCCAAAGGTGTATGATGGCAATATTCCATGACATGGTTGAATAAACTATGGAAGTCTTTATGGATAATTTATCTGTTTTAGGAGATTCTTTCCCTTCTTGCCTTACCAATTTAGAACGTATGCTTAGACGATGTGAGGACACTCGTCTATTTCTAAATTTGGAAAAATGTCATTTTATGGTAAAAGAAGGCATTGTCTCAGGTCATAAAATTTCCAAAGCCAATACTGAAGTGGACCGTGCTAAAGTTGATGTTATTGCTAAATTGCCTCCACCTACAACTGGGTAAGGGAGTTAGGAGTTTCTTAGCTCACGCGGGTTTGATTTATTAAGATTTTTATAAAATAACCCGACCTATGACTCATCTCTTAAATAAAGATGCCCCTTTCATCTTTTATCCCGAATGTTTAGAATCTTTTGAGATCCTTAAAGGTAAATTAACTAAGGCACCGGTCTTAGACTCTCCTAATTGGGAGTTACCTTTCGAGCTTATGTATGACGCCAGTGATTTCGCGGTAGGAGCGGTCTTGAGACATCGAGTTAATAAGCATTTCCAAGCTATTCATTACGCAAGTTAGACAATATCAGGGGCCCAATTGCATTATACCACTACCGAAAAAGAGCTTTTAGTTGTACTGTATGCTTTTGAGAAATTCCGCCCCTATCTTGTTCTTTCCACTACAATCGTGTACACCGATCACTGCGCTTTGAAATATTTGTTGACCAAGCAAGATTCTAAACCAAGACTTCTTCGTTGGGTTTTGCTCTTACAAGAATTTAAAATCGAAATTCACGATAAAAAGGGAGCCACAAACCTAGCCGCGGATCACCTTAGTAGACTCGAGGATCCTTACCAAGGGGAATTACTGAATAAAGAGATTAATGAATATTTCCCTCTCGGGGGTTTAATGTCTATCCATTCTAAAGAGGATGACACCCCATGGTTTACGAACATTGCTAACTATTTGGCGGGTGGTCTTCTTACTCGAAGGGTTATCGTCCCAACAACGTAAGAAATTTTTCAAAGACATTAAGCATTATTATTAGAACGAATCCTATCTTTTTAAGCAGTGTGCAGATCAAATTATCTGACGTTCTGTCAATGGGCCCGCGACCTACCGATGGTCACTTTGGCCTAAACTACACTGCTAAAAAAGTATTCGACTTTGGATTCTATTGGCCGTCCATCTATCATGACGCACATGAGATGGTGAAGCATTGTGATGCGTGCCAATGTCAAGGAAAGATCACTCACAAAGATGAGATGCCTCAAGATTTTCATTCAAGAATGTCAGATCTTCGACGTGTGGGCATCAATTTTATGGGCCATTTCCTTCTTCTAAAGGAAATAAGTACATCCTTGTAGCCGTGGATTATGTTGCTAAGTGGTTTGAGGCAAAGGATTTTACTAATAACGATGCTAGGGTTGTAGGCAACTTTCTAAAGCAATTATCTGCTAGAATTGGTGTACCTCGTGCTATTATTAGAGATCGCGAGACTCATTTTTGTAATGATCACTTTGCGAAAGTCATGGCTAAGTATGGTGTTGCACACCGACTTTCCACCGCGTATTATCCACAAACTAATGGTCAAGCCGAGGTGTCCAACCGTGGACTTAAATGTATTTTAGAGCGTACCTTAGGAGAGCACCATGCTTCTTGGTCCAATAAATTAGATGATGCATTGTGGGCTTTCTGTACCGCTTACAAGATTCTAATCGGATGTACTCCTTATCGCCTTATGTACGGTAAAGCATGCCACCTCCCCATTTAGTTAGAACATAAGGTGTTAATGCAAGTAATGCCTAAAAGCATTACTAGTGTTAACTAATCTTTCTTAGTTTTGATCACGACAACGTATAAGTACATTCGTCAAAGATAATCGTAAGAAGAATTATTAAACAAACACTATCATCAAGATAAAAATCATTTAAGTCACAAACATATCTTAATCATGTTTAGTGATCATAGAAAGTGATTAACGTCAAAACTTACATTTTGATAAATGTGACAAAAGATTTTAATAAACTTCATTTTTAAGAAAATGTTTTATTAAAAAGGAAAATGAAAATTTGAATATGGCATATTCCAAATGCCATAGGAATATCTTTTGAAGGTAAAATGGACCTCAGATAACATTTCCTCACTAAAAGACAAAAAGGAGCAGACTCTACTTTGGGCGGTTCCTTAAATAGCTAGGCGGTTCAATATTGATATTATGCCATAGTATAATTAAAGAACCGCGCCCAGAGAGCCGTTGGTTTTTGTCTCCTATAGATACTGGATCAAATCTTTAGTTTCTAAGAACCTTTAGGGACATTCTTTCTGCATCTTTTCTCTTTTCTATATCCTAATCATTAGTAAATGATCACTAATGTGTTAAGTATGTTTACTTATAATTATCCTCTTGATCCTCTTATTTAATTGTCCAAATAGAAGATGACTCACACATTTGTGACGTGATTAAAGATGAAGCCTTGATGAAGATCATCCTAACTTAGATCTAGTCATGTTTATCATTTTATATTTGAGTCTTATGTAGATCCAGTGTATTTGTGTATACTTGGATTATTGTTGTGTTAATCTAATGTATTGGTAAATACTTGGATTAGTCTTGTGTAAATCCATTGTATATGTGTATACTTGGATTTGTCTTGTGTGGATCCAGGTTACATGTCTATACTTGGATATGTCATATGGAGATGTAATAAGTCTTGTGTGTTAGTTCTCACTAAACTATAAAGTGATATGTGTATGTGTCTTGTGAGTTCTCACTAAACTTAAAAGTGAAGAGTTGTGAAGATTGGTTCTAGCTTTGGATTAGAACTCGACATCTAGCCTTGTGTCGAAAAAGAAGATGGGCGACGAAGATTGGTTCTAGCTTGAACTCGACATCTAGCCTTGTGTCAGAAATTGGTGATAGGCGACATGTGTAGATTGTTCCTAGCTAATATTAGGTATTGAAATCTAGCTTAGTGTCGGAAAATAATGTGAGCGACGTTGTAAGGTTTTCTCTGCCAAGAAGGGAGCTTGTGGATATAGTGGAAATCTTGGTAAGGTGTACTCGAGGAGTGGAGTAAGAACGAGGATAGAGCTTCATTGCCGAACCACTATAAATCTTGGTGTCGTACCTTAGGTTGTTTCTTTCCTTACTCTTTACTTATGTTTTCATTCTTACTTTGCATTTCATTGTCACTAGATATGGTTAATGCATTAGAATTGAATCTAACAACTCTGAAACTATTTTTCAAGTTAAGGTAATTTTTGGAAAAACCTAACTGAAAGGATTTTCATTAGGACCATAATTAATAGAAACTATTCAACCCCCCCCCCCTCTAGTTTCTACAATTGGTTTCAGAAAGATGGTCACTCAAGATCTTTGAAGTATATTGTGCTTTAAAACTCAGATCGATCCATTGTCTCCTCAAATTAGAAGGGTTTGTTGTACTAAAGTTTCTCTTTGGTTAAAACTATTTTTTCTATAAAAAAATAGACCTTGTAACTGGTAATCTAGCTTTATATTTACTCTTGAAATGTATCTACTAGTGTGTATCTTTCTTTGTGTAGGTACTCATGAAGACTAATCATTGACTTGATTGTGGATTGAGCTACTTGCACTTGTAGAAGACTCATCTCATGTTGATCTCTAACATCTAATGATGATGACATCAAGATTGATGTAAGTGATACTAGTCCTTGAAGACTTAGTATTTACTTTGGTCAAGTTTTGGTGTTGCATTGGTTCTTAAAAGACTTGGGATACACTTTGCGGCTAAGGTACGTCTTCGTCCTTCCACACGCCCTATTGATCATTCTTTTGATCATTACTTGACTATGTGATTGTTCTTTTCATCCTTGCCTTGACATTTGTTTGTGGTATGTGATTCTATTCTTTCACCCTCTCAAACCTTCATGGTCTTGGATACTTGACTCTCTTGGTGTTGGTGTGTGAGCTAGTAGTAGCTTAAAGTATCAAGTATGATTTTTTTGGTTTGCAACTTATATGGTTATTAGGCCTTATATCATGTGTAATATGTGCAATTGATCTCATCTCTAAGATTATTGATTAATCCTTTGAGATACCAAACTACATCATAAGATGTAGTAAGGATATTACACATTTGGAATTGAATTATTCCAAGGATATTGTCATTGTAATCCTAAGCAATGGTATTTATCCTATCACATGGGAGAGGAAGTGAATCTATACTATTGCTCATATTTTGTAAAAGCTTAAGATAATTACTTGAAAGTGCTCTTACTCTTTTTAACAAAATTGCTTGGTATGGTTCATTACCAAAGCCGTTTAGACTTACACTGGAAAGACACGTCTTAAACCACTATAGATGACACAAGCTCTTCGTTTCTACTACTTGAAGATTGTCACTCATCCATTGAGCATTGAACTTAGCCTTGATTCACTCCTCTTGTTTTCTTTAATCTTTGTCTTTTCTTACGAGTAGTCGTTCTTTAGTGTCGGTCTCGATTTAACTCGTAATTCTTCATTAAGGCATTAAAACTAGTATTGAAGTGATCCAATGATTTCCAAAAGGCTTGATATATATTTTTGTATTTTAGAAAAACTTGGTTTTGAAAATTTCCTTCATATTCTTGGTTTAAACATGTTCTCTGCTGGTGGTTCTTTAACTGTCACGGCTTAAACCAGCGGCTCTATATCACTATCGAATCGTAGGCCACTAAGGACTAAAACACTTTGGGTTTTATTAAAAAACCATTTTTAAAAAAAATCCACCGTTTCTTCTTCATAGGCGACGAGATTCTTCTAAAACCACCATTGTTGATCTTTCAAAAGCTTCAGTCACTCAAAATTAATTGGTTTTAAGACAAGGTTTCACTCATCCTTCATCTAACATCGATTAATTGTAAGTATCTTCATTCAATTTCGATCAGTTTGTTTTAGGGTTCTTAATTTCATAATTAGGAATTTTTAAAATTAAAATTGAATTGGAACCTAATTAGTAATGTGGGTTGATATAGTTTTAATGCTATGATTCCTTAGGTTTGAATTCCTTGCGATTTCACTAAAACCCACTTATAGAACAAATTCGGAATTTGGCTAATGTATTTTGGCTAAATGATGGAATCGATATGAACCCTTGAGCACATTGGTAATTGTGTTGTTAATGCTTACCTAAAAACAAATTTTGAAAAACCAATGTTCAATGTTCATGTTTTTATTTTACATAATTCGTATGTATTAGTCAAAGATGAAATTGGGACATTGTGAACTCGAGAATGTTAAGGATTAATCCTTTGGTTAGTCAAGCAATTGATTAAACACATCCTCATGATTTTTTATTTTTCATCTAGTGTGTAACATAAGAGTAATTGTGGACATATTTTTATGTTGTATAGGTGCTTAATCATGCCTTCGAAATATCAACAAGATCACCAATATACTAGAAACTATATTGTGGGTATGCTATTTTATATGATCCGGTTGTCTAGTAGGGTGGTATATGGTGGTGGTAGCCATTGTTGGAGATAGAGAGAGAAGGTTGAAGGTGTTCTAGAGAGAGAAAGACAAAGTGTATAATAAAATCAGAAAACATAAACCACAACCCCTCCTTGGAAGCCTTGGAGGGGTATATATAGTCACTCACGCGCCTATACTATACATAGTTTCCTAGTCTAGTCTTTGCGCGAGTGACTATGATAACTAATGGGATTCTTAAATGTCGTCACATAAAGTGAATTTCAAACATATATGCCTAATCTTTCCCAGTCTTATGAATCCGTAACTCTTGGTAATACCTATCATTTACTTAAAAAAACATTTCTTTCATGAGGGTAGAGTTGTCTATGAGGACATTGAGGGATATGACTATATTAAATATATGTTTGGCCAAATTGGGTTCGATTGCTTACTAGACATCAATGAACTTATTTATCCCCAATTCCTCTTAGATTTCTTTAGCACATATTCATTTATCTATAATGATAATGGAATGTTTGTTAGGTTCGCCATTAATGATTGATTCATCATGTACTCTCTCGAGGAATTTGGTAAGTCACTTAGAGTTTCATATGAAGGTCAATGTCGGTTCAAGAGACATGGAAAATTGATTCCTTGGAAACATGTATCGACAACCCTCCATATGACATCGATATGCTGGACACTGAACTCATCCTTGACCTCATCACTAAAAGACGTAATCAATCCGTTGTACATAGTATCCATACTAAAAAGCGTGCTTTGAAATGCCATGATATACTCGTTAGCGAGCATAATGGTTGTATGGTCCGTCGGGCGGACATCCTTAGGGAGAATGTAATTTGTCATGGTGGAAACCAGGATCATGTTCCGGCATGTTTAGCACATATGATATACTGCATATTCACTTCCACCAAGTACAATCTTGCATACTTCATCGCTCGACGGATCAATTATGTCCTCTAGAAACCAAAAGCCAACTTTCCTATGCCATGCTCTTCACCCGCCTTATGAAAAGGGTTCATCAAGGCTTCCCCGATCTCGGTCTATCTAACTATGCATCTGTTGAACACGTGATATATCCTATTCAAAAGGTGCAACCACGAAAGCCTAGGAGCGACCGAGGGAAGAGAAGAGGTGATCCATAAGAATCCGACAATGAGGAAGATCCTATATCACTAAGTGATGGTGATGATGTGGGAACTAGTGCTCATGTTGGTTCTTCGAGTGACTCCGCCCCATCTATGAACACTTTCATGGATGGGTTGAACAAAATTAATCCCCCTCCTCATTATTCTTCAAGCCCTCTTCTGGATAAATTTGAACTTGAGGATGTCTACCGGTCTAACCTTCAAACTCCAGGGGAGTTGTACGATCATCGTACGGAGGCCAAGAATTCCTTCAAGGCTTTAGGGAAAATGATCAAGAATCTTGGCAAGAAAAAGAAGTGATGATCATGTGAAGCTTTTTGTGTAGATGTGAGTTACTTGACATGTTTGTTAACTTTGGTGTAATGTTGGATAATTTCTTTTCATTAGACTTGTTTCTTATTCCTTGCATTAGACTTTGTTTGTAGCACTAATACTTTGTGTTTGGATTGACTATTATTTTTACTCCTAATGTGTTCATGTGATCGAACTTTCGATTTGCATGACTTTGTGTTATTATGTGTTAGTTAGCTATCTAGATTTTGTTTGGTAATCTACTTTGGCTTGTTAAAACATTGTAGAAATTCTGGGCTTGTGAATATTGCTTGAAGTACATTTTTTTAAGTGTTCTACCCGCGGTTCTTTATCTCTGTGCGATTCCTTGTTGATATCAAACCGCACTTATATATTGGGAACCGCAAGTGGTAAATTCGATGGAATATCTGCTTTACACTATTTTCTCTATATTTTGTTGACGACGTATAGGCCCTAGTCGGGCTGGACAGTCCGACTCACGGGTACTTCCCGTATCCATCAGGAATGGATTGATACCTATGCGATACGCGCGCAGCCCAGGAGGCCCGGTAAGCCGTTGTCACACATACGGTTAATTACTTAACCAGGTCCTCGTCGCAGTGCGACAAGATCAGACAAAATCTAACCTATATTATAGTTATATTCGCATAAGGAAAAGAGATATACACTTACCTTATTTAGGTGATAAGGATCAAGCTATTTGGGGTCATTATCTCTTCCCTAGGCCGCAAGAACAGGGAGCCAAACCTGGACTCTCTCGGGTATAAAATAAACCTCCATGGTTCCACAAAGGTACGATACACATACTACCCTAAACACTAATATACTCAAATCGGTTACTTACTCTCACGCTGGAGTCTTATCGTGGGTCACAAACCCACGGTAAGCCTAACGGTGTCTGTTTAGTGTGAGGGGTCCTCAAAACAAGTTTCACATGGTGCAAGAGCCGGAGTCCACAAGACCCTGAATTAAGCCTAATTAGGGTAAAGCTCGGTCCATCCAACTTTTGTATCAACAAGTTGGCGCCATCCGTGGGACCCTACACTAAGCTCTAGCTAATGACGAAAAGCGGCATGAATGAAGGCCTTCAAGGATCCTCGACAGTAGATGGTCGTATCACATCCGCGAATGTGACTCCTGGATCCACCAGTGAAGCGAACACTCGGGATGTAACCAATCCACCTATCATAAGAACAGGCGGACTGTTCTCAACTCCCTTACCTACTGTAGAGGAAGGAGGCGCAGAACAAGAGTCAACTCAACCTCCTCCTATTAAACAAAAAAGAAGGATACTCCAAGAGGAAAGCGGGGAAGTTGTTGCTACAGAGGCACGCGCAATGGAGGAATACGTAGCCAATAACCTACAAACCCTCATCCCGTTGGTTGCTAAACACGAGAAGAGAACAAAAGGAATGGAGCGCGCAAAACATGTTGAATCCTCTGAAAGCAACCTGTCGAGATCAAGTGATAACCACCCTGCAAAACGCAGGCGCAGAGGTTACACCTCGGATGACTATAGCTTCTCGCAACCTTGGAGGAGAGCCAAGAAAAACGCTTTTACAAGGCGCATACAGTATTACGCGGATACAAGAAAGCGCCGCATGCCAGCAAACGTAAAAACTCACGATGGCACTTCAGATCCATAAGACCACTTAAAAGTCTTTGAATCTCAAGCGGGCATTGAACAATGGCCAGAACCTGTATGATGCAATATGTTCAACTCTACGCTAGTAGGTAACGCGCGGTCTGGTTTGACAGTCTTCTGCCGCGAATAATTAATGGGTATGAAGTGTTGCGTAAAGCATTCAAAAGAAACTATGTGCAACAGAAAAGACATGATAGGAGTGTTGTATCACTCGCCAGAATTAAGCAGAACCAGGGCGAGTACCTGGAGGACTTTTTAGAGCGTTTCAAGAGCGAGTGTCTTTAGATAAAAGAGTGCCCAAAGATTTTGAAAGTATCTTGCTTTATGGCGGGTATACGAAACAGTGATCTAATAAAAAATCTGAATGAAAAAACACCCGAAACCTTTGATGGAGTACTAAGGCGAGTAAGACCCTTCATACAAGGGGAATCAACTGCCTCAGAAGTAACGTGAAACACTCATGACTACAGCTCTGGCAACACGTCCAGTAAAGGGCCTAGCAGGCAAGACAGGCCTAGAGGTCTCGATTACCTAGGAAGTAAAAGAGAGGGGCGAGATAATAACTTTAGGTTTACTCCCCTTAAGTTAACCCCAAGAGAAATCCTCATATCAGAAGGTGTGAATTTACCAAGGCCATTGCCAATGACCACCCCGGTAGAAAAATGCATCGGCAACAGATATTGTGAATATCATGACGAGAAGGGGCATGCTACAAATGAATGTATCCAGCTACAAAAATATATCGAAAATATGGTAAAGGAAGGCAAGATGAAACACCTGGTCAAGGAAACCGCGAAAGACGAGAAACAAAAATCGCTAGCGCGAATGTTTACATGGTGGAATCATGGCAACGAAGGACCAAAAAAATGTGAGCCAAAAATTCTCGAAGGGAAAAGACATTTCCTTCCCTCCACTCAGCACGAGGAACGTCATGGAAGGCCTGTTAGTTATAGAAATAAGCATTGGTGAGCACAGCATACATCGTATGTATGTGGACGGAGGCTCATCAACAGAAATAATGTATGAACACTGCTTCCTGAAACTTAGCGCAGAACTAAAGAGCCAAATGATGCCTGCAACCTCCCCGCTCATCGGGTTCAGTGGGGAAGCGATGGGCCCTTGGGCCAACAAAGTTTGTAGTAAAATTGGGAAACGATGAGCATTCCAAAAAAGTATCCATGAACTTCTTGGTCATACGGTCGCCATCGCAATATAACGGAGTTTGTTAGAAATACGTTTTTACGTATATTAGAAGTATCGGTCACTCCACAATATGATTTATGTTGTAATAGCTCGTAGTTAGTAATTAGTTATTATTTGCTTATTAACTTAAGTAAGAACCGGTCCATGGGCTTGTCATGGACCGGCCCAAGTCCACTTATGACTTGGAACTATAAATACCCCTTTCCACTAAGGAAAGGGGTTGGTTGTTATCATTTCTTAATTTCCACTTAATAAAATTCACATAGTTTTCTCTTACTTTCTCTCTCTAACTTTCTCTCTCTAGAAATTAACAAACCCCTTCATAGATTCATTGATTATCAATATTCTACATTTGGTATCAAGAGCTATGGGGTGATTTAAGGTGGTGATTTGTGTGGTTTTTTAGTTTTTGATTGGATTAGTGTTCTTTTAGAAAAATCATCTTGATTCTTGGTGTTTTTGGTGTTTTTGTGATTGGGATTAGTGGATAAGTATTAGTTGTTACTTATTTTAGTCGAAAGCACAAAACTTTTTGGGTTATTTGGTCAAAATCGGGGCTTAATCTCATTTTTTTACGGTTCGACTGTTCATCAAGGAAGTTTCTGTTCATTCAGCAAAAGTTCCGGATCAAGAAGTTCCGGATCAAGGAGTTCCGGATCAAGAAGTTCCGGATCAAGGAGTTCCGAGTCAAGAAGTTCCAAATCAAGAAACTTCCGAACCAAGAAGTTCCGGATCAAGAAAACTTCCGAACCAAGAACTTCCGAGTCAAGAAGTTCCGGATCAAGCTAAAGTTCCGAACCAAGAACTTCCGAGTCAAGAAGTTCCGGATCAAGCTAAAGTTCCGAACCAAGAACTTCCGAGTCAAGAAGTTCCGGATCAAGCCAAAGTTCCGGATCAATAACTTCCGAACCAAGAAGTTCCGAATCAATCCAAAAAGTTCCGAATCAAGGTAATCTTCCGAATCAACCAAAAGTTCCGAATCAAGGTAATCTTCCGAATCAACACAAAGTTCCGAATCAAGGTAATCTTCCGAATCAAACTTCCGAATCAACAAAAAGTTCCGAATCAAGGGTTATTTTGCTTGTTTTTTCGACGATTTTTTAGAGGATTTAATCTTGGTTTCATACAACAAAAACACAACACAATTCACAAGCTTTACTTCACTGCTCGATCAACCGATAATCTCTGTTTCTTTGAAGAAAAACAAAATGAATCCAAATTCAGTAATGCCTCAGATGACATCTCTTACGGATATATCGATTATAACGGGAACTGATAGTCGTCCACCGATGCTTATTAAAGAGGTATTTGAGGCATGGCAAGGTCGAATGATGCAATATCTAAAGGGGAAACCGACATACGGAAGGCTTATGGTCAAATCGATTTTGAATGGTCCACTCGACTATGGTACCATTACGGTTGACAACGTGACTAGACCACGAGAATTTGAAGAACTCACTCCAGCTCAACAACTTGTTGCAGATGCAGATGAAAAAGCTCTTCAAACAATTCTCCAAGCTCTTCCCCATGACATCTATAGGATGGTGAGTCAGTATACGGTGGCAAAGGATCTATGGGAACGTCTTAAGGTGTTGCTACAAGGCACGTCTCTCACCAAACAAGAAAGGGAGTGTCAGCTGTATGATTTGTTTGATAGATTCACCTACAACCCAGGGGAAACACTCCATGATTATTACTTCAGATTCACCACACTCATGAATGATCTGAATGTATACAATCTTGTGATTGCACCATTCCAGGTTAACACCAAATTCTTGAATACTCTACCTCAAGCTGAATGGGGTGAGTATATTACCGATGTGAAGTTAACCCGGGATTTGCATAAGTGCAACTTAGATCAAATCTATGCCTTCCTTCAGCAGCATGAGAAGCATGTGATTATGCACCGTTCTCCTCGTGGTATGCACCCAGATTCTTTAGCATTGATGGCGAATCAACCAAGCTTGTCTCACAACAACACACCCTATATCTTGGGACATCAAGCTTATCATCAATCACCTTACATGACACCAGCCTTTCCCCAATACTCGATTCTACCACAACCACCCACCTCACATCAGCAACAATATCGGTTCAATGCACCCTCACCACAGTATGTTTCACAACCTCATCCAGCAAATGTTGCACATTATGCTCAGCCATCATATTCTTCTTATCAAGAGAATGCAGCATATCCAACAAGATACCCTGATCAAATGAGTCTTCCTTATACTGATTATGCAGCTCATCCAGATCAAGCACTATATTGTGATGATGAGGAAGTCCCAGTTCCTGTATTCCAACAAGGAGCTGACCCAGTTGAAGTGCTAACTACTATGTCTGCTTACCTCACAAGAACTTTAAGCAAACGAGGATTCAGAGGATCAGCTCCTACCAACAATCAGTTGAGGAATTCATCCAATTCTCGCCAACAAGCTACAATTGAGAATGGCAGAGTAATGGTTCAGCCAATTCAGCCATTTCAGGGGAGAACTTCCACATCAACCAATGTTCGCACCGCCAATCCTGCTCCTGCTCCAATGGTCAACAACCCTCCACGGGCTAATACAGGCAAGTTGAGAATGATCACATGCTACAACTGCAAGGAAGAGGGTCATATGTCCAGGGATTGTAAGAAACCCAAGAGGAGAAGGGATGGACAGTGGTTTGCAGAAAAGATCTATCTGGTAAATGCTCAGGCGCAAGGAAGGGAACTTGATGAAGAGGAGCTTGCATTTCTTGCTGACCCAGGGATTGCCGAACAAGACGTTGTCACTACGCAGAATGCAGCTTACCAAGCCGATGATCTTGATGCGTATGATTCCGACTGTGATGACTTTCAAACTGCAAAGGCTGCTTTCATGGCAACTTTTTCCAGCTTAGGGCCAGATAAGAAATCTGAGGTACTTATTAACAACACCGATAATACCACTGATGCTAGTATTCAACCACATCAAGTTGGGCAAGAGAGTGCTAATTCGAATGAATCTTCGGTGGTGAGTCTTTCAAACGAGGAGACAAACAATGATAGCAATATCAATGTGAGTCCCCAGACTTTGAGTGAATCACAACCGGGAACCAGTTCGCATACGCCTACTCCTGCTCAACAAGATTTGGTCATGGTTCCTGCTACACTACTTAGCCAAATGAATGCTGCACTCTTAGAAACCTTAGCTAAGAATAAGAATTTGTCTGAAGAGCTTGCCTTAAGCAATGAGAAAGTACAAACTTTGGAATTAGTGCCTTCGTCTAGTGTTCTCACAAATCTCGAATATGATCACTTTAGAAACAAACAAATGGGTCACTTGCAAGAAATCGAAAACTTAAGAGCAACTTTGTCTAGTGAACTTAGAGAAAAGGAGTTAGTGGTCACTAATTTTCAAAAACTTCAAACTGATTTTGAATTACTCGAATCTAAGAAGACTGAAATGGAGATTAATGCTACTAATAAGATTAGAAGTCTAGACTACTTGCTGTTAAGACAATACGCTGCTTCACAACTAGTTCACTTATTTGATGCTTCGTTTAAAGAGTTTAACTTATCACGTCTAAAAGGCCTTCCCCCTAATCCACGATATGCAAAACAAGCTTTAAGACATAGTCCTAGACTTTATAATGCAACTCAATTAGGATTGGCTTTAGACCCGATTGTTTTTCCCAATGATAGAACAAGTAAGGCTCTAGTTGATGAGGATCGGTCATACAATTCTGCAAAATATCCCGAATGTGATTATTTTAAAATGAATAAGGAGCTTGCTAAAACTGATTTTAGAGTTCGCTTCCATATGGATAAAGATCTCATCACAGCACCGACCTACATGTTAGAGGAAGAACGCCCTAGTACATTTCCTACACTTGTCAACATGGAAGATCCTAAGGAAATTCCAAAGAATCTTCCACCGGTTAGCACTGTATGGTTAAACTTGAAAGAGATTAACCGATACTTTACTACCTTTGACAAGGTCATTTTGGAATGTACGACTTCAAATGGCTTAAACGCCGGAGAATGGGCTTTCGAACACATGAACGAGGTGTTTAAAACTAAGATCAATCCGTTTGTCGAAAGTCTAAAAGGAAGTTTTGCATCTCTTAAGGAAAATCTTCAGTTTGAAATTGGGGAAGTTCAAAAAGTGTTTTATGAAATGGACACCGCTTACGAACTGCAACTAATTGAAAAGGAAAAGATTTTAACCGAATATGACCGATTCTTGTCCGAAGTAATCTCGTGTGATGTGCTTACTATTGTAAATGTTAAATATTCGAATGAGCTTACATCCGCTATGATGAATTGTGATGCTGTGAATATTTGTGAGGATATTTGTGATGATGTGTGTGATATTTCTGTAAATGTTGCTGAAACTGTAAATGAGGTAGATAGTCATTCTTGTCACGAATCTAACGCTGAGTTTTTAAAGCTACAAGATTCTTATAATTTACTTTCTCAACGCTTTAATCAACTAGAACAACATTGTATATCTTTAGAATTAAAACAACAAGCTCAAAATGAAAATCTTTTGATATCAAATGTTTGTGAAAACGGTGTTGAGACAAGTGACAAGATGATTGCAATTGTTAAGACATTAGAGGAAGAAATCATGAGATTGAAGAGAGAGATATCATCAAAGGAAACATTAAGAATGGAACTAGAGGCCACAGAGTCTAAAAACCAAGTCTTAGAAATTAGACTATCAACTGTTCTAGGGGAGATGGATCGGACAAGGCAGGGACTATCCGCTCTTTATGGTTCACTAGAAGATCGATTCGCTTTTAATGCGACACAGCAACAATATTATATTGAACAACTGAACCAAAAGTGCGAAGAAATCTCTGACTTGAACATCCTGCTCATAGACAAAAATATGGTTTTGGCTGAGTTAAAGGAGACACTTCTTCTCACCCGACAAGAAGTAGTTGATAACTTAGCTACCGACTCTACACCGTCCACTAGTGCTCCAACAACCAAGAAAGTAGTGCTTTATAAGAATCCGCTTCATAAGAGAAACCCGGCTGTATACGATGATTATATGAGGAATGCCATTAAGCATGTCGATCTTCTTAGGGATATTTTAGACGATCTTTATGCCTTAGATCCCTCAAGTAGCGACTATTATTCGGCTAATGAATATGTTAAGCGAGTTCAATATTGCTTGGCTTATTTGCAATACATAGGTACACCAGGTTCTGCACTACTTAATAATAGGCCCATTGCTGTCACTCCATTTAATAAGACTCCAGGAGCGAAACCGTCATTGGCACAATCAAGTAAGACACCTTTAAAATCTGTTGCTAATATTCCCAATTTGCCTTCTACAGGATTAAAAGCGACTACTAAGGCTAAAGGATCGCCACTCAAGAAAGATAAGATCAAGCCCGCCACTAGTAGTGCCACAAAGAAGAAAGTAGAAGTCCACAATAGGAATGCTAGTTCAGTTTTAAATAAAATGAATCATGTTAAGACTAAAAGCTCTGCGCCTGTGCAGCAGCCTAAACCATTCGTGAATTCTGATTTAAATTGTTGGAATTGTAAGGAATGTATGTTTTCACAGCGTCATGATTTGTGTCTGATTGATCACGTTAATGAAATGAATGCTATTAAGAATGGACTTGAATGGAAGCCAACGGGTAGAACTCGTGCCCAAGTTGGCTGGCAATGGCGTCCCACTGGTAGGACCTTTACTCTCGATGGTAAAATGTGCCCTTTAACTAGGAATGCATCCATTGAGGTTAGGTCTGAGCGTCCTTTAGTTAGGAACACTCGCACTCAAGTAAGGAAACAGCGCCCTTTAATTAGGTCAGCCCCCACTGTAGTGCCTATCAGTGTAGAAATACCTCAGGATTTGAGCCAATTAGAATCTACACCACTAATTAAGAAGAAAAAGGCTAGGAAATCTAAGAAACCTAGAGTTAGCAAATCTAAGATTATTAAATCTGTACCTGCTAATAACAAGGAACACTCAGATTCCGATACCTCTACATTGTCTTTGTGTGGTGATATTTTCAGGTGGTCCAAATCATCCTGTGGTATTTGGACTCCGGTTGTTCAAAACATATGACCGGAAATCGCTCGATGCTCCGAAATTTCGTCAGCAAGTTTCTTGGTACGGTTAAATTTGGGAATGATCATATAGCAAAGATTATGGGATATGGTGAATATCAGATTGGAAACGTGACGATTTCTAGGGTATACTATGTTGAAGGTCTTGGTCATAACTTATTCTCAGTAGGACAGTTTTGTGATTCCAACCTTGAGGTTGCTTTTCGACAACATACTTGTTTCATCCGCAACTTGGAAGGAAAAGATTTGTTGAAGGGATCTCGTGGTGCAAATCTTTACACTTTGTCCTTACAAGACATGATGGCCGCTTCTCCAGTATGTCTTCTCTCTAAAGCTTCTAAGACCAAGTCATGGTTATGGCATCGCAGATTATCTCATCTTAATTTTGATGCTATTAATCATCTGGCTAAAAACGAGTTAGTTCGTGGTCTTCCCAAGCTTAAATTTCACAAGGATCATTTATGTTCCGCGTGTTCAAGGGGGAAAAGCACCAAGAAATCTTACAAACCCAAAGCTGAAGACACTAATCAAGAAAAACTTCATCTTTTGCATATGGATCTTTGTGGACCGATGAGAACTGAAAGTGTGAGCGGTAAGAAATTCATTCTCGTCATTGTGGATGATTTCTCAAGGTTTACATGGGTTAGATTTCTACGTACAAAGGATGAAGCTCCGAAGGCTATCATCACTTTTCTGAAGTTCATTCAGGTACGTTTGAATACCACTGTCCGCCGTATTCGTACAGACAATGGTACAGAGTTCGTCAACCAGACTCTTCGTGATTATTATGAAGGAGTTGGTATATCACATGAAACATCCGCTGCACGTACTCCACAACAAAACGGTGTCGTTGAAAGACGAAATCGCACACTTATGGAAGCTGCTAGGACCATGCTTATTTATGCGAACGCTCCATTGTTCTTGTGGGCAGAGGCTATTTCTACTGCATGTTTTACCCAAAACCGGTCTATCATTCGGAAACGCCATGGAAAAACACCTTATGAGCTTCTACATGACCGCAAACCCGATGTTTCATTTTTCCATGTGTTTGGTGCTTTGTGTTATCCAAACATCAATAGTGAGAACTTGGGTAAGCTTCAACCAAAAGCCGACATAGGTATTTTCATTGGTTACTCACCGTCCAAAAGAGCATACCGAATCTATAACCGTCGTCTTGGCAAGATTGTAGAAACTATGGATGCTGATTTCGACGAGCTGACGGCGATGGCTTCTGAGCAACACAGCTCTGAACCCGCGCTTCATGAGATGGGACCCGGTGCTATAAGTTCCGGATTAGTTCCCAACAATCCTACTTCTACATCATTTTTACCACCAACTAGGCCTGAGTGAGATAAACTGTTTCAACCGTTGTTTGATGAATTCTTCGATCCCCCGACTGATGAAGTTCCAACACCTGTAGTAATTGCTCCAATACCTGAAGTGGTTGCTCAAGTTAATGAACCTTTATCTAATGCATCTACAATTCACATTGAACCGGATGCACCTTCACCAAGTGATTCTCAAACTTCACCTGAATCATCACCCCTACTTGTGCCTAATGATGTAGAAGAGGATTCCACTGATCACGACTTGGAATATGCTCACTTGCAAGAGCTTCCTTTCTTTGGTGTAGCGATCCCTGAAAACCCTTCAGCCGCCTCTACCTCAGAAGAAGCTCCATCTATTGTTCACTCCAGACCACCTAGGATTGAAAAACATAGCACTAAATGGACAAAAGATCACCCAATTAGGAATGTTATTGGAGATCTAGATCGACCAGTCTCTACACGCAATCAACTACAAGAGAGTGCACTATATTGTTACTTTGATGCATTTCTCTCTGAAGTTGAACCCAAAAATTGGCAGCAGGCTATGACCCAATCATCTTGGATTGAAGCTATGCAGGAGGAACTCAATGAATTCAAACGACTAGAAGTATGGGAATTGGTTCCTCGCCCTGACAAGGTTAACATCCTTACCTTGTTATGGGTTTATAAGGTTAAACTTGATGAGATGGGTTCGGTATTAAAAAACAAAGCAAGATTGGTCGCTTGAGGATATAAACAAGCCTTGGGTATAGACTTTGAGGAATCTTTTGCTCCTGTGGCTAGATTGGAGGCGATTAGACTATTCCTTGCGTTTGCTGCTCATATGAACATGATCGTCTATCAAATGGATGTGAAGACGGCATTTTTGAACGGTGAACTAAGGGAAGAGGTTTATGTTAGTCAACCGGATGGGTTCGTCAGCACGGAGTCCCCTAATCACGTGTACAAGCTTAAGAAGGCTCTCTATGGGTTGAAACAAGCTCCACGCGCGTGGTATGATCTCCTGTCAACATATCTCATGTCGGAAGGCTTCTCCAAAGGCAAAGTGGACCCCACTCTATTCACTCTCAAAGACGGCAACGACATGCTTCTGGTACAAATTTATGTTGATGATATAATTTTTGCTGCCACTAACATAGAATTGTCTAAACAATTTGAGAAGATAATGTCCACACGCTTTCAGATGTCGATGATGGGAAAAATATCATTTTTCTTAGGATTACAGATTTCTCAGAATCCCAGAGGCATCTTTATTAATCAATCCAAATATGCTCTAGAATCTCTTAAGAAATATAATTTTGAGAATTGTGACCCCGTAGACACTCCAATGGTTGAGAAAACCAAGTTAGATGAAGATAGGGATGGGATTATTGTCGATCCGAAACTTTACCGTGGAATGATTGGCACCCTTCTCTATCTGACTGCTAGCAGGCCTGATTTGCAATTTGCTGTATGCATGTGTGCCCGGTATCAGGCTCGGCCTACCGAAAAGCACTTACATGTTGTGAAAAGGATCTTTCGGTATCTAAAAGGAACACTTCATCGTGGTCTATGGTATCCGAAAGATTCCTCGATTGCTTTAATATCATACGCAGATGCCGATCATGCTGGATGTCAAGATACGAGGCGTAGCACTTCTGGATCTGTGCAACTCCTAGGAGATAGATTGATCAGTTGGTCTTCCAAAAGGCAGAAAAGCGCTGCAATATCAAGCACGGAGGCTGAATACATCGCCATGTCCGGTTGTTGTGCTCAAGTCCTTTGGATGAGATCACAATTAACTGACTACGGTCTTGGATTTAACAAAATCCCGATGTATTGTGACAACAAGAGCGCCATTGCCCTTTGCTGCAACTATGTTCAACACTCCCGGGCCAAGCACATAGACATTCGCTACCATTTCATCAAGGAGCAGGTGGAGAACGGAGTGATCGAGCTGTATTTTGTCACTACTGAGTACCAGCTGGCGGATATGTTCACCAAAGCCTTAGATCGAGGACGAATCGAGTTTTTGATCGACAAGCTTGGCATGAAATCATTCACTCCAGCGACACTCAAAGAGTTGGCAGAAGAATCAGCTGAATAGTCGTGGTAAACTATTCAGAGTATCCTTTGGTTGTGATCATGTATATTATCGTAAATATATAAACCACAAAAAGAAAATACAAAAATATAAAACCAAGAAAAACCATAAAAAATATAAAACCAAGAAAAACCATAAAAAATATAAAACCTAGAAAAACCATAAAAATTATAAAATCAAGAAAAAACCAAAAATATTTTTCGTTTTAAAACGGGCATGTCTTTTAGTACGGTAATATTTACGGCCTTAGAAATGTCGATTAATATTGACACGGTGCCATAAATAGAGTCCGTATAAAAGTTGTACATTTTTAAAACATGCCCATTATGGCTTGTAGTTATTTCTGACTGCAACCCGGTTTTCATATTAAAGTCACGTATTTCCTTGGAAAACGTTGGCTCAGAACGGGAATTAATTTTCTCGGGCGTGATTTACAAGCCAAATCATGCAAAGGGATCAAGGTTACTTTATACCTTGGTCTGACACGAATTTGTGTACGTCTCAGTGCATTAATTTGTTAAAATAAGAGAAATCTTATTAAAACCACGAATCAAAATTTTTCAAGAGAAATTGGAAATGCTTTCATCACTATTTGACTCTTTAAACAATGACTACAGCTCTTTAAATAGAAAACGGGTCATCGTTTAAGGGGGAGAAAATAGTAAAATCATCTTTGTCATTAAAATTGATTTTCAAAAGTGATTGTGAAAATTAAGGGCTTCATGGCTTCATGGTAATTGAGTGGTTTTGCTTTAGAAAACGACTTGTGTTCGCTCTAAGTGATAGGCATGGCTTTTAGATTTTGAGGATATGCTAATAGATTGTATTTGCTAAGTTATGTGTAAGTAAAACAAGGATTAAATGAAATGGAAACATTAGAAACAAAAAGGAAAAGTATAGATACTAGAGGGACTAAATGTGTGATTTCTTGAAACTTGTCAAAATTATTTGACCTAAGTCAAACTACATACACCCCGCCCCTCACTATTATCCTTTCACTGTTTATCAAACTTGCCGCCATTGTTTACACACACAAACACGCATTCAAACATTCGTCTGATCATTCCTTCTGTTCATCCGCTAAATTAAGGTAAATAACATCAAATACTTGAATTATAATTCGTTTAAATCGTGCAAACTCAACTGGTTCATACAGCTAATCCATTTAAATCGAATTAGGGTTCGTTCGCCCCAATTTAAGCTTAACTGATTAGGATTTGTGGTGGGTTTTGTGCGAATTAGCAAGATATGATGATTAAATATCTTAGATTGCCTTAGAAACCCACAAACGCGTTAGACTAAAACATCTGAGATTCGTTTGAAAAGTTCCGAATGAACACTGGATACAAACTTCCGAATGAAGGATTTCTTCTGAAAAACTTCCGAATGAGGAAGTTCCGAATGAAGGACTTCCGAATGAGGAAGTTCCGAATGAAGAACTTCCGAATGAAGGAAGTTCCGAATGAAGAACTTCCGAATGAAGGAAGTTCCGAATGAAGGAATGTTCCGAATGAAGGAAGTTCCGAATGAAGAACTTCCGGATGAAGGAAGTTCCGAATGAAGAACTTCCGGATGAAGGAAGTTCCGAATGAAGAACTTCCGGATGAAGGAAGTTCCGAATGAAGAACTTCCGGATGAAGGAAGTTCCGAATGAAGAACTTCCGGATGAAGAAGTTCCGAATGAGAAGAAGTTCCGAATGAAGAATGTTCCGGATGAAAAGGTTCCGAATGAGGAAAAGTTCCGGATGAGTTGTTTGATTGTTATTGTTTGCATGCTATCTATGTACTTGTTGTTTTTATCTTATGAAATGTGTTATGCTTAGAAGTAGAATGATATATATCTATCTGTTTTGTGCATCAACCTTTCATGTCTTATCTTAAGCAGATAAAATGACTAATCCAACAGTACAAGCTATCCAAGAATCTAGGGAAGCCGATATTGCTAAAGCTCGAACCCTTAAGTTTATACCCAACAACTATAGGCTAAAGCAGGTTTCTAAATCCACTCACCATGGTTTTAAGGTCGCCATAGCTATTCTTGATAACTCCCATTTCAAGAACGCCCTTAGGAGTACAGCCTCGGTGCCTTATGAGTATATGTTTGAATTTTGGGCAACCAAGGATTTCACTTCGAACAAGATCACCTTCACCATCGACAACAAGCAGCAGACACTCACCGTTTCAGACTTCCGTAAGATGCTTGGTATACGGGATACACCCAAGGGCATGTCTTTCTCAAGGGATCCTACTAAAGATGAACTCGCGGAGTTATTTGATGCACTTGGATGTCCGGAAATACGAGTTGCATCTGAGTTTACAACTGCTAAGGTGGGACAACCCTGGAGAGCTTTGATGGGTATTCTCAGTAAGTGCCTTACACCAAAAACGAGTGGACATGATGCTTTGCGAAGTCCAATAATGAACCTCTTCTATGGTATGTACAAAGCTGCGAATTCAGATTATGCTTTGTTGATATGGGAAGAATTCACCTTTCAACTCTTCCACAACAAGAAGCTGAAGACAAACTTCTTTCCTTATCCTCGGTTTATTAAGCTCATCATAAATTATTTTATGAAGCTTGATGCTACTATTGATAGGCGTGCAGGAGGTCGCTATCACACTGAAGAAGCTGATGATACTGTAGATCTGAGGCATGAAGGACCGTCTACTGGTGTGATTCCGGGTCCTGTTCCTGATTACCTTCTGTCAGACAAAATCAAAGGTTCTGCTGATTACAAGCTACTGCAGCTTGAAATCGAAAGGCTGAAAGCAAACCTTCAAACTGGAGAAGACTCATCCACAACGGTTAAGAGTAAGGGTAAACGCAAACAACCAGCTGCGTTACCTGAACCCGAACCCAAGAAGAAGAAGTCAGAGGGTAAGAAGGGAAAGGGTAAGGATTTGATGCGTCTACGTGATGAAGCAGATATTGTTGATCCTACTCTTGATAAATCCGAGCAACAAATGATGAAGATTGCTATTAAAAGGAGTAGGAAAGATACAGGCGGTAGTGGTTCAGGTGCGAGGGTAGATATCGAGGATGAGTACGAGGAACCGCATGATGTTGATGAGTTTGGGTCACCTGAAAACTATTCTACTTCGAAGGAGCCATCAATCCCTATTTCAACAAGTGTGGAAAAGGAACCTGTTGCTTCTACGATCATGGTGACAACTCAACCTTTGGCAACTCTACCACCACCAATCCAACCCTTAACAACCCGACCAACCCGACCGGCTTCCACACCATTTCTTCCACCACCCATAATCCCTACCCTTAGTACAGCAGTTACAACCGAGCCTATTCCATCAACATCTGCAACATCTGCAACTTCTGCAATGGCAGCAATAGTGTTGGGCGAGATGTTGGATAAACATACGGATGCTCACAAGAGAGAAATGAATGAACTTCGCCAAGAGTTAAATAGAAGAGCTCAAAGTGAAGAAGCATCAAGGAAAGCTCAAGAAGAGTTGATTGCCAAGTTCGCTGCAGACTTGGAAGCTACACGAAAGGCTCATGCAGAGGAAATTGCTCAGGTCAAGCAGGCTGAGGCTAATAAACATACTGCACGCATTACCAGACTTCAAGCAATGAGGGATAAATATAAGGAACAAAAAGAAGCACTCGAAGCATCTGTGAAAGAAAGAGTGCAAGAATCCGTTGAATCCTTAATGCCTAAGCTTCGTGACGAATTGAAGACACTTGCTGCTGACAACTTGATGGTCAAATCATCCAACCCTTCAGAAGCCGCCTATAAGATTGCTTATGACCTGACGGATTTTGAATTGAAGAAGATCCTTAAGGCTCGAATGGTGGAACTTGGGTCGCATGATAAATCGAGGATTCAACGGGCTCTATTTAAATCCCTGAATGATGCTATCATGGAGGATGATAGATTATTCAAAATGTTTGGAAGTGTGGTACCATATCACATCTTACCTGAGGAAGAAAGGGAAGAGAGTGAAGAAGAGGGTACGGGTGAAGAAGAAGAAGAAGAAGAAGAAGAAGAAGGTGAAAAGGAGAAAGACGATGACGAAGGTGGTGATGATGATGAGGGTGGTGATGATGATGAGGATGATGACGATGATGAGGATGATGAGGATGATGATGGCGATGATGGTGGTGATGAGAATCAGGAGAGTGCAAGGGGTAGTAACGGGGACGACAATCAGGATGATGATGGGGGTGAACAACCAAAGGGGGACAAGGTTACCAGCTCCAAGAAGACTGCTACAAAGACTGGAACCAAGTCCACAAAAGATGCAGCACCGAAGGACAAATCGACATCCTCGGAATCGAGACGAACTAAGTGGCGCCACGATGTGAATGCCACTACGGCGTCTTCGGCTCCTGGTATCTCTATCGCTGTGTCTGTACCTATTACCACTAACCCCATTAGTTCTGCTGTTGTTTCTCCTGTGATTGCAGAATCAGTGACGGAACCCGAAGCTGCACAACACTCCCCAGTTCAAGACACTGCTGAAATGCCTGAAACAGAACCAGTAGATGTTCGCACTTCAACTCCTCAACAACAAGCTCAAAAATCTACGGTTCCTGAACCAAGCATAAGAGTTTGGGAAGACACGTTGGAGATAGACGAGTCTGCACCACCACAAGCTTGGATCACGGCAGCAGCTCAATATGATCCGATCACAGATGCTGACAAAGATGTGCTGTATCTGCGTATCCGAAGTCCGATTGACTTATGTGCATTTCTTGCTCATGAGTATAAGACTTCGGTTACTCCATCCTTGGTCAAGAAAGCGATGAAAGATAAGAGACTGCGTGCCAAAACCCGATTACCCCGTATGGAGTTCGAGTATTATGCCGATGAGATCATAAAGGCTTTGAAAACCGTTCAAAGGCCAGGACTTCATGAATCAGAAAGAGCTCCACCTCCAATGGATCCTGCTCAAGATAATCAGATTGCTCTTGACTTCTTCGTCACCAACGATCTTGAGTATCTACTGAAGGGATCATCAAAGTATGCAACATCCCTGACTTTGCTGAAAGCTGCCAACTGGGGGACAATACCCTTCATCGAGGAAAAGGTAAATCGACTCTGGGTCCCAAAAATGAATCGTAATTATGATATGTATGCTGTCATAGGTGCATCTCATTGGGACGAACGAGTCCGAAGGGCGTACAGGGGTTGCTGCATGGTCAAGTCTGGAAGCAATGTTAGATCCGACATCCGTATCTCCAGCATCTTAGGAATGAAAACTGAAGCCAAGAACGGCTACTATCATGTGACGGAGATTCGCTTGAAAAGGGAGGATGACAGGGAATACAAAATCCAGCAAGGAGATTTTTCCATCATTCGCCTTGAGGATATTGAAGATATGCTGCTTCTGATGACCCGAGATCAACTTACTCACATTCCTCGTGAAGATCTGATTGCTTTGAATACAGCACTTCGTATGTTCACACGAAGCGTTGTCATCAAGTCACGAGTTGAGGATCTTCAGTTGGGAGTCGAAAGCTATCAGAGGAGGCTCAACTTAACCCGTCCTGTGAATCAAGTGCTACCTCAACATGTAGAAAGATGTCCCTATACCGGCATTTCTGTCCCGAATTCCGGCATTTTCTACTTGAACAGTCGAGGTTTGATGAAGTTTATGAGGGTGGGTGAGCTTCACAAGTATAGTGATGGAACTCTTATACAAGTCAGAGATAAGTTGGAGCATCTGAACTCGGGTGGGACTTTGCCAGAGATGACGGAGGATTGGCATCCGGGTTACCGGCAGATGGCAAAGTATGTGATCAAAAAGATCGATCAAAAGCTCCGTGAACGTAGATTGATGAGGAGCTTGGAAAGATTCGTGGGTGGAAGACCGTATTTAGTGCACCACAAGCTACTGCAACGATCCATCTGATGGGTCGTACATCTCAGGTCACTTTATATTGGTTTTTCAATTGTGAATATGTAAATTTGTGAATAATGTGCTTGAATGGCTTGGTGTAGTGTTAAGGTATGATAATTTTTCAAGAATTTCTCACGAGATTCTAAATCTTTCAAAATATATCATACTAAAGCACTACAACTATCCCTTATTAACTTAAGGGGGAGCAATAACTTGTTCTATGGCCAAACTTTGATTTCATTTTTACCCAAAGACCGGTTAATCCATTCAATATCCCAAATATTAATGGTTAACATTTTGGATAAGGGGAGAAAATGGGATTAAGGAGACGTAAGTGTTACTTGGCTAAAATGAAAAAGACTTAATGATAATCCAACTTAATATGTGTTAAGCACGTGTTAAGGGGGAGCGTTTTTGATGATCAAAACACCTAAGGTACAAAACTTTTGATTTTAATATCACAAGTACCTTAGGTGATTTTCAATGATGTTTTCATGGTGGCAATTCCTTCCCAAAACACGCTTAATTCACGACGGATGTGGTGACAAAAGGGTGGTAGGAATAGGTTTAGTCCAATGATTCATCAGAGCCGATGGAATCTTCCCAAGGACAATTCCCTAGTTAGAATTAGAAGTCCTAGGAAAGATGGAGAAAGAATGTGAACGTAGCTGAATGCCGACCAAGTACTTAAGCTAGCACTGGAACAATCACAACAAGGTGCTAGTGATGACGTATTGGTAAGCATTGAAGGGGTTGAAGAATGAAAAAGAAATGTAAAGATAAAGGGTGTAAAGAAAGAAGCCCTCCTTACAACTTTAGGCAGAAACCGGGTCAATACATATGCTATTGAGGTCATTTTTGCTAATGATTCTCGGTATTGAAGAAAGACATCATGGACCCAGTGATGCAATGCACAACCCTTCCCCAGCTAACTCAAATATCTCTCAAAAGGTATTTGTTTTAATCACACGGAGATCAACACGTTATCTACTGGTTTATTCACTCCGAATAGACTGGTATTGAAAAGGTGGCACTCCTCTCCAGCCATCGCTCACTAAATCAAAACGCACAATCGAGTCTAGAGCCAAGAGATCATCAAAAGTCTCATTAGGACACTTTCCATTTATTCCTTGCTTTCTCACACACTGTGAAAAGTAAGAGATTTTCATGAGTCCTACGCAGTATTCCTGTAATATTGCCAGAACATCCGAGTAATACGCAAGTATTACAATGAAGATGGAAATCCTGCTTGAGCCAACATCAAACAAGCTCATGGTAGGTTACACGTGCGGTTCTTTTAGAACCAATCTTGTGAAAAACTGGAAGGTAACAGTGGTTTAATTCTTAATTGAACTTAAACTCGTTCCAGGCCTCTTCGCATTATCATATGATCTTGCCAGAACACTCAGAGTGATTCTTTATTGACCACAGTGACGAGTGGAAATCCTTCTAGTGTCAACATCAAACAGCACTTGGTAGGTAACGTGCAAGATTCTTTATGAATCGAGCTCGTGACAACTGGAAAGCAACGATGGTGAAAATCTTAATTGAAATTCACTTGTTCCAGGTTTCATGAATTGACGGCTTTTAATCACAAGGATAATTTATCCAAGTGATTCACTCTTTATGTTCGCAGTCAGCTTTGGACGGTCGAATAAAGAGAACGGGTTTACCCGCGAAATCCTGTCAGGAAGTTACTTAATTGAAACTATCCGTCACGGGTACGATATCTAATATCGTCCAACGGTCTTCACCGACCGGAGGTAAAATGCTACCGAAATAGAATAAAATGTTCAAAGCCATTTTATTCGTGTCGTTGCTGTGTACCTGCTAAAGACGGTGGCGTTGCTGTGTACCTGTTGAAGACGGTGGCGTTGCTGAGTACCAGTAAAGACGGTGGTGTTGCGGTGTACCTGGAAAAGTCGTTCCCACATGCTTATGTCTTTTGCAACAAAAATTCAAGAAAGTATAAGATGAAGTCTTCCGCTGTACCAAACTCTGAAGCTTTCAAGAATCCAACAAAAAGACGTAAGTGAGTGGAATATGAAGTCACGAGGAGGCAAAGTTCACAAGAAAGGCAAAGATCGCACGTGAAAGGCCAAAGAACAATGCTCTCAAGTCAAAGCCAAAAAGATCAAATCAACATATTCACAACAAAAGAAAGAAAAGAAGAAAAGACTACGAGCTAAAGAACGAAGACTTAGTATAGTATGCTAGGTTTAGAACTTTGTAACGTGGAGTGACCTCCCTTAGGGGGAGATTGTTAGAAATACGTTTTTACGTATATTAGAAGTATCGGTCACTCCACAATATGATTTATGTTGTAATAGCTCGTAGTTAGTAATTAGTTATTATTTGCTTATTAACTTAAGTAAGAACCGGTCCATGGGCTTGTCATGGACCGGCCCAAGTCCACTTATGACTTGGAACTATAAATACCCCTTTCCACTAAGGAAAGGGGTTGGTTGTTATCATTTCTTAATTTCCACTTAATAAAATTCACATAGTTTTCTCTTACTTTCTCTCTCTAACTTTCTCTCTCTAGAAATTAACAAACCCCTTCATAGATTCATTGATTATCAATATTCTACAGAGTTATAGGGTGACCCGCCATACTAGCAATGCGAGCAGTACCTTCTACGGCTCATGGCATGATGAAATTCCCAGTGGATGGAGGAATAGTAACGATCTTCAACCCAGCGGTAACACCCCCGGAGTGCAACGCGATCACAGAACCCCCTCGGGTTACAATGGAACCCAAGATAAACTCGCCGCCAAACTTAAAGGTGGCAGTCCATCCGCAGTATCCAGATCAAAAGATAACGATCGGGGGGGGGGGACATTATCTGACAAAGGAAAGACTGACATGTGTCGCCTCTTGAAGAATAACCTAGACGTCTTCGCATGGGAACCCAAAGACATGACGGGGGTACCAAGATTAATAGCCGAACACAAGCTTAAAATCCGCAAAGGATACCTGCCAGTTAGGCAAAAGAAAAGAGGACAGGCCCCAGAGCGCAACAAGGTGATACTTGAGGAAGTGAAGAAGCTGGTAGCGCAGAAATTATGAGGGAAGTCTACTATCATGATTGGCTCGCTAACCCAGTAATGGTTAAAAAACATGATGGCAGCTGGCGCATGTGCGTTGATTTTACGGACCTCAATAAAGCTTGTTCCCAAGATTGTTATCCACTCCCAGAGATAGATTGGAAAATAGAATCGTTGTGCGGGTACCCCTTCAAATGCTTCGTGGACGCATACAAGGGATACCACCAGATACAAATGGCAGAAGAAGATGAAGGAAAAAACAGCATTCCATACCAGCCAGGGTGTGTATTGCTACACAAAAATGCCATTTGGATTCAAGAACGCAGGGGCCACATACCAACGGTTGGTTGATAAAGCGTTCGAAGGCCAAATAGGGCGAAATTTGGAGGTATATGTCGATAATTTGGTGATAAAAAGCCACACAGAGAGCGAGGTTATCCGGGATATAGAGGAAACATTCTCAACACTTAGGAGAATAAACATGAAGCTAAATCCAAATAAATGAACTTTTGGGGAAACAGAAGGCATGTTCCTAAGATACATGATTGACCCTAAGGGCATCAAACCCTGCCAGGAACAAACAGAAGCGGTCATTCAGCTCCAAAGCCCAAAGACGAAAAAAGAGGTACAGTCGCTAAACGGGAAACTTGCAGGGTTGAATATATTCCTGTCCAAATCAGCGGAGAAGTCGCTTCCTTTATTTTAAACGCTCAATAATTGCATCAAGAAAGGGGACGTCAATTGGACGATGGAAGCGGAAAAATCCTTCGAGGAACTGAAAACACATTTAGCTTCGCTCCCTAAGTTAGTCGCGCCATGACCTAAAGAAGAGCTGATAATGTATTTGTCTGCTACACACGGAGCGATCAGCGCAGTGCTAATGACGGATAGAGAAAATGTGCAAACACCAGTATACTTCATAAGTAGGGCATTACAAATCTCGGATCTAAATTATACCCCAATGGAGAAATTGGTACTTGCGCTAGTGTTTGCAGCGAAAAGGTTGCGCAAATACTTCCAAGCGCACCCGATAGTGGTGATAACAGATCAAGCCATAAAGCAGGTAATATCAAAACCAGAGGTTGCAGGTAGATTTCAAAAGTGGAGTGTTCTACCGGGGGAACACAACATCACCTACAGACCGTGCAATGCCGTAAAATGACAAATCTTGGCATATTTCATCATTGAAAAACCAGAAGAGGGCGTTCAGGGGATAGATCAAAGGGAAGAAGACCAAAGCCTGTGAATCTTATTGACTGATGGGTCCTCTTGCACTGATGGATCTGGAGCGGGGCTCACCAATCCCGAATAATGGAATTCACATACGCATTACGTTTTGAGTTCACAGCCACAAATAATGAGGCAGAGCATGAGGCGCTAATAGCAGGGCTAAGAATTGCAGCACGAATGGGTGTGCGCAATCTCGAAGCAAACGTAGATTCTCGACTGGTAGCAAATCACATACTTGGTGAATATGAGGAGAAAGAAGATAATATGGTGCAATACTTGCAAAAATCCAAGACATTTATTGAAGGATTCGACAAGTTCCAAATACGCCAATTACCCAGGGGGAGAACAAGAAAGCAGACACACTAAGCAAAATATCGTCCACTAGCTTTGCGTACTTATCAAAGCAGGTCCTGGTAGAGATCCTTAAATATAAGTCAATAAAAGAGTAAGAGGTCACGTCGGTAGTAGAGGAAGAAGGTCCTACATGAATGACACCAATTTTGGACTATTTGACAAAAGGTTCGCTCCCGCACGAGGAAATCAATGTGCGGCGAAAACGAAGACGTTCGAGGCAATTTGAAGTCAGAGACAGGGTTCGTTACAAACAATCATTTCTTCAGCCATGGCTAAGATGCGTAGGGCCGCGCTAAGCGCAGTATGTCATTAGTGAAATCCACGAGGGATCATGCGGCATGCACGCAGGACCAAGGTCCGTGGTGGCAACAACATTGCACATTGGGTATTACTGGCCAACCTTACACACAGACGCGCGAACGCTCATCAAAAAATTCAATGACTGCCAGGTACACAGGCCGATACCACGACAACCCTAAGAGGAGCTGACAACTATCACTTCCCCTTGGCCATTTTTCAAGTGGGGAATAGATATCGCAGGACCTTCTCCCGTAGCTGCGGGTGGAATTAAGTTCCTCATAGTTGTGATGGATTACTTCACGAGATGGATTGAAGCCAAGGCGGTCGCAACAATCATAGGGAACCAAGTAAAAAGGTTTGTATGGGACAATATAGTATGTCGCTTTGGACTACCCGGGGAAATAGTTTCTGATAATGGAAAAAAATTTGCGGAGAACCCATTCAAAGATTGATGCGCGAAAAATAACATACACCAACGGTTCGCATCGATATCCCATCCTCAAACAAATGGACTTGTGGAAAGAGCAAACAGGAGTTTGGGAGACAGCGTAAAAGCACTATTAGGGGAACACAACAAGAAATGGGTCGATAAGTTATCACATGTCTTGTGGGAACATCGCACGATGATCAAAACAGCTACAGGTGATACCCATTTTGCTCTAACGTATGGTACAGAGGCAGTTATCCCAGCCGAGATTGGATTAGAAACACTCCGCACAGCAGAGGTGGACATGGTCACAAATGACGAGGAACTGTGATTGAACCTAGACATAATCGAGGAGCGGAAAGAGTTGGCAGCTATCCACGAAGCCAAGTCTAAAGCAAAAATGAAGGGCTACTACGATGCTAGGGTACGAAAGAATTCCTTTAGACCAGGCGACTTCGTGTATCGCTCAAACGCGACCAACCGCCTTGATAATACAGGAAAACTTGGGCCCAAGTGGGAGGGACCTTACATAGTGACAGATGCACTGGGGAATGGCGCGTATCGACTACGCGACATGGATGGTCGCGACCTACAAAGGCCTTGGAACATATGCCACCTACAGAAGTGCTACTTGTAGCGGCGGACTTCTTGAACCAATGTATTTATTTTCTTTTATTTCATGTATTTAAAAAATCTTGCAAGTATTAATAAAACTGTCGTGGTACCTAGCTAGTTCCACGGCACATTCTGAAAACATTTCTTTTTGTCATACATACTTTCTTTTTTTATGTATTCTATGTTGCGTATTGGCCCACGCGTGCACAACGTTTCCAAGAGAAATAAGAGGAATGAGACTACCCTACTAATTAGACTCGTCGAGTAAGTGGGGTGCACCCCCGTCGACCATGGATCATGTATCCTTGTTAGGCCCCTTGCTATTAGTGACGTCATAGCAAGTTATGCAGTCAGTAGACTATGAGACTGATAAGACACAATCGTGCGCACCTAAAAATTGGTCAGCCTCACCTGGTCGTCCTTATGGTAGTAGCGGTACACCGCACGTAATGAGATTCTCGAGCCCATATGGACCATTTAAAAGTGTTCATTAACTCATTGTGCGGATTTATACACATGTGAAACATACTTATCATAACAAAATATGGAAGTGTTTATTACAAACATAAGCGAATATTCACATATAACAATATACAAAATGTTTACAAGTCAGCTAAACGGTTGGAGAGCAAATGAGTCTCGGATGAAGACCTCTTCAATTTAAGCAAGGGAGGGAAATAAGCTGTGGCGCGATGTTCACTCATGCTCTTATCCATTCGGTCCAGCACGCGTGAGTCCCTCTCTAGCAGCAGTAAAGGTAGCACAGGGATGGAGGGGGCAAGGTGGGCTGCACCAACAGAAGGTGCAGCCTCTATGTTCAGAAGGGCCTTCTTGGCAGCAGCGCGGCTTTCATGTGCCGCAAGTACCTCAGACAACAAAACTTCCTTCTCAACTCTAAATAGATCAAGCGCGTCCCTGAGATGAGCGAATGGCTTTAGGTGGAAGTCTAGTTATGCTTCTGCGCCCTCCGCCTTGTGGCGCGCTAAAGTAAGGCCCTTCATCACAATCTCGAGGGGCAGCTCATGAAGACCAAAGGTTGGTAGCGGACATGCACTCATATCGTTTAGGGCCGCTGTAAGCTTGGACTCGGCACTTGGATCGATAAAAGACACCTTTTCTAACTCTTTCTCCAGAAGATCCGCCGTGTGCGCTTTCACCAAACCCTTCGAAGTACCCTCGTTCATCGCGGCCACGACAGACTTGGAAAAGGCGGTTCATAAAGTGGGGTCTTCCAAAGCACCCATTGCGGCTAAGCGTAAACCATGGCGCACCAACCACCGCTTCTCGGCTACCTCCTTCATCAAGCGAGGATATAGGTATTCATCTAGTTCGATGCTCAGCCTCTTTAGCTGGCTACTACGGTCACCCACATCTTCTTTCACCCTGGCGCCCAGTGCATCAACATCTGCCACAACTTTGTTATTTCCTTCCTCGAAGGCCCCCATAGAAATCTGGTTGGAGACCTTTAGTTGGTTGAGGTGGGCGCGCCCCTCTTCAAGAGTGGCGTTCAGTCTTTCCTTCCCTTCCATTAAGGAATGGATAAGAGACGCGTCCTATCGCCCTCTTTCAACCTCTTGGGTGATCCTTTCTTGTAATTACCCAAGGGCGAGGGACTTCTCCTCAGTAATCTGCCTAAGTCTCTCCTCAGTAGCGCGGACTTGGGCAGATAGCTCTAGGTGTCTCTTCTTCAGATGTGACATCAACGTCACGTGCTGCGCCGATAAGTAGCTAACCTCGTCTGCTAGAACAGTGTCGTTCATCCCCTCCAGAATTTCAGCTCGGCCAGGGGGCACGATGTTGTCCAAGAAACTTGTGCAGTCGAATGCACTAGTTAACTCAGAAGATGCGGGCAATTCCCAGTCAGGAGCGAAGACAGGGAACCCGCTTCCCCCCCCCCCCCTGATGAAGTCTCCTTTTGGGGGGAAGGTGTAGTCTCGGCCTTCGCAGAAGACTTCTCCTGGTCATCGCATGTAAATGGAAACAATGGTTAGACGGATATAAGGAGGTGTAAAGGTTGGCAGCTAACAAAAAAGTGTTTACCTTAGAATGATGGTGGCATGAGGAGTACGTGGGGGAGTCCTCGCAAGATTCTCCTCAAATTCTTCCTCGGTCGTGCGCACTTCTGCCCATGATGGAGCGGCCCCTAAGCGTGTGGCTTTGTGCGACAAGACTGAGGGGCTCCTTTGCCTTTCCGAGAACTCTGCCTTGGGGAAAAGGCAAAGGAGCCCCTCAGCCTCGTCGCGCAAAGCCGTACGCTTAGGGGCCGGGCCCTCATGGGCAGAATTGTACACGATCGAGGAAGAATCTGAGGAGAATCTCGCGAGGACTCCCCCACGTACTCCTCCTGCCACCATCATTCTAAGGTAAACACTTTTTTTTGTAGCTGCCAACCTTTACACCCCCTTATATCCGTCTAACCATTGTTTCCATTTACCAGCGATGACCAGGAGAAGTCTTCTGCGAAGGCCGAGACTACACCTTCCCCCCAAAAGGAGACTTCATCAACGGGGGGAAGCGGGTTCCCTGTCTTCACTCCTGACTGGGAATTGCCCGCGTCTTCTGAGTTAACTAGTGCGTTCGACTGCGTAAGTTTCTTGGACAACATCATGCCCGCTGGCCGAGCAGAAATTCTGGAGGGGATGAACGACACCGTTCTGGCAGACGAGGTTAGCTACTTATAGGTGCAGCATGTGACGTTGATGTCACATCTGAAGAAGAGACACCTAGAGCTATTTTCCCATGTCCGCACTACCGAGGAGAGACTTAGGCAGATTACTGAGGAGAAGTCTCTTACCCTTGGGGAATTGCAAGAAAGGATCACCCAATAGGTCAAAAGAGGGCGACAGGACGCGTCTCTTATCAATTCCTTAACGGAAGAGAAGGAAAGACTGACCGCCACTCTTGAAGAGGAGCGCGCCCACCTCAACCAACTAAAGGTCTCCAACCAGATTTCCATGGGGGCCTTCGAGGAGGGAAAGAACAAATTTGTGGCGGATGTTGATGCATTGGGCGCCAGGGTGAAAGAGGATGTGGGTGACATTAGTAGCAAGCTAAAGAGGCTGAGCATTGAACTAGATGAATACTTATATCCTCGCTTGATGAAGGAGGTATCCGAGAAGCGGTGGCTGGTGCGCCACGGTTTGCGCTTAGCCGCAGTGGGTGCTTTGGAAGACCCCACTTTACGAACCACCTTTTTCAAGTCTGTCGTGGCCGCTGTGAATGAGGGTACTTCGAAGGGTTTGGTGAAAGAGCACAAGGTGGATCTTCTAAAGAAAGAGTTAGAAAAGGTGCCTTTTTACGATCCAAGTGCCGAGTCCAAGCTTACAGCGGCTCTAAAAGATATGAGTGCATGTCCGCTGCCAACCTTTGGTCTTCATGAGCTGCCCCTCAAGATTGTGATGGAGGGCCTTACTTTAGCGCGCCACAAGGCGGAGGGCGCATAAGCACAGCCAGACTTCTACCTAAAGCCTTCCACGGAGCATCTAACAATACCCATATTCGCTCGTCCCAGGGACGCTCTTGATCTATTTAGAGTTGAGAAAGAAGTTCTGTTGTCTGAGGTGTTTGCGGCACATGAAATCCGCGCTGCTGCCAAGAAGGCCCTTCTGAACATAGAGGTTGCACCTTCTGTTGGTGCGACCCACCTTGCCCCCTCCATCCCTGTGCTGCCTTTACCTCTGCTAGAGAGGGACTCACGCGTGCTGGACCGAATGGAGAAGATCATGAGAGAATACTGCGCCCCAGCTTGTTGCCCTCCCTTGATTAAATTGAAGAGGTCTTCCTCCGAGACTCATTTGCTCTCCAACCGTTTAGCTGACTTGTAAACATTTTGTATATTGTTATGTGCGAATGTTCGCTTTTGTTTGTAATAAAAACTTCCATATTTTGTTATGATAAGTATGTTTCACATGTGTATAAATCAACACAATGTGTTAATGTACACTCATAAATGGTCCATATGTGTTCGAGAAGCTCATTACGTGCGGTGTACCGCTACTACCATAAGGACGGCCATGTGAGGATGACCAATTTTTAGGTGCGCACGATTGTGTCTTATCAGTCTCAGAGTCTACTGGCTGCATAACTTGCTATGACGTCTGATGAGACTGCAATTGTACATAGTCTCATCGTCCAAATCGGGCTTAAAACGCTTAAAATATCATTAAAATACCCAAAAATATGCTTGTGTTTGTTCATTGTGTATTTTAGGTACGGATATCGTGAAATTAACAAAATATCACAAGAATGAAGCAAAAACGAACACGGGAAATGAAGCCGCACAAAAAACCGGGCCCAAGTATGGAATTTCCAAAATTGTCCTTGAAGTTTGAAGATTTGGCAAGAATGGTCCCTCAACTTTGGAAGAATTGTCATTTAAACCTTTGTAAAACTCAAATATTACACTTGGGTCCCTAAAATGATGAGATTATACATATATGGCCCTTGAAGTATGCATATATTGCACTTTTAGTCCTTGTGATACATTCTCAAAAGATTTTGTGGCCAATGTATAAAACCACAAACTTCATTTGTTAAGGAAATACACTTTTGGTTGTTTAAAATTTATGTGACAACAAGAAAGAAATTGAGGGGCTGGTTGTGGCAGACAACAAATATCCCAACACCCACTCATGCTACTCCAGGTGTCCCACCCACCAATTTTAACCAATCATCACACCCCGGCCACCACGTCGATTTTCCACTACTTATTTGCTAAACTGACTTTTTTAAAATCAGTTTATTAACTGATTAGTGTGGGAAACCTTTTTTTAAAAAACCCAAAACAAATCAAAACACACTGTTAAACCTCCTTCTTAACTATAAACCCTAAAAACCTAATTTGTTTACATCAAAGGGGTTTTCTTTGATCGCCTCCAAATCACCAATTACTAACACCCTAATCCCATCCCACACCCCAAATCACTCACAGACACACCCATGTGTCATGTGGGACCTCCCCTGCCCATCACTTTCGTCCCAAACCTAATGCCCCGACATAATTAACAGCTCCCAAGCATTTCTTGGCCCCTAAGAAGTATATCAACACACAAGATTGAAGATTCTCACTGGCAAGTCACATGACACACCTTTGACCAATTTTGAAGACTTCACAATAAGGGCATTTTAGTCAGATTCTTTAGCTAGGGTTTATTATTTTCTTGTAATTTAGAACTTTTAGCATTGTAGTATAAATATGGACGTAATGTGTCCATATTCATTTGTTCCAGTTTTTTTTGTAAAACTTTTAGTTTATTAATGAAAATGAAAGATTAAATTTATGCAAAAAGTTGTGTTCCATTTTACTGTTTTTGTAGTATAAATTTATTTCTATGCAATTGGGTTACAAATTTATCAAACATCTTTCTGTTTCAAAGGTTTTTTTTTTAAATCCGAATCCAAAATATAAAGGAAGTGAAAGTGGACTTTATATTTTGGTTTCATTTTTGAGATTAAAACTTGTTGGTTTCAATTGGAGTTTTCAGATTTGTGATTAAAAGTAGAGTTTCTAGTGTTTCAAGTTAGTTCAAAAGGATTTTCAGAAATCAGTTCTATCTTTTTTTATTCCTTAATCTTAATGTTTTTATAAGTATGCTCATAAGCTATTTGACACTAGCTTATGAGCATTAGCTTATATAAGCTTGTAGTGCTCTTCTGTTTGGTTGTGCATGTGCAGGGTACCATTTCTTTCCTTGTCCTCATTTGAAGAAATTGGGTGTCAACTTTGGAAGTCACACCTTCATTCTCTACACTCAACAAACATATCATAAGCCATAAGCTCGTCACTTTTAGCTCATAGGAAGATGGCATCAGCCATCCCCTTGGCCTGGATGTAGGTCAAGGTAGGTAAAAGAAAAAAGGCTTGAACCCTTCCTCGTGATTGATTTTTTTGATTTTATAGATTTGTGATAGATTGTTGTTTGGGTAGTTTAAGGTTTTGTATGTGTTCTTTGTCAATATTTTAATGATAATGATAGATTAAAATCAGCTTGGTGTTGTTTTGAGAATATTTTTGCTTAAAATTTTGTTAACAGAAGTTTAAGGGGGTGTTTGGGGTTATGTGTTAAAAAGTCTTGGGTGACAACAAGGGTGATAAAAACAGCTCAAACACGCTCCGACTTGGTAGTGATAGGTTAAAAGTTAGTTTATTTCAAGTTTGATTGAGTAAAATAGACTTTGCATGTTATTTTTTTGGTCAAACTAGTATAAAAAACAGTAGGTCTAAAATCTGTTTTGTTTTAGTATAATTTTCATTTAAATCCTAATTATTTGTTAGATCTAGGTGTTATCTAAGGTTGAGAGTTGGTTATTTGTGGTTTAGTGCAAAATTGAACAAGGTTGTGGCCTTTGAAATCCACTTAGGTGCACATTGAATTAGTCAAAACGCACACAGGACCCCATTGTTGTATCAGTGACTGATTTTAGCATATTGTGTGTGATTTTTGTATGTAACCTGAGGGTTTTCTTGTGTAATCTGACTCCCTACACTCAACTGAGTGTAGGGGTGCCGTTTGTTCCAAAAGAATCTATCAAACACGCCTAAGTCGACCATCTAATCATTCACCATGACCAAGCAGTGGGAACCCAAGCTTTCCACTGACAAAGCCTTGTCTATCCACTGTTAAGTCTTAATTTGAAATCTGGGCACGATTTAGCTTTGTTTTGTATTGAATCTTGTTCATTTTCAGTTTTTATTGTGTTTTTGTGTTGTGATAAGCACCAGGTTTGAGTTTGTGTTAAAAAGAAAATAAAAAAATTATAAAAAGGACGTGGCCAGGACTCGAACCTACGCCACTCCCCTCACAACACTCACACACTACCGCCATGCCCTTGGGTCTTTTACTGACCAAGGTTACATTGGTTTGGTATTTAAGGGGGTTTTGTTTAAATCTTATAAATTCATTTCGAATGTTAATAAGCTGTTTCCAGCTTATTCATTAAGCACTTTTCGTTTTTCTTATTTTTCCTGAGTTGTAGTTTTAGTTTAGGAATTTTTGGCACCAAGTATTGATTTTTCACGTTTGTAGTTTATTTTATATAATTATTTTAATACCCGGTTTTTATAAATAGTTTTAAAATAGTATAATCTAGTTTAAAAATTTACAAAAAATATTTTTAGGTTTTATTATTTAAGTAGTTTTAGGTTTACAATCATTAAAGTTTTATTTTAGCTTATTTTTAAATTTATTTAGTTTTTGGGTTTTTATTAACTTTAAAAATTAATTTAAAATTATTAAAAAGGTTTTAGATAATTTGGTTTTCAATTTTGTGTTATTTATATTTTTCTTTAGTTAAGTTAATTTTTTGGTAATTTTTTAAGTACTTTTTTGTTTTGTCTATTTTTTACGATTTCGCGTTTTTTACGTCGTAGGGTAATTTTTAGTGTATTTCCTCTTTTAATTTGTATTTTTCTCAACTAAAAACGACACCAATCCGAACTTGATTTTTTATTTTGGCACCTAATACACACACCTCCTTCGAGAACGAACACGGAAGTATTCGGTTTCGAGTTTTTCCTAAAACGTGCAACTTAATACTTGCCCGCATTATACGTTGTTTTCCTAAACGCGTATTTTTACTACAATCATTTTGGTGCCGCTGCCAGGGAGGTGTTTTTAGTGCCATATTAGATATCGTGTTTGTGTGAGTAGTGCGTTTTTGCTTTTCATTTTTGGAAAACGTAAATAACGTAAATACTCCTTTTTTATTTTTATTACTATATTATAGAATATCCAAAAAATTGTGTTTAGTTTTCCTAAACTAAACACACCAAAAAAATCATTTTACTATATTGTAGATATACCATTATCATTTCATCATTTTCTTTGTGAATAATATTAGTATATTGTATACGTATCACAATAAATTTACAATATCTCTAAAAGCGTGAAAACGCAACCTTAATTGGGATTTCATCACTCAATTATTGTATTTGAATCTAAAGCAAAAATTAAAGGCAAAATAGATAATTACTTTCGTGAGGCTTAATTTTGATTAACACAAACTATAAGGTGGGTATAAGGCGATTGCATTTCACGACCTAAAGGAAAAAGGCTCTTATGTGCTTTGTGCCGCCTCGTTTCCTCCGCTTGCTTGTGCGTGTTTTGAGAAAGAGGGCTAATCGAGGGTTTGCCGTCCAAGTATTATCTACGTGTCATATATATTTGCTTGTTTTCAAGATTAAACCCTCTTGAACGTTTTGGTGTTCCACCAACGTTCTAAAGTCATCGAAAGCGTTCACTCAACGTGATCGTTTTCATTCCTTGAGGTTCCTTTAATTGAGAAAATCGCTTCGAGGGAAGATTTGTAGATTTTTGTCTACGTAATACACCAAAGAATAAAAAAATTAAAAACAATCAAAAACAAAAAAAAAAATTGAAAAAACGTAAAATCTCAAAAAGAATCTTTGTTGCTACCCCCCATTCTACCTTTAGTGCATGCACACTCGATCGAAGGACTACACGAATTCTAGCGACGCATCGAATCGACGCAATCGAAATTGAAGGAATCGACGACGAAGACAAAGTTTAGAAACGTATGTTCCTAATATCGTCGTCAAAACCATAGACGAGATGGCCGAGGATCGTACGATGATGGAATTGCTCCAAGCACCCACCGAGGGTTATGGAGACGCGATCGTAATTCCCGCTATCGAGGCGGAGAATTTTGAGATTAAGAACGGAATGATTTCGTTAATCCAAGCTACGAAGTTTCGAGGTCGTGAAGCCGATAATCCTCACGATCACATTCGAAATTTCGATCGTCTTTTAGCCACGAGCAAGTTTAAGAACGTCGACGCCGATGTCGTCAAGCTTATGCTTTTTCCGTACTCGCTCGATGGTGGCGCCAAGGATTGGTACGAGAAAGAGCCACCTAATTCCCTAATTACGTGGAAGGATCTAGTTTCCAAATTCGTTAATCATTTTTTCCCACCATCTAAGACGACGTTTTTCAAAAATTATATTACGAGATTTGAATAAAAACCGAATGAATCGTTTAGAGGCGCCTGGGATCGTTTTAAGGAATTGCTTAGGCAATGTCCTCACCACGGATTTTCCGAGTTACACCAAATCGATACGTTTTACAACGGTCTTAGTTTCCAAGAACAAGATTCGTTGAATTCCGCCGCCGGTGGCAACTTTTTGTTTAAAACTCCGAAAGACGCTTTGATGATTATCGAAAATCAATCCAAGGTCTTCCAACTCCGTAGCACACCGAGTGTTGCCAATATCACCAACTTTAGTAATTCTAATCGCGATATTGAGAGGGTTGATGCGAAAGTCGATAAGTTGACGAATGTGTTTACGTCATTCTTAATCGAAATGCAAAAGAAGGATGCTCCCGCTACGGTGAAAGCGGTGGAGGTTTCGTGTACGTATTGTGGTGGACAATATAATTTTTACGATTGTGCAGCTACGGATGGCCAAATGTTGAACGTAAACGCGTTAAATAATAATTTTTCAAACCAAAATCAAAATAACGCCGGTCCATCGCAACAAACGAACAACAACAATCAAGGAAATAATTATAATCGTGGAAACAATTTTCAAAATCAACAAGGAAATCAAGGTTATAATCAAGGTCAAAATTTGAATGGGCAAAATCGAGGTTTTAACAATAACAATCAAAACCGGAATTTTAACAATGGGAAAAATTCAAATTTTTCGAACAACGCTAATCAAGGAAACAACTTTCAAGGAAATCAAAACCAAGCTTTCAATCAAAATTTTAATGGCTCAAATGATTTTCAAAATTACGTTAAATCAAATGACGCTAATATGAGGAGATTAGAAACGCAAATTGGTGATATAAAAAACGAATTTTCCACTATGTTCAGGAATCAAAACACGAAAATTGAACAAGGACAAATCGACATAAAAAAGATGTTTTCGACCATAATGAACAAGTCTAACGGTGCATCATCGAGTTAGTTACCTAGCGACACCGTTGCTAATCCGAAAGAACAATGTAAGGTCGCCACAACGTCGATTCGAAAAGGTCGTTCGATTTCCCCAAACCTTAGCGGTTTTAGAGTTGTTACTTCATCTCGGCCCTCTACTTCTCAAACGCCTTCATGTTCTAATGTCGAGGGAATGAACATGGCGACCAAGGAAAGGAGTGCACGCCCTCGTGTACCTCAAATTCCATCCATGGTTCAAAAAGAGAGCTTCATCAACCTTACCAATGTAACCCTTGAAGAAACTTGTGCTTTGATTCTTCTACAAAAGCCTAAAAGGCGTATGTCGAGAAAGGAAGAAGATACGAGCCAATTTGTAACACCCCCAGACCGGGTATCACAGTGGTGGATCGATGAGAAAATAGCTTACAAAGCGCATATCATAACTATATGATTTTTGAAATACAATTGATGTAAACATTGATTTGGTACAATCGTTTAAATCGTTGAATAACATTTATTATAATTATCCCAATCAAGTGATAAATCCCCCGTCATTTTTATGCTCCTAAATGATGCTCAGTCCATGCTCAAATAATCTTGCTAAATAACCTGGGAAAAACATGCTTAAAACAGTCAACTTAAAGTTGGTGAATTCATAGAGTTTTGTAAAATCATAGTTTAGGATTTTAAGTTGTCCTACATGATGTTGTTCAGTATTTGATATAAAAGTCAAATTTCAAGTTTCTAATTATCCTATTCCTTAATGTACTAAGCAGTATAAATTCAAGTTCAGTCAGTTTTATTAAGCAGTGCAAGATCAGGTCTAGTATTTTCTATATTTCCATTTCAGTGTTTACTAAGCAGTGTAAAATAATCAAGTTTAGTATATCTAATACTACCATTACAGTATTTTACTAAGTGATGTAAAATATTTAAGTTTAGCATATCCAATATTTCCATTACAGTATTTTACTAGGTAGTGTAAAATAATCAAGTTTAGCATATCCAATATTTCTGTTATAGGATTTTACTAAACAGTGTAAAATAATCAGGTTTAGTATATCTAATACTTCCATTACAGTATATTACTAAACAGTGTAAAATCAAGTTTAGTATATTCAATATTACCATTACAGTATTTTACTATACAACGTAAAACAATCAGGTTTAGTAAGTTTTACAAGGTAGTGTAAAGTAACCAAGTTTAGCATTTCCAATCTTTTCATTTAAGGATTTCACTAAGTAGTATATGACTAAGTTTAGTAACGCAAATCTTACAGATAGTAGTAATGCACAAAGCATACATACAAAATAATTACATTTTCTATTAATTGAAACTGGAGCTTAAGCTCCCATAGTTCTCAACAGATGAGAACGTAGTGTCCTACAAAAAGACACCCAAACCTATTTCCAACATGGTATACATCTGTTGGCCCGACCAAGGCACAGTGAGCATGACTCACCCAGATGGGGATGGTCAGTCCCAAATAGATCTATTTATAACATTCGGGAAATTTCCCCACAATTTAACAGTTTCTATAATAGGCAGTCGTAATTAAGAGTATCATTCAATTTGCGTTCTATAAATATCTATCTTGTTAACAGATTATAGTTCTATTTACGTTCTATAAATTAAATACATATCAATCATATTGTCAAAACAGGTTACAGTTTAATTTACATTCTACAATTTGATTATAGTCATATTATCAAACAGGTTGCAGTCATTTAATAGCACGTCTCCCCCTCGCGGGTTTGAAAAATCATAGAAAGATTTAAAATGTGAGGCTACGAACTCACCTGTATAATACAGATCGAGGATGATAAAGTACAATCACAAAGCACATAGTACATCCAATACCTAAGTAATTAAGTACGTCTTAGTATATGCATAAATAATAAATGCATGCAGTCTAATTGGTCATACGTTTATTCTTATTATCACAGTATTTTTAATTAATACTGTTATAATGATTGTTAAGTGTACATGTTGTTTATCCACTGTTTCCGTGTATTCCCGATGTTTACAAAACATGTATGATATTGTTGTCCTTAAAAATAAATTATTAAATTTATTTAATAATTTATTGTGTTTCCAAAAATAATTAATAAACTATTATTAATTAAATCTTGATTTACAAAATATCTTCTGTTGATAAATTTTTTATATTTTTATTCTAAAACTATCAAAATAGTTTTGTGTACCAACAGTGGCTAATGAAGCTAACAGTGGGTACTTTATAAAACAGTGGGAATAACATGAAAACAGTGGGTAGGTTAGTCTAACAGTGGTAAGTTTTAAACAATCAGTGGAAACTGTCAAAGCTAACAGTGGGAACTGTTTAAAGCTAGCAGTGGGAACTGTTAAGCTTAGTAGTGGGAACTGTAAAACAAACAGTGGGAACTGTTAGGCTTAACAGTGGGAACTTTGTTGATATAGTAACTAGCAGTGGTAAGTTAGTTTGTATGATATTGATGTTGCGGTATTTTTGTACACTTTATTTTAGGAAAAACAAAGCGACAAAAGCGGGTAAGTATTAAGTATCACGTTTTGTGAAAAACGCGAATACTCGTCGTTGAGTTCGTTCTCGGTGGAGGTATGGTGTTTAGCCAAAAATATTATAGATGTTATTTAATTCGAGTGATTACGTTTTTGGAAAGAAAGAAAGAAAAGAAAATTTGAGACGAATTACGCTAAAAACGGTCGGAAACGCACGAACGTACGAACGTCAAAAAGCGACCAAACGAAAAATTTCAACTAAAAAAGTTTTGAAAATTACTAAAATGTTCTAAAACCTAACTAAGAAAAATATGAAAACCAAAAAAATTGAAAACTTTTAAATTAATTTATATTAATTTTTAAAGTTAATTAAAAAATCTAAAAATAAAACTAGCTAAGAAAAAGACAAAATTCAAACTTTTTTATTTGTAAACCTAAAGTTTATTATTTAAAAACTAAAATTTTGTTTTTTTTTGAAAATAAAAACTTAATTTAACTATTTTTTATGACTTTTCTTAAATTTAAAACTAAAATATTCCTAGAAAATGAATAATAAAAAGAAAATTATGAAATTTAAACTATATAAAAGCAAATTTATTTTACCTACGTCTTAAATGACAAAAGAAAATTTTAGAAAAAAGAATTACATTTTTTTTACTTTTAAATATTTTTTATGAGTTAATTAAGATTAAAACTAATTAAATGATTTAAAAATAGTAGACTAATTTATAAAAATCCCAAAAAATCATGACAAGTACCTAAGTGAATGAAGAATCTAAGAAAAATAAGCTGGGATAAGCAGCTTATCCAATAAGCTCGAAAAGCTTTGAACAAGCTACAACTTTTATATATATAAAAAAACTAAAAAGAAAATAAAAAAGGTATAAAAGAAAGTAAAAGGGAGTTTTAAACAAGAAGGTTAAGAAGAGCAGATGGTTAAACGTGGGTGGTGTTGTGTCTGGTGGGGAGGGCAGAGGTCACGAGTTCAAAACCCAGCTGCTGCCCCTTTTTGATATATCTTTTTTTTTCTAATCAGCAAGCACAAAAGACAAAATATGAAAGAAAAACGAAAAGACCAATTGACAAAATAGTCTATGGGAGCAGATGGTATTTGCCTCTTGTGTTTCGTAGACTAGAAGTCTGAGTTCAGGGGTTCTAGGCTTGTTGCTGGCATTTTGTTCTTTTCTTTTTAACAAATAATTAGTTGACAGCTTTCAGTATTTATCATCAGCAACAAAAACAAAACACTCACCACAGTTATTCAAACTAAGTACATAGGATGAAAAAGACCAGCAGCTTGTGTGCATATTACCACTTGTAAAGCCATATTTGAGCTGATTTTGTGCACCAAACAGTAGGTACTTAATTTCTTTTGTTTTTCTTTGTTTGCGCAGACTACAAACACAATCACTACACATACAACCACAAATTTGCGTTGTATGCACCGTTAAAGAACACAAATACACAGCCTTTCCCATTTTTACTTATGTTAACTGTTGGTTTTCTTGATTTATGGTTTTGGTGTTGTAAAATGGGCACGCAGACACTTCTCTTCTCTGTTTTGCTGTTTGGTGAGTTGTAATCATAGGGCACCCTAACGCTAAACGACAAAATGCCTACAAGCTAAAAACAATGAACAAATGAACGAAATCACGCCACGATGGATTTATGCACAGTTACACACAAAGACAAGCACACAATCTGAAACTAAATCACATATCCACAATTACGGATTCAAGTAGCCACTGTGTCCACAGTTGCTAGCGGGAACTGAATGCCTTAAGTGGACAGTGGCTGCGAGCTAAAAATGCATTTTCTGTTGAGCGATTTGATGTGCAGACCAAGTTTTCAGACCTCCAAAACACTTGGTTCTTATGAATCTATAGGATTTACGACTTGCTCAAAAATCAAAGCCAAAATCTCTCACTGTTTATGCAGCCTTGACCAACACCCAAAATACTAACTGATGACTTCCTTATGTTATATAGGCTATAATACGTACTCTAGACTTACCCCAATTTAACCATAGACCCTAATGCTAACCTTGTACTAACTACCCTATAAGCTTTCAAGACCAAAACTATGTGGCTGCCCCCAATGCCCCCCCTTTCTTTCAAACAGTTGGCAAGTGGCTTCAACCTAAAACAAGCAGTGGGCTAACAAAAACTCAACCTAGCTAGATAATGCCATCAATTTGCATATGAACACCATAAAAAAGAATCAGCAACTTATTATCTAATTGTGCATACGACAAAACTTTTTAGGCAAACTAACAAAACAAAAACTTTAAACTAAACCTCCCAAATCTTTGTTAAAACCAACTCACCTAGACCCCTATAAGCTGTGCAAAATTCAACTTTAGCCTGGGCGTGGAATACACACTCCACAACAAGCTTTCCCAAACACACCTTTATAGCCTAGGAATCAAAATTCTCTAACAAATATCACTTAAAATTCTGTCAAACAAAGAGTTTACGACCAAGTTATCTCGAATATCATTCAATACAACAGACTACGCAAAGATTCCACTCAATCAAACACAAGAACACGAAATCAAATGAGCATTAATATTTAAAAAAAATGAAAACAAGGAGACAAACCTCCAAGGCATACATCCATGCCTTGGAATTTTGAGCTCATGTTGTAGCCAAACAACCACAAGCTTTAAATAAACATGCTAAGAATCGACAAACATGAACAACAATAACAAACTGATTTTTTTTCTTCCACTTTCTTTCTTGAAAACTTTGAAACCAAATCACCAAACATAAATTTAACACAGAATGTGAACCTATGAACAAAATCCGTTGTCACTTAATTTGAGCATGGATTCAAACCTGTGGATCTCAAAAATTTAAACAAAATTCTTTGAAAAATCTTTGATAAACAGAATTTTAAAAGGACAATGATTAAAACTGCAAGTACTTAAAAATAGCTGGTAAAGTAAATGGACTGAGAAACAATGGAACTCAAACTCTTTTTCATTAAAATTGTACAAATTACAAAGTAATAAAAAAAGAAAATTTGGAACAAAAACGTAAGGTAGCCCTATGCACCCTTATATAGATGGGTAACAAAGATTCTAGAAGCTATAGAAGTAACTAAAACCGTAGTGAATGATAATCCGAAAATACCCTTGGTGTTGTCTTCAAAAATCTATGGTCAAGACCCATGTGGTTGATGTTGATGTTGCTGAGGTGTGTGATGAAATCTCCCTCGTCCAAAAATGAGTTGAGGGAAAGGAATTGCTCTTGGACGTTGATGACCTGTCTCCATTTTTGTCTGCTTGTTCATATGGGAGCAGGGGAACACATGGTGGGGGTACAAAGTACAGCTGGGGAAAAATAAGAGTGGGGGGTGTGATGAAGGGACCACCAATTTATGATCTGGATATAATCATGATTTATTTTCTGGGATTAAGGGGTTGGGTAGAATTAGGGTTTATAAGATGAAAAGGGGGATGATTTGGTTGTTTGATGTGTACAGAGAATGAAAGCCGGGAAAGGAAAAGTAGTATCTAACTTCCTTTTTTATTTTTTATTTTTCTTAAAACAAAATTAAACACTTATTAAATGTGTTTAGTTATAGATATAAGGTGGGTCGGTTTTGTTGGGTTGTGGGCTTTAAGGTGGGCTGGGTCGGGTAAATGGTAAGGTTTAGTGGGTATGGGTCGGGTTTTATGGGTAAAAGGTTTAAGTCATGGCAGGATACCCCCCTAATCTTCCATAAATCTTGCAAATATCTTTGGCAGCTTTTCGTCCCCTTTTCCTTTTGTAATGACTTTGGTATATTTGTCAAATATGGCACAAAAGTTTAATAAACTTCTTATAAGGACTAGATATGCAATTTGAAGGGTCTTCAAGGGCTGATTTTTGCTAAGTCTCCATAAGTCTAGGGCCAAACTTGCCAAGTTACCAAAGATGAAGGACCAAAAGTGTTTATCTTCAATTCTTGAGGGACCAAACGTGACAAAACTTCAAACTTCAAGGACCATATCGGAAAATCAATGTTCAGGTCCGGTTCATTGTGCGGCTTCGTTTCCCGTGTTCGTTTTTGCTTTTTTCTTGTGATCTTTTTATAATTTTCTCGATATCCATACCTAAAACATACAACAAACGAATACGAGCATATTTTATGGTATTTTATGATATATTTAACCGTTTTAAGCCTGATTTTGACGATGAGACCTTGTATAATTACGGTCTCATCACTCCCCCATACTAAACCATTGTCGTGCCCTCACGCAATGCTAGAATAAAGTATCTAAGCATCCCCAAAATTCAATTTTATTCACTTTTATTGAAACATAAATTTAATAAACTACAACTACTTGTGTTTTAGACATAATGTATGATTTTCATCGCAAAATGGGACGTTTAGGTTCATAGAATAAGAACACGTGAATGCTTCGTTAGAAATAACTTCGTCGTCCTCGATTTTCATCCCAATTCCATGCCAAGCGTGCAACAAGATCATTGTCATTATAAGTTAGTAATGCTAACACTACTCATATGCCCTAATCACGTACTTATCCTCCCATTTTCCTAAGTTGTATCTCTTATATTTTATTTTGTCTTGAATGTTTCACGAGGATACATTGTTTGACTTATGCGATAATAGAGATTTAGGTCTAAAAATAGAGTCCTAACGGTGTAACCAAGACCATCGAATTAATAACCCCTCCTAATAGACAACGATGTCAAAAAATTAAGTTGACAAGAAGAATCGATAAACACGGTTTTATAACGGTTTTGAACATGAGACTTATTACCAAGACTTTTATACGCCCCTAACGGAAGGGCCTTATTATCTTTGGTTTACCTCCATCTTTTATTCAACTTCGCCATGAAGCTTTTATTATGACTTCGGTCTTGCCTTGCCTTTTGATTATCCACCTCATTGGTAGTTTTATTAGCCAAAGACGTATATCCTCACGCTAAGGCGAATTTTGGATCTTTAAAGCTTCAAAGATAAGGCTTGATTCACTTTCAATTTTGAATAGATTTTTCGGCCTTGTGGGGCTTCAAATTGTTTGCTTGATTTAGGTGAGCACTTGAAATCTTATTATTAGGTGAAGCTTTTGATTATTCGGGTTGCCAATACTTCAAAACCGTGACGCTGGCGATACCTTAGTGTCTTCCCAATTTAATTACACGGAAACTACTAGAAAAGACTAGAAAGCAACAATCAAGACTAAACCGCTAAGTCAATATTTATTAAGCAAAAAATATTTACAAGAGAAGGGAGAATAAGCAAATAACGAGAACACATGAGTTTTTGAAAGAAGAGCGACTTCTACGTTTAGCATAGTAACTTATAATTAACTCTATCATTTCTCGTTCTCATTTAAGAGACTTAGCCTAATATAAGTTAAGGAATCGAAGCTAAGTGCTTAACACGCACGGTCGAGTCATAAATTACTCTTATTCTCGCCATCGGAAAATCTACATTCGTGTCTTCAAACACTTATAAAACATGAGAATTTTTTTTTAAAATTTGGCCATTTTTGCCTTATTTTGCAATAAAACGATAAACAAAAAGATAAACTTTGGAAAGCGTGAAGGTTTGGCAAAGCAAGTATCTATTCACCCCCCATACTAAAGTTAAACATTGTCCTCAATTTTTCGAGTCTAAGGGTAGGATACCCCCATACTAGAGACGTAGTCGAATGCTTAATCTAGCATGGAAAGGGTGTAACCGTTAAATTAATAGCCGTTTATGAAGTGTGCTAAAAACCTAAGGTTAGAACATAAAAGGATATATCATGTGTGGATATCGAGAAATTCTTCAAAGCAAACAATCGAGTGCTCTCATAAAACAAACACGAGAGGCTCCAATCGTGAAGATCATGATCATCTAAAAACCACAATGTACAAACAACCACGAAACAAAGGTTGGAAGGGCACAAATCCCCTCACATTAGGATTAATTAAAAACAATAATATGTACATGGATAAGCATGGGATCTCCCCCACGAGGCACCTTGTTTTTAATAACCGAGTCAAAAGCTCGACTCGAATCCCCATAAATGTGATCATTTTGAGATTATCATGGTTAGGTCATTTTGGGTGGGACTTACATGTAATCAAGATCGTATCCTTACATTTTGTTGAAAATAAAACACGCAAAGCCGGAGGATACGTCTTGTAAGGAAGAAAACTCCTTACGACGTAGGTAAACTCATCATATCCGAGGGGATGGGTAGGGATACTTTGAAACAAAGGTAAAATAGAAAAGGAATTGCTCAAAATAGGAGTTTCAAAATTTCCCCCCGGATCAAAGTCAAAAGCCTCATTAAAATCCTCATTCTCATCGAGAGGCGGTCCATCGGTGAACTCCTCGAGAATGGAAACGTCACAAGTAGAAAGATTAGTCTCAACCATATGAGACGTCGGGAGGGTGACTAGCAAATCTGGCTCATCGAGTTTAAGATCCTTAGAATCCGTACTCTCGATGTCCTCGAACGTCTCATCAAAGAGAGGATTTACGTCACCAAAAATGAACGTGTCATCAAATTCAAATAAAGGGTTCGAAAAGATTTTAAAATCGGTATTTTGAACGTCCTCGTCGATTAGTGACTCTCCATCACTAGCGGATAAACCATCCTCATTGAAAAGAGGGTTCGAAAAAGTCGTTGATTCTCTCCCCGAAGTGTCAATGGGAGAGACACCATCACGTGATATAGAATCACACTCACTATTGTGATTTGCCTCGCTAGAATCTTCGTGGAAAAATTCATCGAGAGCAAAATCACTTACCTCATCTTCGGAGAAAACCGTAGGCTCACTTTGGATTGGAATAGGGATCTCGACACTAGGATTAGTGCTAAGATTCGTCTCCCCCATGCTTAGAGAGGCATCGGTTTCCGTAGTGGGTATAGGAGTAAAAGGCTCTTCATTTGAAGATTTTGCCTTAGTGGTTTCGACATCAGCGTCGAAAAACGTATCAATGTGAGCAAGGCCATCGGCGAACTTCTCACATGATAAATCCATAATCTAATACGGTGCGAGATTAGGAATAAAAGGCTCGTCACGAGACGTTGTAGCCTTGATGGTTTCAAATTGGTCCTTCGGAGGGATCAAATGCGGGTTCTCAAAAGACGTAGAAATAGTAGTAACGCGTCCCTCCGGAATTAAATTTTGATACTCTTCAGAAATCGAGGGGTCAATGATTCTCCTTAAAAGCTTATCAATTTCTTCTTTTTCAAAATCACTTAACGGACTATCTTCGTCAAAATCTTGTGTATTTTGATTTCGAAAATCTTTGATAATTTTAACTTCATTAGAAAAATTAGGTTCCAAAGGTTTAACATTCATCGTTCCAACACGTGCTACGAGTTTTTCTTGTTGTTTATTTTCGAAAACATTTTCAAAAACCTCGTTCGTTGACACCCTCGTTTCTTCAACTTCGATGCTCTTTTCAACCTCTTCAACAATTGGGTTATTATTTCTTTCCATAATTAGTTGAAAGAGCATATCAATTCGTTCATTAAAACGATTAGACCTTTCGTCGACATGACTAGAACCTAGATCATCATCGAAAATATGTTGTGGAGATGGTTGGTCAAAGTCGTAATTGTAACATGGATCGGGCTCATGGGAATTTGGAGGATCGAGATTGTATGGTGGGGCCTCAAAATTATCAAAACCAGAATTATCGTATGAATTGGGCTCATCATAATCCATTGGTTGGCAAGAAAAAGTATCGTGAGGCCCCCCACAATTGTCGCAACACGGATTTTGAGAAAAATCCGGTTCGTCGTATGGATAACCACCCCCATTGTCGTAATTGTAACCCATGTCGTGTGATTCGTCAAAACCGGAAAATTGATTGTCGAAATACGTATTTTGGTTCATCGGTTGACAATCGTACCCATAGTGAGGTTTATCTCCACAATACTCACATGACGGTGAGTATTGCGAAGATTGGTCAACGAAATTCGGATTCGGCTCGTGATTGTGACGATTTGGGTATTGAATTGGACACTCATAGTGCCAATGGGAAGGGCTTCCACAATATAGGCAATGGAGGTGACGTTCTTCATTAGAAGTATACAAACAATTGGTCGGATTACATGAGGGACAAGATCTAAAATCTACATAGTCGATATGATCTCCGCACCTTTCGCATACACACCATGGACAAGTCACGGAACCATACTTTCGTCTCCCACAACCTAGGCAATGAAAATCCATGAAGAATTAAAATTTAGTGGGGTTGAGAAAAATAATTATGAAAATAGAGGGAAAAATCGAAGAATCTTTTTGTGTTTTTGGTTTTTTATTTTTTTTTGGAATTTTGGTGTATTACGTAGAAATAATCTACAAAAACTATCCACTAATCAAAGGTCTCGATTAATGAATCCAAGAAGAATGAAGGTAATTACGTGAAGTAAAAACCCTCGTCGACTTTGAAACGTTGGCGGAGCGCCAAAACGTTTCGAGGTTCAATAATTAAAACTCACAAAAATAGATTAATAATACTTAAATTGGCAAACCCCTAATTAATCGTCACTTTCAAAATACGCACAAGCGAGCGGAGAAAACGAGGCGGCGCGAAGCACTTAAGAGCCTTTTTTCCTTAGGTCGTGAAATACAACCGCCTTATACCCACCTTATAGTTTGTATTTATCGAGATTAAACCAATTAAGAGTATTTATCTATTTTGCCTTTGACTTTAGTTTGAATTCGTTACAACAATAGTGACCGGAACGCTCAACTATTGAGGTGCGATTTCTCGCGTATTTGGATAATTATTGTGTGTTAATTGTTCTACGTAAATACAATATATTATGCACAAATAAAATCGAGAAAACGATTTTGTGTTTATAGAGTTCTATTTAACACGTATTTATTTCTATGGTTAATAATATAGAAAAATTAAAAGAAGTATTTACGATAAAACGTAAACACTCAAATAAACACGATAAATAAATATGGCTAAACACACCTCCCCGGCAGCAGCGTCATTTTGATGTTGCGGTATTTTTGTACACTTTATTTTAGGAAAAACAAAGCGACAAAAGCGGGTAAGTAGTAAGTATCACGTTTTGTGAAAAACGCGAATACTCGTCGTTGAGTTCGTTCTCGGTAGAGGTATGGTGTTTAGCCAAAAATATTATAGACGTTATTATTTCGAGTGATTACGTTTTTGGAAAGAAAGAAAGAAAAGAAAAATGGAGACGAATTACGCTAAAAACGGTCGGAAACGCACGAACGTCAAAAAGCGACCAAACGAAAAATTTCAACTAAAAAAGTTTTGAAAATTACTAAAATGTTCTAAAAAACCTAACTAAGAAAAATATGAAAACCAAAAAAATTGAAAACTTTTAAATTAATTTATATTAATTTTTAAAGTTAATTAAAAAATCTAAAAATAAAACTAGCTAAGAAAAAGACAAAATTCAAACTTTTTTATTTGTAAACCTAAAGTTTGTTATTTAAAAACTAAAAAAATATTTTTTTTTTTGAAAATAAAAACTTAATTTAACTATTTTTATGACTTTTCTTAAATCTAAAACTAAAATATTCCTAGAAAATGAATAATAAAAAGAAAATTATGAAATTTAAACTATATAAAAGCAAATTTATTTTACCTACGTCCTAAATGACAAAAGAAAATTTTAGAAAAAAGAATTTCATTTTTTTTACTTTTAAATATTTTTTTATAAATTAATTAAGATTAAAACTAATTAAATGATTTAAAAATATTATACTAATTTATAAAAATCCCAAAAAAATCATGACAAGTACCTAAGTGAATGAAGAATCTAAGAAAAATAAGCTGGGATAAGCAGCTTATCCAATAAGCTCGAAAAGCTTTGAATAAGCTACAACTTTTATATATATAAAAAAAACTAAAAAGAAAATAAAAAAGGTATAAAAGAAAGTAAAAGGGAGTTCTAAACAAGAAGGTTAAGAACAGCAGATGGTTAAACGTGGGTGGTGTTGTGTCTGGTGGGGAGGGCAGAGGTCACGAGTTCAAAACCCAGCTGCTGCCCCTTTTTGATATATCTTTTTTTTTCTAATCAGCAAGCACAAAAGACAAAATATGAAAGAAAAACGAAAAGACCAATTGACAAAATAGTCTATGGGAGCAGATGGTATTTGCTTCTTGTGTTTCGTAGACTAGAAGTCTGAGGTCAGGGGTTCTAGGCTTGTTGCTGGCATTTTTTTCTTTTCTTTTTAACAGATAATTAGTCGACAGCTTTTAGTATTTATCATCAGCAACAAAAACAAAACACTCACCACAGTTATTCAAACTAAGTACATAGGATGAAAAAGACCAGCAGCTTGTGTGCATATTACCACTTGTAAAGCCATATTTGAGCTCATTTTGTGCACCAAACAGTAGGTACTTAATTTCTTTTGTTTTTCTTTGTTTGCGCAGACTACAAACACAATCACTACACATACAACCACAAATTTGCGTTGTATGCACCGTTAAAGAACACAAATACACAACCTTTCCCTTTTTTACTTATGTTAACTATTGGTTTACTTGTTTTATGGTTTTGGTGTTGTAAAATGGGCACGCAGACACTTCTCTTCTCTGTTTTGCTGTTTGGTGAGTTGTAATCACAGGGCACCCAAACGCTAAACGACAAAATGCCTACAAGCTAAAAACAATGAACAAATGAACGAAATCACGCCGCGATGGATTTATGCACAGTTACACACAAAGACAAGCACACAATCTGAAACTAAATCACATATCCACAATTACGGATTCAAGTAGCCACTGTGTGCACAGTTGCTAGCGGGAACTCAATGCCTTAAGTGGACAGTGGCTGCGAGCTATAAATGCATTTTCTGTTGAGCGATTTGATGTGCAGACCAAGTTTTCAGACCTCCAAAACACTTGGTTCTTATGAATCTATAGGATTTACGACTTGCTCAAAAATCAAAGCCAAAATCTCTCACTGTTTATGCAGCCTTGACCAACACCCAAAATACTAACTCATGACTTCCTTATGTTATATAGGCTATAATACGTACTCTAGACTTACCCCAATTTAACCATAGACCCTAATGCTAACCTTGTACTAACTACCCTATAAGCTTTAAAGACCAAAACTATGTGGCTGCCCCCAATGCCCCCCCTTTCTTTCAAACAGTTGGCTAGTGGCTTCAACCTAAAACAAGCAGTGGGCTAACAAAAACTCAACATAGCTAGATAATGCCATCAATTTGCATATGAACACCATAAAAAAGAATCAACAACTTATTATCTAATTGTGCATACGACAAAAATTTTTAGGCAAACTAACAAAACAAAAACTTTAAACTAAACCTCCCAAATCTTTGATAAAACCAACTCACCTAGACCCCTATAAGCTCTGCAGAATTCAACTTTATCCTGGACGTGGGATACACAGTCCACAACAAGCTTTCCCAAACACACCTTTATAGCCTAGGAATCAAAATTCTCTAACAAATATCACTTAAAATTCTGTCAAACAAAGAGTTTACGACCAAGTTATCTCGAATATCATCCAATACAACAGATTGCGCAAAGATTCCACATAATCAAACACAATAACACGAAATCAAATGAGCATTAATATTTTAAAAAAATGAAAACAAGGAGACAAACCTCCAAGGCATACATCCATGCCTTGGAATTTTGAGCTCATGTGGTAGCCAAAAAACCACAAGCTTTCCATAAACCTGCTAAGAATCGACAAACATGAACAACAATAACAAACTGATTTTTTTTTCTTCCACTTTCTTTCTTGAAAACTTTGAAACCAAATCACCAAACATAAATTTAACACAAAATGTGAAGCTATGAACAAAATCCGTTGTCACTTCATTTGAGCATGGATTCAAACCTGTGGATCTCAAAAATTTAAACAAAATTCTTTGAAAAATCTTTGATAAACAGAATTTAAAAGGACAATGATTAATACTGCAAGTACTTAAAAATAGCTGGTAAAGTAAATGGACTGAGAAACAATGGAACTCAAACTCCTTTTCATTAAAATTGTACAAATTACAAAGTAATAAAAAAAGAAAATTTGGAACAAAAACGTAAGGTAGCCCTATGCACCCTTATATAGACGGGTTACAAAGATTCTAGAAGCTATAGAAGTAACTAAAACCCTAGTGAATGATAATCCGAAAATACCCTTGGTGTTGTCTTCACAAATCTATGGTCAAGACCCATGTGGTTGATGTTGATGTTGCTGAGCTGTGTGATGAAATCTCCCTCGTCCAAAAATGAGTGGAGGGAAAGGAATTGCTCTTGGACGTTGATGATCTGTCTCCATTTTGTCTGCTTGTTCATATGGGAGCAGGGGAACACATGGTGGGGGTCCAAAGTACAGCTGGGGAAAAATAAGAGTGGGGGGTGTGATGAAGGGACCACCAATTTATGATCTGGATATAATCATGATTTAATTTCGAGGATTAAGGGGTTGGGTAGAATTAGGGTTTATAAGATGAAAAGGGGGATGATTTGGTTGTTTGATGTGTACAGAGAATGAAAGCCGGGAAAGGAAAAGTAGTATTTAACTTCCTTTTTTATTTTTTATTTTTCTTAAAACAAAATTAAACACTTATTAAATGTGTTCAGTTGTAGATATAATGTTGGTCGGTTTTGTTGGGTTGTGGGCTTTAAGGTGGGCTGGGTCGGGTAAATGGTAAGGTTTAGCGGGTATGGGTCGGGTTTTATGGGTAAAAGATTTAAGTCATGGCAGGATACCCCCTAATCTTCCATAAATCTTGCAAATATCTTTGGCAACTTTTCTTCCCCTTTTCCCTTTGTAATGACTTTGGTATATTTGTTAAATATGGCACAAAAGTTTAACAAACTTCTTATAAGGACTAGATATGTAATTTGAAGGGTCTTCAAGGGCTGATTTTTGCTAAGTCTCCATAAGTCTAGGGCCAAACTTGCCAAGTTACCAAAGCTGAAGGACCAAAAGTGTTTATCTTCAATTATTGAGGGACCAAATGTGACAAAACTTCAAATTTCAAGGACCATATCGGAAAATCAATGTTCAGGGCCGGTTCATTGTGCGGCTTCGTTTCCCGTGTTTGTTTTTGCTTTGTTCTTGTGATCTTTTTGTAATTTTCTCGATATCCATACCTAAAACATACAACAAACGAATACGAGCATATTTTATGGTATTTTATGATATATTTAACCGTTTTAAGCCTGATTTTGACGATGAGACCATGTATAATTGCGGTCTCATCAGATATTAACGGTGGTAACATGTAGAGGTCAGTATGTACTACATAACTAACGGTAGGAAGATTACAACTAACGGTGGGAAAACTACATGTAAGTCTATATTACAACAAGGCATACCCCTAACGTTATATACATCTTGGCAGCCTTTCGAGCACTCGTCATCAGCAGTCCCAAACGCCTCCTAAGTATGTTGTTAATCCCAAACAGCTCCTTAAACCCTGCATGTAGTCCCAAATAGTCCTTTAAGCCTTCTGCAGTCCCAAACACCCCCTTATCAGCAGATCCAAACGCCTCCGAAGCCGCTTAACAGCAGATCTTCGATCCAAACACCATGCATGTCGTCCTATTAGCAGATCCAAGCAGATCCTTACGGATATAGGCTAATCCAAGGCTCCCTTATTTGTTTCTTCGCCTAAAACCAAACACCCCTTAATGCGGTTGTTAATCCGCATACCCAAACACCCCTGGCCGAATATAAATCCGAAACGAACACCCTCTGATGGTGGCTGTTGGTGGGGATTTGATGGTGGCAGCTGGTGGTCAGTGGGTGGAAGATGATTACGGGGCTATGGTGGATCTTGGTGGTTCATGGCTGAGACCACGTTTATGGTGGTGGCAGCAGCGTGGTACCACCATGGCTGTGGTGGTAGCTTTGTTCAAATAGGAGGGTAGCATGGGGGTCTTCAATGGTGGCGGCTACGGATGGTGGTTGCATGGCTAGGTGCCACGAAATGGTGGTGGTGGTTGGAGGCCACGACTGATGAAGATGGTGAAGCCGTGATGGTGATGACGTAGCGGCTGGTGGTGATGGTAGTGAGAAGGGTGGCGGCTGCATGGCTAGGTGCCACGAAATGGTGGTGGCAGCAACCATGAGGGTGGCGGCTTGGGCATGGATGGTGATGATATGCTTAGATCTATTCGATCTATATATTAAAGGTGGCGGCCGAAGTTTATGGTGGCCGGAATATGGCCAGAGAATGGCGGCTACCATGGAGGAGGAAGAAGCATATGTGTGTAATATTAGGGTTAGGGTTTGTGTAAGAAATGAGGGGAAGAAACCCTAATCGCACATATATATACCCATCAAAAGTTATAAACCTATTTACCAAGTTTATAATAGTTGAGGGCTTAAGTTGCATTTATTTTATAGGGCCAAAAGTGTAACTTTCTTTATATGTTAGTTAATAAACGTTTCTGAGCTCGTTTACGTCATTTTTCCAATAAAATATAGTATTTATATGTCTTATAATATAAATAAAGTGTGCGTTCGTTTAAACGACGATTTATTATCGTATATTATTTTAATAAGAAAGTATCGTTTAAACAAAATACTTCTCGTTTACTCTGTCCGTACATTGTTAAAATAAAATATTAAATAATTTAATAAATCATTTTATCATGTATCCCTTGATAATAATTTATGTAATTAAATTATTAAATTATCGGTACGCAGATTGTGCGACCTTTGTCTTATTTTCAAATCCGATAATTGTTGTATTGCTTCAAAATAGGTTTTGAAGTATATTTCATTATTATTTAATGAACGTGTGGAAACCATTATTCACAGATCGATTAAGCATACTAGGATATGCATCTTGTTCATATGATAAACATAGCGGAATTGAACAAGATACATGAACAAGGTGTTTACTTCCAACGATTACTTTATTCCAAACGATTACTTGCACTAAACGATTACAAGTAACCTCTGGGCGTGTATACATTGAATCCCATGCCTAGAACACGAAGACACTTTAGGTTTACATTGTGAATAATTGAATGAATAAACCTATGTAGGGTGTGTGTTTATATACTACACATAACCCTCTTTACAAGAAATCTAAATACACTAGGAGTCCCTCCATCTTTTGCTAATAAGTCCTCCTTGTTTTATGAAAGGGCTCCATATTCTTGTAAATCTTGATAATTGCATATAAGTCCTTCTTGTTTCATTATTCTTGATTTGTCTCATCAAATTAATTCCCAACAATCTTCCCCTATTTGATGATGACAAAACCAATCTTCAAATCTTGATCTCTCACTAATGAAACAAGCTTCCCCTTAAAGTAAGATTTCTTGTAAAGACATATCACCACATAATAATAAGTTTCATACCTTTATCTTTGAATCTTCCTACCCTTTTTGTCTCATCCAATAGGGGTCTTAAAGATAAACAACTAATAAACGCTTCCCCTTAAGTGGTGCATGTAAATGAATCACGAACCATGTAGACTCTAATTGTAGATTACGAATGAAGAAAAACGAATATAACCTATTTGTTGAAGAAGTGGAATCTCCCAAGCTTGTACCTTATATCTTGCACTATTCACGTGACGTCGAACTTATATGATGAGAGTAAATATAAGCAGAGCTCGATCTCTTGTCAAAATCCTCATCCTTTTGTGAGACACTGAGCACGATAATGTAACTCCTTTAAGTGATAGCAATGTCACCTAATTTCTAGATTCAGACAAGTCTTCGTCACCAACCATTAAAAGAACAAGCAAGTTATCTCAAAAGAGAGGAGAATCTTTTGAGATATGATAAAATACAAACCTGTGAAAAACAACTCCAACACCAAAGAAGAAATAATCAATCGTCTTCATCGAAACCTCCAATTTGCAATGAAAATCATCTAAGTACAATATCATCCTCTTCTTTTATGCAACTGCTGCCTCTGTCGACGTTCTGCTTCTAATCCAAGTCGGTACGTAACCGCAAGGTTAGCCTTGTCACATAATCAAATAAAACTTTATTGTACCAAACACAATCTTCAAAAACAAGTCATAAAAATTTAAACAGATAGTTCTATCCAAGATCCTTAGTCATCCAATATATCTTCTGTATGTAATGTCCGATATCGAACGATACTTGTCAGCGTTTAAAAACCATATATCGGACAACACGCTGTCAGCGTCTAAATTACAACGTGTCAGCGTCTTCTTTATCAGCGTGTGTTTTATTTCTGTCAGCGGCTCGACTCAGCCACTGACACCAACTCCACTGTACCACTTCGTGTCTTCTCTATATGTCTCCACCATGCTTTCTTTATTGATGGCCAATTCTTGATAAACAATACTCCACGTAAAGACTCGTACTCTTCTGATCTGCTGCTTTAAACAAGAAGACTTCAATTTTATGCTTTAAATCATCATGTTCACAAATCCTTGCTGTATACACATCATATCCTTATCTTTACTTTGGTCGAATAAAACTTGAACACAGTAGCCTTTTCGTTTCATGCTTGGACCAAAGTCAGGCAACAGTACTACAAAACAACACGTGATGTCTAATACCCATTTTTTTTATCAACAATGACTTGATGACTTATGTAGCATATGTCGACGAAACTAATATTCATCAGACCACAATCGAATATTATGTAAATACAAACTTCTGTCGCCTCATTACTTTCGATTATTATGGATATTCGCTGCTACCATTCTTTCGTATACAGATATGACCACAATGGCCTTTTTCTTGTAAAACCCACGTGATGACAAGGAACATGGTACCAAGATTTTTGAATAATTACAAACATCATGATAGTTTGTATAAAGCACATATCCATGTACATAAAATATTACGAGCACCATAAGCATTCCTGGGACCACAACTGTTTTCAATAAAATATCTTGTGATATAAAAAGTTATGATCAGTACCATATGTATCTTGGCAGCAAGTCACGTTCGCATCAACCTTGGACCATGTCCTTTTCTACTGAAAAGCTAACAAATGCCATTCAACATGCGTCTTCAATTAAGCCTAAGGCAATCTGCTTTTCTTTTCTTTTCCCATCGTATGTGATTTATACTCCACATCAGTAGCGTCAACTATATAACATTCTTTTTCATTACACCGTTATATATGCTCAGATTTAGGGTTCACAAATAAAGGAACCCTACACAATCTTCTTCATAGCAGATTCTAATCACGAACGCGACACTTCTTTTTTCTTTTAAACTCGATCTAGGGCTTAGAAATTTACACACTGAAACCCTAACTTAAGGTTTGTAAATCAACCTTAGCTCGAATCTAGTATCTTTATGCATTATAACAGCCACGAATCTCATACTTTTCTGTTTTAAAGTTGATCTAGGGTTTAGGGGAAGAAACCCTATATCTTATTCAATAAAAAAACAAAAACAGAAAATTCATACCATTCTCTGCAGCCAACTTTGATGATTAATAACTCTTTCTTAACTGGGAAGATCGACGATCGCTCCGGTGAGATCCTAGACACACGTGTCGAGAACGTACAGCGTGAATTTCACGACGATCCAACGGTTAACGAAGGAGATGTCGCAGTTTAAAAATCACTGTGTAGGAAGATCCGAACATAAAATCATAGACGGATTTTATGCTTTATCCTCGTTCTTCGACTCAACACCTTGTTGGTTCCTAGTATCGAGAGCCACCCGCTCTAATACCAACTGTGGAAATCTTGGTTTCTTCGATCTTTTAGCTACTAGGAATGCATCGTGTTCATATGATTAGATAATCAAAGCGGAATTAGAACACGACACATTAAAAAGGTGTTTAGGCACAAAACATGACTTAAAACAAATGGATTGCTCATTATATTAATAACGAACAACCACTAGGTGTGTGTACATTGAATCCCACACCTAGTCGACACACGCTTTAGGTTTACATTGTATATGAAAGTTATATAAATAAACCTAATACCCTTGGTTCCTTTTATAGTGTAAGGATTAGGGTTTGCAAGAGATAATATCAAATAAACATGTAAATCTTCTATTCAAATAAACATATACCGAATATATCCTGCATGTTTATCTAAATAGAAGCTTCCAAAGGCTTCTTGTCAATGTTTCTATCAATGCTTGAGTTGCATGTGACAATGCTTGGATTGCACTTGACAATGCTTGCTTCTGTCAACGCCTGATTTGTTCTTGACAATGCCTGGAATACACTTGTCAACGCTTAGACAAATGCCTTCATGTTTTCTTTGTTTTTGAGTTTCTGCCACATCAACTTTTTGACCCAACAATCTTCTCCTAGTTGATGTCGGCAAAACTCTTTGTGTATCTCTTGTAAGTTGTACATCATCTTCAAATTGCTTCTCCTTAAATGTAGCATGTATGTCTTCCCCTTTTTGTCACATCAACAGGGAAGTAAACAATGTATGCAATCTTGAAGATTCTCCAAATGTAGGCTATGTATAATGATTTTGAAGAAAAATAACTAAAATATTCTTGATGTAAAAGTAGAATAACCTAAACCTATGTTCCATATCTTGTACGATGTGATGAAGTGTGTAGCAGATACAAAAATCCTCAAACAAGAACACACAAACATAGATATAGAATAACCCAAATATTCTTGTTGATCCCAAACTTAGATCGATTTAGCTTGTGTAAACGAGATTAGATCAAGTTATACACGTAGAGAAACTTTGTTTGTATTTAAAACAATTTAAGTGTTATACGGAATTAACACTCAAACAAGAACACACAAATAGTTGTAAAACAAACTTTCACTTGATTGATTGAATCGAACTTGCTTACAATAAAAGTGTTGAACGTATGGAAAACTTATATGAAACATAACCTAAAGGTCTTCTTTTATAGACATAAGAATCCTTGTACAAGAGTCTACGTATCAGCTATTCTAGGTAAAGATAATTATAGAAAATACAATGTTGATCCTATCTTTACTAGATACAAACTAGAAACAAAATACGCGTAGACCATATCGTTCTATCAGTGCTTGTCTTCAGCCTATCAACGCTTGACTTCTTCCTATCAACGCTTGATCTGTCAGCGCTTGTTCTCTTCTTATCAACGCTTGTTTTCTTCTTGTCAGCGTTCAAGTGTACTGGCTACATTTTATTCCCAACAATCCTCCCCTAAACTTGATATCTACTCTAGCAATCAAGTTTCTGAATAAAAATTAAGAGCTTGGAGGAATCTTACAAATCTTATCATATTGGTAATGAACATGCCTAATCAAATCTTTGGCCACATCACTTGAATAGTCAATCTCCAGCTGTGTTGTGTTCATCTTTTCCAAAACTTCTTTGGACATGGGATACTGAGCATCTACAAGAAGATACTCAGCAAACTTTGTAGAGCTCAAATAATACACACCAGAAGCTGAATACAAACGCCATTGAAGACCACTGATATCATCTTCAAGATCCTTCCAAACAGGATCTTCTTCTTCTGGTGCACACATTCTCTTGAATGTTGACCAAAGTTTTATTGCATTGACTGAAGTAGGAACTTCAGTCTCATACTTGGCTATCAACAACCTCCAAAGGTCTGCCAAGTCTTCTCTATCCATACTTGCAAAGAGAGGCATAAGAGTAGTAAATGTGTGTACCTCTTTCCCATATCTGCCAATCTTCCAAAACCCACTTGTATCTTCTTCATAGCTAATGATAGGGTTTCTGGCATCAAGAGGTAACACTTGTACCATATCTGAAGCTTCCATGGGTGAGAGCTTAATGCTTCTTCTAAGAACAGCTTCACTGGGATTCAATCTATCCATATCTTTGGGAAACTCAAGAGGAACTCCCTTCTTCAAAGGCCTTGGAACAATCATTGCCTTCTGAAGCTCCATCTCTTCTGCAAGTTCTTCTTTCCTTTCATCTGAAAGAAGTCTGATAGTATTCATTTCTTGCACTTTTGCCCAAATGGGATAAGCCTTATATTCCAACTCTGCAAAGGTTAATCCCTGCAACCTCTTATGAGTCCATCCAGTTCCATGACATCTGAGTAACATGTAGTAAAGCTCCCTTGTATCCCTCTTCAGCAGTGAGAAAACATTGCTAGCCTTATGTTTCAGAATTACCTTGCAGTCCTTTTGAACTCTTAGAAGAATCTCCAATCCCCAAATTTGGTCTGAAATTGTCAAGTCTGGATTCTCCATACACCTATTCTCCCAAGCATGGTACATCTGAACAACTTCTGGCATATCAAAGTCTACTTGCAATTTTAACTCTTTAAGCTTCTCTCTTGCCAAGTCATCACCATATTCAAGTCTCTCAGGTTTTTTGAATTATCATCACACTTGAATATGAACTTTCTTCATCACTTCCTTCTTGTTCCTCAGAAGTGACAACAAATTGTGATTCACCAACCTTCTTCCTTTCTTGTTCCATAAGTTTTGTAGCCAACCTTAAATCAAACTCTACTTGTGCTGCATTCTTTGGAACTTCTACTTCTACCATGATTCCTTTACCCTTATCTAATGGATCAATGATGGGCAAGGATGATGGTAATACCTGTGAAGATACTTCTTTGATGATAGCTGGTGACTGGAATACATCAACTATATCTGCAGGTCTGTCAACGCTTAAATTCCTTGTGTCAGCGCCCAACTTACTCATGTCAGCGCTTGGTGTGTCAGCGTTTAAATTTTGCTTGTCAACGCCCAAATTACTTGTCTCAACGCCTCTTGTAAATTGCTCCATCATAGCTGTAAAAGACAAGTTCAAATTTGTAGGAGTAACCAGAGATGTATCAAAACCTGATTGCTTCTTTAATTCAGTGAGGGCTTCAGCAACACCCAAAGATTCTCCATCATATGAGCCTTTTCCACTCAAATCAAATGGCTCTGTATCAGCTTCATGTGAGCCTTTATCACTCAAATTAATAGGCTCTGTAGCAGCTTCCTCCCCTTTGTAAGAATCCTCCTCTGATAAAAGGACTCTTGTCTGCCTTCTCCTAGACTCATCAGTTTCCAAAATAACAATCCTCTCTCTCAATTGCTTGAGTTCAAGGCCTTGTGTACTGACTGTTTGTACCAAGTCTGCATTTTGCTTTTGCAAGCTCATGCAGACAGCCGTCAATTTCATCAATGTGTATGGTTCCAATTTGCCCTCCTCTAGAATGGGTATTTGACCTCCCAAAGTAGAGTCATGGGGCATGGATGAGGTCTTAAAGATGTTAGGACTGTCTTGGCCTGCATCTAAGCCAGTACCAATAGTCCCAGCCTCATCCATAGCACCAACCACACTTGTGGTGGTGGTTCTCTCTGCTACATGGCTAGGACCACTAGAGGAGAACACTCCAGTAGTCCTTGGGCGTTTTTGCAACCTATATTCAAGTGGGGTAGAGGATGATGTGGATTGGGTGGTAGTTTGAAGGTTAAGGGGTGTTTGGGTCTGTGAAGGAAAGGTGTCAACGTTTGGATTACTTGTGTCAACGCCAACATTTAATGTGTCAGCGTCGAAGGGTTCTTGGTCAATGTCCATGTGTTGAGGTGAAGGCAAAGGTTCTGGTATTGGGTCAAGTTGTGGTTGTGGGTCTCGTTGGGGTTGTGCTGTTGCAATAACAACAAGCATAGCTTGAGTGAGGGGTAATTCACGGTGAGGGGGTGAGTTCATCTTGGTAAAAATAGCTTTCTTTTGCACAGGGATCTCATAAAAATCATCATGATCCCTTGTGCAGTAATTTTGCACATCAAAAACCATTTGCAAAAATCTGGGATAAGCCAAAGTCATCTTAGTCCCTTTGTTTTTACACATGCCATCAAAAATCAGTTTTGAAAAATTAAACTTTTTCCCATTTGCAATGCACACAATTGCACTAGCAATTGATCTATTAATTTCATTGTGTGCAGTACATTTGGGACTCAAACATTGAAGGATGACATGTATGAGGTACTTCCAGGCTGGGGGAAACTCTTGTTTATGATATTTGTTTAAAGTGACCTCATCAGGGAAAGGATACCCCAAAGCCCGAAGTCCTTGTTCTATTTCATTAATGGGGAGGGTGGTTATACCATCTGCATCATCAAGATGCAAAGCCTGGCGAACCAAGGCTTCAGTAACCACCCAAGTACGTCCATGAACAATAGCTGATAATGTAGTCACATTATTAATTGTCGAGGAACTGACTTTGTTCCAAAACTGTTTAATATGAGTGACAGAGATGAGAGGAGCATGAGAAAGAGCATACCTAATAGGAGATGCATTCAAATACGCCACCATCTGGGTGTATTGTGGAAACAAAGTATCATCAGCGTCCAAATAAGCAATCATGTTGTGTTGACTCCTGAATCCCAATACCAAGTCACTTGGTTTAAACTTTGGTGCCATTGTTGAAGAAAGCTGTTTGTGAATTATTGAGAAAGATGAATTATAGGAGAAAATTGTTAGACAAGAATATGAGATACCCTGTTTAAAAATAGGAGCCAAATATATAGGAGAGATAGGCACATGTGATTGGTCAAAAATAAGGCAAGAAATTTTCAAAATATAATGATGAAAATCTTGAAAAGAAAATAATTTATCTTGTGCATTAATTAAAAGTTATCTACTCCCAAAATTACGACCCCAAAATTCGTCAAAAATAACAACTGGGTAGGTCCCAATGAGTGTCAACGGTAAAAAATAACCCATCAACGCCCAACGGCTATATTCTTGTCAATGTTTTCCAAAGCCATGTCAGCGTCTAAATTGGTCATAACAATGCTTGGAAAAATATTTGTCAGCGTCCAAAAATAAAAGTAATAAAAATGAAAAAGGACCTTAACAAAGTAATTTATCCTAGTGAAGATAACCTATAAATTGAAAATTATTATAGGGCGGCAAGCACTGTCCAGTTATGCACACTTGCTTATGCAAGATAGACATAACAGTCCTCTAGTGTCCCTTGCTAACCAAAATTCTTAACAATTAAGTTATCTCATAAAATTCCTTGTAACTCCCAGGTAATCCCATCAAAAATCATTCCCAAGTCTCCCAACAGACCACATCCAATTCTAGGCCAAAAATGTCTTGGCAGCATGCAGTATATCAACCGTGCATGCTACAGCGCCTCATGATTTAGTAAACAAACTCATATCACCTGTGGACACAATCTAGAATTGTGATAAGAGTATTATAAGAATACCCAAACGTCCTAAAGGTTCCTAAAACCTCCGCTTAAACTGTGATACATATGTTGCCCAATAATATGCATGAATATAAAAATTTATGTCAAGATAGGAATATAAATATTCCAACCATCATCCATAAATGAAAACATGCTCAAATGATTCTCCAAGGATCCATAAGAAACTTTGTATCCAATGGTACAATGCTAACAACGCCTGCACACTTAGATCAAAAACCACAAAACTAACATGTTGCTGACAACGTCACGATAACACTTATCAGCGTTAAAATAACCTTTATCAGCGTTAGACAAATATAGTGGAAAATCTAACTTTTCAAAAAGACCAATAACAATGCATATCCTGTACATACTTTTACAAAAAGACCCCAAAACACATATTAAGTAAGATTGATCATTCTAATACTTGTTACCAAGTATTGAAACCTTCCAGCATCAAAAGGTTTAGTTAATAAATCAGACACATTTTCTTCTCTGTCAACCCTATCTGGTTGTATTAAACCCTTTTCAAAACAATCCCTTATAAAATGATGTCTAATTTCTATGTGTTTTGTTTTAGAATGATGTACATGATTTTTAATAATGCATAAAGTACTGTTATTGTCTACAAAAATCTTGGTATGCATGAAATTATACCCATAATCTAACAGTTGGTTCTGAATCCATAAGACTTGTCCACAACAAGCAGCTGCAGCCACATACTCTGCTTCAGTTGTAGAATTGGCCACCACTGTTTGTTTCTTGCATTGCCAAGATATTAACCTACTCCCAAGAAACTGACATCCACCAGTTGTGGATTTTCTATCAAATTTGTCACCACCATTGTCACTGTCTGAATATGCAATAAGCTCTAATGGTGAATCTTTAGGATACCATAAGCCCAAATCTGGATAACATCTAAGGTACCTAAAGATTCTCTTGACATCATGAAGGTGACACTCTTTGGGAGTCACTTGATGGCGTGCACATGCACACACAACAAACATAATGTCAGGTCTTGAGGCTGTGAGATACATCAATGAACCAATCATTGATCTATAATGCTTGACATCCACATCTTTTCCATCTCCAACTTTTCCCAAAGGATGTTCTCTATCCATAGGAGTACTAGCCCGTTTTTCATGAGGAGAAAAGCCAAACTTCTTTAAGATTTCTGCCACATATTTATCCTGAGAGATGAAGATACCATCTTCTTTCTGCCGAACTTATAACCCTAGAAAGAAGTTCATCTCCCCCATTGCACTCATCTTGAATTTGTCTGTCATAAGCTTGGAAAAGTCTTCACTCATCTTTGGGTTTGTAGAGCCAAAGATGATATCATCCACATAAACCTGAACAAGTAAGACATCCTTACCAGTATTCTTTGTAAATAAGGTCTGGTCTATGATGCCCCTTTTGAATCCATTTTCCACCAGATAGGTGGACAATGTGCCATACCATGCTCTTGGGGCTTGATGAAGTCCATACATAGATTTTTTGACTCTATACACCTTGTCTGGATGCCCTGGATCTTCAAAACCAGGAGGCTGCATGACATATACCTCCTCAACAATTGTGCCATAAAGAAAAGCACTCTTCACATCCATTTGATAGACAGTAAATCCCATGCAGGAAGCATAGGCTAGAAATATCCTTATAGCCTCAATCCTTGCAACTGGTGCAAAGACCTCCTCATAGTCTATCCCTTCCTCTTGTGTATATCCTTGAGCCACTAAACGTGCCTTGTTTCTGACCACAATGCCTCTTTCATCTTTCTTGTTTCTAAGAACCCATCTTGTCCCAATAGGTCTGACATATCTGGGACAATCAATCAGCTCCCAAACATCCTGAATGGTAAATTGGTGAAGCTCATCCTACATTGCTTCCACCCAACTTGGTTCTTTGAGAGCATCAAAAATCTTCTTGGGTTCCTGTTGTGACAGAAAACAGGCAAACAAACATGCTTGAACAAGAGGGGTATCAATCTTCTTGTGTATATTGGCAATAAAGCCTCCAAGATTCTGATGAGATCTTCTAGTCTGAACAGGAGACATGACATCTCCAATAATTTGAGAAGAGGGGTGATTCTTCATTGTAGAAGTAAGAACTCCTCCCTCAAAAAGTCTGTTGTCTTAAATTTCATCATCCAAATTACCAATATCTTCTTCAGACTCTCTTCCATCAATATCTGTATGAACCTCTTCATTTCTGCTTGAAGGTTCACCTTGTTCAAAATTGGAAGAGAAGATATGCTCAAAAGAGTTGTCAACGCCTGAACCAAGGTTGTCAGCGTTTGGGCCATCAACGCCTGAAATAGTGTTGTCAACGTTTGAGCCATCAACGCCTGAATTTGTCTTGTCAGCGCAAGATTTTCCTTTGTCAGCGCCTGAAAGACCATGCATGTTGTTAACTGGTGATACTTGGGGACCACCATTTTCCTTTCCAGCAGCGGCAACATCAGCAAAAGCATCTGTCCATATGGGAACAGTAACATACTCAAGTATGGGAGATGACTTGTCTGCTTGTGATCCAGCCTCTTCATTAACCTGTGTACCTGAAACATCAACAACTGGTTCTTCCACAAGATTTGAAGTTACCTTCACAATGTCTGGATTAGTAACAAGCATATAATTTAAAGTCCTAGATAGAGGTTCCAAGTCAAACGACCAATTTGAACCACTTTCAGGATCACTGGGTTTACTTTCTAAAAACCTAACATGTACCTTTTCAACTATACTTTTTTCCTTCTTAATGTAAACCCTATATCCTTTACTCTACACTGAATAACCCATGAAATAGCCTTCATCACCTTTAGCACTAAATTTACCTAAGGCATCACTAGTATCTAGAACAACTACATGACAACCAAAAGGTTTAAGAAAACCAGTATTAGGTTTCCTTACCCAAAGTAACTCATAAGGTGTTTATTATGTATCTTGTTGACTAATGCTCTATTCTGAACATAACAAGATGTACTCACAGCCTCAGCCCAAAATGCAATGGGAAAGTGAGCATCAGCCAACATAGTCCTGGCTACTTCAATTAGGGTTCTATTCTTTCTCTCAGCAACCCCATTTTGCTGTGGGGTTCTGGCAACACTAAACTGTCTAGTAATCCCTTTCTTGGCACAAAAATCATCCAACAGTTTATTTCTAAACTCACCACCATTATCACTTCTAAGCATCTTAACTTCATTACCAGTTTTCTTCTCAATTTGGTTAATAAAGTTAATTAAAGTATCAGCAGTGTCACTTTTCATGGCTAAAAAGAAAGTCCAAGTAAACCTAGAAAAGTCATATGTGATGACAAAGCAGTAAGATTTACCATTCAAGCTCTCTATATTAGTTAGACCAAACAGGACCATATGCAGAAAGTGAAGTGGTTTAGAACTAGAGTGCACTTGTTTAGACTTAAATGAGACCTTGTGCTGTTTGCCTTTAAGGCATGCAACACAAGAGTGGTCATTGTGGAAAGCCTTTTCAGGCAAACCATCAACCAAACCAAGTCTCACAAGTCTGTTTATATTTTTAAAGTTAATGTGCCCTAGTCTCCTGTGCCATATATTACTCTCATCAACTGAAGCTTTAGCATAAAAACATGACATATTATTATTCATCCTAATACCATTAAGATTCACATTATAAATGTCCTTATGCTTAGGTGTTCTATAATCAATAAATTTCTCATCTGGAATTTTAAAATCCTTCCTCAACACCAAGCATTCAGTATTAGTAAAAAGAACCTTATTTTTGTTATCACAAACTTGTGATACACTAAAAAGATTGTAATCAAGTTCTTTTACCAGAAACACGTTTTCAAAACGCAAGTTGTTGGTGAGTAGAGTTCCTTTGCCTGTGATAGTTCCATATCCGCCTCCAAAGTAAACATTATCACCATCCTTAATGGGAGTGAAGTTTGTGAGATAATCTTCCTTCCCAGTCATGTGCCTAGAGCATCCACTATCCCAATAGCCATAATCATTTACCTGCTTTTGAATGCCCTGCACATAAAGAAAACAAATTAGTTTTCTTTAGGAACCCAAGCCTGAGCAGACTTTGATTCATCTGGTTGTTCAACAAGAACAGACTTAGTTCTCATAACAACCCCTTGTTCATCCCTTTTTGAATGAAACACCCAGTTAACCCCAATTGGTTTTGTGATGACCTTTGAAATATAATTAAATCTGTTACAGGTCATAGAAATCCCATTAGAGTTAGGGTTTTGATCTTGCTTAGGTCTCCATGTCAAGCTAGAAGAAGCTTTAGACCCCTTTCCATGTGGTTGCAAATATTTACCATTATTTGGTCTGGCAACGTTTTTGTCAGCATTTGATTTGATCTTTTCAGCGCTGAAATTACCCTTATCAGCGTTGAACCTAGGGTTTGCTACAGGAACCCATTGCCTATTAGACCATGTATTGGTCTTCTGAAAAGGTCTTTGTCCATGTGTGTTAGACCCTTTAGTAAAGAATGGGGCTGGTCTAACAACTTGTGAACTTTGCTCCACAAAAGTGTTGGGCCTGACAGTGTTTGACATTTTGTCAACGTTGACCTTGGAAGCGTTGACACACTTATAGGCTAAATGTGAAAAGCTAACACATGTATAACAGGCTTTTCTAGACACAACTCTTGGTCTAGAAGAAAAAAAACCTGTTGCATTATCACTAACTTGGCTTTTTGGTGACCTAGTATTCCTATACATTTCTGCATATTTAATGCTAGTTTTTCTAACAACGTTTGAGCCAAGGTCAACAGTCTTTCCAGTGATTGGGTTTGTTACTTTGATAGGGGTCGACTCATTTGGACTATCACAAAGCATTCCCCCCTTGACAAACAAGGTAGGGTTGGCTTTCTTCCATTCATTCAAATGAGTCAGCTTTCGCCTATATTCCTCTACTGGGGTAAGGACTCTTGGTGGAGGAATAAATTCCTCTTCTTGGAGTTCTGGTAAACCAGTCCAAGATAAGTCCTTTCTTTGGACACTATAGAAGTCCCCAGCTGGTGGTGGAACACCAGCATACTCTTTCATCCCAATCCTAGTCATGTCCCTAGAATCCCTTTGTTTACTAACACATTCTCCTAGGGTTTGTGAGGCCTTATCAAATCTCTGAATTTTAAGGTCTACATTATCCTTAATCTTGATAGCCTCATCTAACTTAGCCTGTAATTTAGCATTGACCCTTTCCATGATGTTTCTAATATCAGAACTAGCATTTAAATCATGTTTTAAGATATGTATTTTATCTTTTAGGTCAAACTCCATTTTCTTATACTCAGCTACAGTCTTTTCAGTTTGAGTAAGAGCAAGTTGATAGTTAGACAATTTGCATCTCTCAGTACTCACATCTCCTAACAATCTTAAAACCTCTTTGTTAAGTCTTTCAGTATTTAAACGACAACCCTTACTACAAAAAGCATCATCATATACCTCATTGTCTGATGAAGATGAGGAGTGTGCCATGAGAGCATATTGAACATGCTCTTCTTCTTCTATCTCAGCAACCAAAGCTTTATCCTCTTCCTCATCCTTAGCCAAATAGCTCCAGTCTCATCCAACACCATCAATTTCTTGCATTGCCACCAGGGCCTTGGGATCCTGAGCCTTAACAATTTGACTTGAGGGTTTTACAACATCAGATCTTCTTGGAGATCTGCATTCTCTCATAAAGTGCCCCATACGATGACAATTGTAACACTCAACCTTGGATTTATCAAATCTAGTAGTGTCCTTAGCATTAAAGGTCATCTTCTTCTTGAATCTTCTATTTCATCTGTTTGCTCTTATACTTGCAAGAGCCATGTTCCACTTTATATCCATCTCCTCCAAATGCTCATCACTTTTTTGCTCAAGGTCCTCATATGTAATCACCGAACCATTGGGCAATGAAGCAATGTATGCACACACAGTATCCAGATCAATACCAGCAGGCTTAACTCTTGGAGAGTCAATTTTGTATGTGTCAGCGTCTGAATGTGAGGCGTTGACAGGATATGATCCAGCGTTGACACATGTTGATCCAGTAACTTGGTGCATGTATGACTCCTTCTGATCAAATTGGCCTTCACTATGTGAGAAGAAGGCCATGTTACCATTGGTAGACTTACTTCCATGATCCAAAAGAGTTTCATTCTCCAACAGCCTTAGTTTGTTTTACACATCATCAAAAGTAGAACTTTTGTGAGTGTTGTTGGCAATTATGGATCTTGCCTCAATCTTCCATGCATCACCAAGGCTTTTAAGAAAAGTGGCAATAATGTAAACATCACCAATTACTGTCCCCATGAAGGACAACTTGCTTGTAACGTCAAGAAGTCTGCTTTCACACTACTTAGCTTCTCATTAGTTTGAGCCCTAAAAACAGCATACTCATGTAAGAGCTGCTTCCTTTTCTCTTCCACAGTATCAACATTACCACCATAGGCAACTTCAAGGGCTACCCAAAGGTCTTTTGCAGACTCGTAACCTCTCTATTTGTGCTGATTTTCTTGTCCCAAAGAGAGTTTCAGAATGCTTAGGGTTTTCATATCAACCCTTTTCTTTGCTATGTCTTCAGTAGATACAGCTCTACCATCTTCAGGCTTTTCTTTCTTATCAGCTTCAGAGCATCCATGAACGGCTGATCTTGTAGCAATGGCATCAACAATCTTTTGAGCTTTATTGAATGTGTTTCCATATTCAATAATCTCCCAGAGAGTGTAGTCATGGATTTGCAGATATTGCTCAAAGTTAAACTTCCACAACTTAAAATTGTCTGCATCAAGCATGGGAATCTTAATGTTGTGGTTTGAGGAGGAGGAGGTTACTTCTAGAGTAGACATGATGTTTTTAGGGTTTTGTGAAAATTAGGGTTTTTGGTGATTTTAGGGTTCTTGTGTTCTTTTAGATCAAAGTTTCTCAACAAGCTCTGATACCACTTGTTGATCCCAAACATAGATCGATTTAGCTTGTGTAAACGAGATTAGATCAAGTTATACACGTAGAGAAACTTTGTTTGTATTTAAAACAATTTAAGTGTTATGCGGAACTAACACTCAAACAAGAACACACAAATAGTTGTAAAACTAACTTTCACTTGATTGATTGAATCGAACTTGCTTACAATGAAAGTGTTGAACGTATGGAAAACTTATATGAAACATAACCTAAAGGTCTTCTTTTATAGACATAAGAAGCCTTGTACAAGAGTCTACGTATCAGCTATTCTAGGTAAAGATAATTATAGAAAATACAATGTTGATCCTATCTTTACTAGAAACAAACTAGAAACAAAATACGCATAGACCATATCGTTCTATCAGTGCTTGTCTTCAACCTATCAACGCTTGACTTCTTCCTGTCAACGCTTGATCTGTCAGTGCTTTTTCTCTTCTTATCAACGCTTGTTTTCTTCTTGTCAGCGTTCAAGTGTATTGGCTACATTTTATTCCCAACAGAACGAAGAATCTCGGGTTTTACACCATCCACATGCCATCTTGAGTTTCGTCCTCGAAGCTCGATTAATATTACTAGGTTGAGAAATGATCTAGGATCATTGGGTAGACCTTTATTACATTTAATCATGGTAAAATCCTGGATTTTACAGCACCACCCCGTTATGTTAGCTTCGTCCTCGAAGCTATAAAAACTTTGTCATCTGTTAGGGTATAAATGTCATAGATCTGAAGATTCGTCTTAGACATGCTCAAAAAACAGATGGTGCCAATAATGTAAAGAGATAGTTATTCGGATTGCTCTATAAGTCCGATTGGGCAGTACCTGAGTGATGCTACCATTACGGATGAACAAAAAGCAATGCAAAGAGGTCTTTATCTGGGTCTCTTTATACATCCGATTGAGCAGTATTTGGATGCTGCTACCTATTACGGATGGACAGAATTATCTGAAAAGTTGGCCGTCAATTTGACAAAGCGGTAGATGTTCGCAAAACAAATAATGACAATTTAGAGAGGACAATCTAGGAAGTTGTCAACTATGAAAAGTCGATGTAGGGTTAGCTACATTTAATTGATTAAGTTCACGATGATTGATGTTCACTTGGAAACTTACGAGTCAAGATTTGAGGTCGGAGAGGGTTCCGGAACTGGACATGCTGATCCTGTTCAAGTTCAGATTGCTGCTCTGGCCATGAGCCAGGAGCAGAACATGACGGACGTCCACAGCCTGTTGATAGCAGGCCGGGTAGGGTACACTGTCATGCATGGGTACATCGACTCTCTCTCTTAGATCATATGGGCAGATACCTAGATAGCACGAGGTTTTTGGGCCACGACCGACGAGGCCTTTCAGTGGTTGTTGGAGGAGAACTACTACCTCCATTAGCACATTCACACCTTGGAGGGGGCCTTCAGCATAACACCCACATTTTTCTCACTGCACAAGGGCAGTCCTTGTCCACCTTCTTTGATCTTACAATTATTCGTTACGATGAAGTGACAGCGGAGACCGCCTACCTTCGAGGAACCATTGGCAGACTTCGGTCCTAATTGCTGATTGTACTCAGTTGGATTAAGGAGCCCTGATTGGCTTATACAGGCATTGCCGAGTACCCTGTCGACACTTGCAACCTTACCAGCACCAGCCACATCCAGCAGATCTGCTAGACAAGATTTGAGTAGACATACAAGATCTTTTGTTTACCATGATAGGCTTTCAGGTTGTATTCAAGCTATCATGTACTATTCACGAGTCATTTATAAGTTTAAGAAATCATTCGCCAAAACACAATAAGTCCTGTGATGGTATGTTGTAATGGTAGTTCATTACAATATGGTATAATGAATGATAACAATAATGAAACCGACGACGCATGTGAAAACCAATTTTTAGGGGTTTCGCTCCACCTACCCGTTAATTTAGTTTTGTTCGCGAAGTTAAAGGATGAGGTTACTCGTCCAGGGAACAAGTGCGGATATTTTTCCTTGAACGTGTAATCTTGTGAACTCAAGTTTAGAATCATAGGCGACATTTAAAATGTAGTCATTAATATGCTCTTGTGTCAACAGTTATACGCGAAAGGCTTTCCGATATACTTCTAGCTTGTGGAATGCAAACATTAGTTTGACACTAAAAGTTGTAACCAACGGAATGGTTAAGATTATTGTTGATGTTGACTGGGTAGGAAGTTGCAGATAATCTGCTTCATTTGTGGCTGAGCTGGTGCATAAGCTGCGTAGAAAAGAAGTACTTCAAATGATGGAAATCAAAGAAGATACCAAGAATAAAGAAGTGTGCCTCTTGTGTGATGCTGGAAAGGTTGTGTGTTCAATGTAAGTGGTCCAAAATTTGAACAAATTTTAACTTCAAAAAGGAGGAAGTCATTCATTTCAAGATTTGTTGGACAATGGTATTGTCGAACTAATTGGATCTGAAGAGGAAGAAGGTTGCTTAAATAGTATTGGACATCCAATATCTCTTTCTGAAAGATGATAAACGTAACCATACAAAATACACCCATCGAGAGTTGGACATGTCTTTTATGCTTGGATTTACCTTCCTCGTCGATCCAAGAAATGTGAGCTAAGAAGATAGCACATCCTCTTACCAAGTATTTCTAGGTTTCGGTACAAGAAATGACACTAAGTCTAGTGTCGATAAAGTCCGTGTTACCGTCTCCTCGAATGTTCGATGTTTCATTTCCTCATGGCAGATGAACCAGCCCTATGTTCTGTAATGCTCTTAAGGAGGTCAAACGCAACAGAAGTGGACACTTTCAAAGAGTCAAAAAGCAGTAGAAGCGGATACCCCCAAAAGGTTCAAATGTAGCGGAAAAGAATACTCCTAAAGGAGTCAAATGCAGCGGAAAAGGACACCCATAAAAGGGTCGAATGCAGCGGAAGAACGGAGTAAAATAAGTCGAAAGTCAATAGCACTATGCTATGATCCAAAAGAGACGGATACGAATCTTCCTTCGGTATCTAGATGATGACGATGTAATAACGCTAATATATTACTGAAGGAAATCGCGAGTAAAAAGGATTACGTTACGTAGCTGGATAATAATATCAATAATGAGTCATGTCGAATATATTTAAGCTCATGTGGTTATAAATTTCTATTTACATCGATAAGCGTCCCCATCCATGTAAGGTGAAATTTATAACTCCATTCGGTGACCTATGATTTCTTTATTCAAACGAAAAAGCGTCCTAATTCGTTTCAATAAGGATTTTATAGCCCACCTTATCTAAGTATTCCCGGCAAGGCTTATTATTTAAAATATAATATCTAAGAAAACAGATATTATTAAGATACTTTACAGCTCGTTTATTTATAACTTTTCGTCTTCGGGCGTCCCATTCCACCTTGATACGTATTTTATAAATAAACTTCTGGTCCGATGGCTTATGGTTCCACCTTTAGACGTCCCATTCCGTCTAAAGACGAAATCATAATTAACTTAAGATCAAGAGACTCAGGTCCCATATGAAAAATATGGAATCATAAGTATCTTGATTTGGGACCCACCGCATCATTTAAGGATGCAAACTTATCCAGATAATACCGCTTAGAATTATTATAAGCAAACGTGTATGCGTCGTTAATAAGTCGTGTTCCGTAGATATACGTACAAAATCATAAGCGGAAGAAAATAAACGTTAACGTGCGATAACGTGCGTAAGAATACGTATCAATCAAGGAGTTCATATACATATAATATAATGATATATTATAACAGTTACTAAGTAGATAAAAGGAACAATCAACGTATCAGCTTAAATAGATATGGCAAGTTCAAACATTTAATAAAATGTAGCACATAAGCTAATGCTCCCTAGTCCATTTTTAAATATTCCAATATGTACGTTTGTTATGTGGTCGGTTAGTTGCCTAAGTAGCCAAAATAAACTAACATGTTCATAATTATCAAATAGCTACATAAAGATAGTATGCTCAAGTAGGAATAACACTTCATGAAATTATGCAAAGGTGGTGACAGTTAAGTCCTAGAATATTAAGCACAATGGTTTATAAAACCAGAATGGTAAAATCAACTTATCATATAAGGATATATCAGTTATCAAACAGTATAAGCAATAAGCAGCGTAAAAGCTTAAACAGACGTATCAAGTAATCATGAAGAATGCGAAAATCTTAGTACAAGACTTTTAGGAATTTATTTGGATTTTATTACGATATCCACTCGTTTTTAGGCAGTTCATTTACGTTACTGTATTTTAGTTAAATACATAGTTGTGCAAGTGTAAAACCCACAAAATAAGGTCATTACTTAATCTTACTTTTCAAATATTTTTGAAGTATTTTATATATTAAATATTATTATGTTTAACGGTTTAAGTTGAAACCGATATTAAATATTTTATTTTAATATTTTGACGAGCAACGAGGACTACTAGTGATCGCGATACCGACTGATGCCAAAAATTTTATATCGTATAATATTTTGAAACTTATTTTTGTGTGGGTTGATGAACTCACAATTTACGGATTTAATTTGGGCTTACGTGCATAATTTAGTGTCTTTTACGACTAAACCGGAAACCTTAGGATTACGTATTTACGTTTTTGGACTCCGTTTTTGATGAGACAATTTTTATTGGATTCGTTTTGTGACGTTGATTCATAATTTATAAAAACGTTTTTCGCGAAACGACCCGAGGGCACGCAAATCGAGAAAACTAGACTCGAGGAATACCCGTAAACTAGTGAGATGGGACAAAATACATTGTCCCACCCCACTAGCTAGTTTGGATGGCACCAACATGATACCACCACCTTATGTGGCATCATGTTAGCTAGTTTATTACAAGTGTACTACAAAGCTTACTCTTTAAGCTTTGTCTAGTCAAAACCATCACCTAACTTCACACCACCATTTCCATACATGCAAAACTCTCACAAATCCTCTCAAAACCTTCCACCATTGCCATCCATATTCAAGCTACAAACACCCCTTTTGATCTTTTCTAGCCATGAAATACATGTTTACTAGCTCTATCATGGAGTTATCTTGAAGCCTTGATCATTTGGTGGCCATATTAACAACATTGGAGGTGATTTGCGTGTGTCCTAGGGCTGATTTCTCAACTTATATTCTTGGTGTTTGATGATCTTGGAGTTACTTGTGGTGTTCATCAAGTTCTTGTCTTCCAAAAACAAGAAATACACTTGGTTGGTAAAGAAGATCATCCTCTCCATTTTCTCTTGTTATTTTTGTAAAGAACAAATGTATTTTCTTTCATTTTGTATATGTATATGATGTATATATGATGATAAAAATGTTGTGTGGGGATCAAGTGTTAATAGATATGCTTAAAAAGGTTAATAACTATAAGAAATGAGGCTAAAATCTTGATTATTTAGTTGGCTGTATAAAAACAGTATATAACTAAAACTTGAACTGATAAAATTGCATGGTATGATCCATTTACAGTAAGTACAAGATGTTATACACATGTGAGAGTTGGCCATGCAATGGAATCAATATAATGAGTGAGATATGATCAAAACAAGTTGGGTGTTCTAATCTGAATAAGCAGTTTTGTAGGGACTGTTAAGGCAAGATAAACTTAAAATGAGCAGTAGCTATAACTAAGTTAAATGTATCACATAATATGAAGATCATGCCACCCAAAAATGAGCTTCTAATTCATTATAGAACTCTAGATATGATAAAAATGGTGAACATGAAGATAAAAATCAGATTTTGAGAATTAATGTTTATTATTATTATATAAGCACTCAAAATTTATTGTATAAGATGTAAAATAAAAACCCACTAACTTATGAAACTTATTTATATAAATATGTAAAAGGTTAATTAAATGGATAAATTATATAAATGGTAGTGGAATAATAATTATAAGTAATAAAAACTATAAACTTGATTTTTACGACTTTTTCGGCTATTACCGTAAAATTAACGTTTTTCGCCAAATAAAACTTAGACGATCAAACCTGTCTAATGTAAAGTTTTTAAAAGTCATATACTGATATATAAGTAACTAATACAAGTAAAAACCGATAAAACCCGAACAATAGGACATACGGACATTAACGAGCTAACTAAGCATACTGGATTAATAATTGGACTAAATAAGTTAAACACTACTAAAAAAAGAACTTATTGGGCTTAACCCATTTGGGCCCAACATGGAAAGTATAGATACTGATAATATAGGTATAAAATGGATTAAAACAAGTTAAAGAACTTATACTAAGCTTATTGGACTCAAAATAGGTAAATAGGTAAAACTAGTAAACTAGTAAAAAGTTACCAATACGTAAACACTAAAATGAGTAAACAAAGATATATAAACCCACTTGATCATCATCATATGTACAAAATCATCATATGTATATTGTTATTTTGATAAAAGTCATTAGACAAGAGTCTAAGACCGATTATTATTTATATAGGTTTCCGTGACCGAAGCACGCCCGTAGCCGATAATCCGCCTTTCATTATCAACGTGAGTCTATAGCCTCGTTTGAGCTCATTCAAATATTTTTAAAACCCGCGAGGGGGAATACATGTTTTTTTTTAAACTTAGAACACAAGATTTTTATGGTATGCTTGTCCCTCTATGAATGGACCCGTGGTTGCCTTTAAATTGCATTAAGTGATTGCCTTAGTTAAAGCCTCAATTATGGACCGTTAATTAACCTATGATGGGTTAACCGCTAGTACAGTTAATAGATCTATGGGGGAAGCCGCCCCGGTTCAGTTTTTGTGGACTTGTCATAGAAGCTTAGGCCCGACCTCCACACTGTTTGAACATATTGTATTGAGAAGTCAGGTATACGGCAATGTACCAATAATCTGGAGGTAACCGACAATTAATAAATCTCTCGTCTTATTAGACTGATATGGGAGTGTCTAAGGGCTCGGTTCCATGAGCTTATTGCAATTTATGCTAAATACAATTATTATTGTTGATGCAAATTATTAGATGCTTGTTGCCTTTAAGCATGCCACAAACTTATAATCTTTGCTTGTGTTCAAAATGATTATATAAACCTATAGATTCACTCGGCATTTTTGCTGATGATTTTCTCACATGTATTTCAGGTAATCAAGAAGGCTGAAGCTTGGAAGCCACGGGAATGAATGTTGTGCACTACTTTGCAATATAAACTCTTTGAATATTTGTCGTTCCTTTTGTTCAAAACAATTTAAATCTTTTGTTTTGGTTGTACTTTGGTTACGATGTCTTGGGACTACGCTACTCTGATAAATGTTTTGGAACGATAAATTTAAAACGTCTCTTTTCGAGTCGTTCTTTATAAATTATGTGTTGTTGTATCATTGTTTAGCACCCAAAGATGTATTCCGCTGCATGTAAAATTTGGGGGTGTTAAAGATTGGTATCAGAGCCATGAGTTATAGAGAACTAGGTCTTTTTCTAAAAACCTAAACTATAACTGTCGGTTTTATTTTTCAAAAGAGTCGGTGCACTTGATTTCGCGTGACTTCAGGTTCAAGCTACTTCTGGGATTACAACTTTAGTATACATTATTATGTATGCCTTATTGCTAAGTATTTCTAAATAAATACTATAATCCTTTATCGATATATATATTGATATCGTTAAACTTTTCGATAAGAGTTATCATTTATTAATGATTTACTTAAATAAATTTTTGGAAATTTTCTTGCAATTATTTTGAAGGATTTTCTACATTTATTTAAATTATTGGAAATTATCCTATTTCATTTTGTTATGACCTTATACCTATTTTGTGAAATTTACCACCGTTAAATTACGTCTTCAATGAGGAGGAAGCAGGTTTCACTACTGCAAGCGAGACACAGTCAACTAAGCCATGTGGATCCCCACGTGACTAGTGTTTATTATTTTGTGTCGTTGTACTCTATCCTTGTATTGATAATGTGTATGCATTTGATGATTGATTTTGTACATGATATGACTATACCATGAATACAATTAACTCATTCATTTTATCTTCTCTTTGTGATGTGACAGAATCATGCCACCTAGGAGAATGACAAATGATGCCATTGCAAGGCTAGTTGCTGAAGAGGTTGCGAAAGCATTAGCTGCGGATAGAGCTGCGCGTGTTAACACTGAAGGAGCAGGTGGCTCTGCAGGTGCGGGTGCTGAAGGTGAAGGTGAACCTGCTGGACCAGAAGCTGCTGGGGCAGGTGTAGCTGAAAATCCTGTAGATGAGGTTGCTCCGGCTGCTGCTACGGTTAAAGAATGTACTTTTGCTGGATACATGAAATGTGGACCCACTACATTTCAAGGAACTGATGGAGCACTGGAATTATTCAGGTGGATTGAGAAAACAGAAACAACATTTGAGATTAGTGATTGCTCAGAAAGGAACAAGGTTAAGTTCGCAGTTGCTACTTTCAAGGATCGAGCTTTAAGCTGGTGGAAGACTCAAGTTGCTACAGTCGGTTTAGAAGCTGCAAACAGGAAACCTTGGGATGAAATTAAAAGGTTATTGAAAGAAGAGTTCTGTCCAGAAGAAGAGTTATCTGCTTTGGAGGATGAGCTGAGGCACCTGAAGCTGAAGGATAACAACATTGCTGCATACACTAGCCGATTCAATGAGTTGGTTTTGTTGTGTCCAGATGCTTTTGTTACTGAGAAAAAAAAGATGGATCAATACATCAAAGGGTTGCCTGGGTACATTAAAGGTGAGACAACTTCATCTCGACCCAAGAACTTTGTTGAGACTGTAAGAATGGCTCATACACTCATGGGGCAGAAAGTTCAAGATAGGGCTGAGAAAGCTGCTGAGGGTAATAAAAGGAAATGGGAGAATTCGCAGAGTGGTAATCAAGGTATTAACCGCCATAGGCAGTACAATCAGAAGAGAAATGATGGGGCTAGAGCTGCAACTAACAAGAATGACAATGCTGACTATGGGGGACCAGCCCAGAAATGTAAGAGCTGTGGTGTTTGTCACTTTGGTAATTGTCCACCAAGGTGCACTAAATGTGGAAAGGTTGGGCATGCTGCGGAGAAGTGCAAGCCATGGATCCCTGCCACTGGAGCAAATGCTATTCCGATCAAGACTTGCTTTGAATGTGGAGAACGTGATCATGTTCGTCCCAAATGCCCGAAGTTGAAGAACAAGAAAGCAGGTGAAGCTGCTGGGGCAGTTTATGTTGTTAAGGATGTTGATCAGGCACAAGGTCCAAATGTGGTGACGGGTACGTTCTTACTCAACCATCGTTATGCTAGTGTGTTGTTTGACTCAGGATCTGATAGGAGCTTTATAAGCACTTCCTTTAGTCGTTTAATTGATATTGAGCCAACAAGCCTAAATACTAGTTATGAGGTCGAGTTAGCTGATGGACAATTAGTTAGTACTACCACTATCTTTAAGAAGTGTCCTTTGAAATTAGCAAATCATTTGTTTGAAATTGATTTGATGCCGATAGAGTTGGGTTCATTTGATGTGATTGTTGGTATGAATTGGTTGGGTGCTCATGATGCGGTAATTGTATGTGGGGAGAAAGTTGTCCACATACCAGTTAAGGGTAAGTTGTTAATAGTTAAAGGTGATGTCGGTAGATCTCGTCTGACGGTGATATCTTGTATCAAGGCGGGGAAATATGTAGAAAGAGGTTGTCACCTGTTCTTGGCTCAAGTAGTGGAGAAAGAACTACCGGTTAGGCGTGTGGAAGATGTTCCGGTTATTCGTGATTTTCCTGAAGTATTTCCCGATGACTTGCCAGGGCTTCCGCCTCAGCGAGAAGTCGAGTTCAAGATTGATCTAGTGCCGGGAGCTGCACCGGTGGCGCGCGCACCTTATCGTTTGGCACCATCTGAGATGAAGGAGTTGGCAGATCAATTGAAGGAGTTAATGGAGAAGGGGTTCATTAGACCAAGTTCGTCACCTTGGGGAGCTCCAGTATTGTTCGTGAAGAAGAAGGACGGATCGTTCAGAATGTGCATAGACTACCGAGAGTTGAACAAGTTAACTATTAAAAATCGTTATCCACTTCCTAGGATCGATGATTTGTTCGATCAACTTCAAGGTTCGTGTGTGTACTCGAAGATCGACTTGAGATCGGGTTATCATCAACTTCGTGTTAAAGAGGAGGACATACCTATTACAGCTTTTCGGACGCGTTATGGACACTTTGAATTTCAAGTAATGCCGTTTGGGTTAACTAACGCACCTGCGGTATTCATGGACTTAATGAATCGTGTGTGTAAAATATACCTCGACAAGTTTGTGATTGTATTTATCGATGATATCCTGATTTATTCCAAAAGTCGGGAGGAGCATGAAGGTCATTTGAAGATTATTTTGGAGTTGTTGAAGAGGGAGAAGTTGTATGCGAAATTCTCCAAGTGTGATTTTTGGTTGGATTCAGTCCAATTCCTTGGGCACGTGATCGATAGTAGCGGTGTTCATGTTGATCCTTCCAAAATTGAAGCTATTAGAGATTGGGCTAGGCCTACGACCCCGACTGAAGTTAGACAATTCTTGGGATTAGCTGGATACTATCGACGATTCATAGAAGGATTCTCTTTAATTTCTAAACCTCTTACTAAACTTACACAGAAAAACAAGAAGTATGAGTGGGGTTCAGAAGAAGAAGAAGCATTCCAAACTTTGAAGCAGAAGCTGTGTTCTGCACCAATTTTGGCTTTGCCCGACGGAGCTGAAGACTTTGTGGTATATTGTGATGCACCACGTAAGGGTTTTGGTGCTGTGTTGATGCAAAGAGATAAAGTGATCGCGTATGCATCTCGTCAATTGAGGAAGCATGAGGAGAACTATACTACACATGATTTGGAATTAGGAGCTGTTGTATTTGCTCTTAGACTTTGGAGACACTATCTCTACGGTACAAAGAGTGTGGTATATACCGATCATAAAAGCCTGCAACATATTTTAGATCAGAAGGAGCTCAATATGAGGCAGAGAAGATGGGTAGAATTGTTGAGTGATTACGACATTAAAATTTGCTACCATCCCGGCAAGGCGAATGTAGTTGCCGATGCACTTAGTAGGAAGGACAAAGAAATAACCAAAAGGGTTAGAGCTTTAGCCATGAAAACTTATTCTGATTTATCTAATCGAATACTTAAAGCTCAAACTAAGGCGATGGAGGAAGAGAATGTGAGAGATGAAGACTTGGGTAGAAGGATGACACCTATATTCGAAAATCGTGATGACGGAATTCGATATTTCGAGAATCGTGTGTGGTTACCGGTGTATGGAGGACTGAGAGATCTAATTATGCACGAATCTCACAAGTCTAAATATTCGATTCACCCAGGATCGGATAAAATGTACCAAGACTTGAAGAAATGTTACTGGTGGCCGAATATGAAGGCTAACATTGCTACTTATGTTAGTAAATGCTTGACGTGTGCTAAGGTAAAGTTTGAGCACAAGAGACCTTCGGGTTTACTGCAACAACCTGAAATTCCAGAATGGAAATGGGAGAAGATCACTATGGACTTTGTTTCGGGACTTCCGAGAACTTCTAGTGGTTATGATACGATTTGGGTGATTGTTGATCGGTTGACTAAGTCGGCTCATTTCTTGCCGATAAAGAAAACTGATGACTTAGACAAACTTACTCGGTTGTATTTGAAGGAAGTTGTTTGTAGAAATGGGGTTCCTTTGTCAATTATTTCTGATCGAGATAGTCGGTTCACATCTGAGTTTTGGAAATCGCTTCAGCGAGCTCTGGGGACTCAGTTGGATATGAGCACTGCGTATCATCCGGAAACGGACGGACAAAGTGAGAGGACTATTCAGACCTTGGAGGATATGTTACGAGCGTGTGTAATAGACTTTGGAGGTAGTTGGGATCGACACTTACCTTTGGTGGAGTTCTCATACAACAACAGTTGTCATGCAAGTATCAAGGCTGCGCCTTTTGAAGCACTTTACGGGCGAAAGTGTAGATCACCAGTTGGTTGGTGTGAGATTGGAGAAAGTCAGTTGACGGGTCCTGAATTGATTAGAGAAACGACTGAGAAGATCGTGCAAATCAAGAATCGTTTATTGACAGCTCGTAGTAGACAGAAGAGCTATGCGGATAAGAGGAGAAAACCATTGGAGTATGATATTGGCGACATGGTTATGCTGAAAGTATCACCTTGGAAAGGAGTAATTCGATTTGGCAAGCGAGGAAAGCTTAGTCCACGCTATATAGGTCCATTCAAGATTATTGATCGAGTTGGTCCTGTGGCTTATAAGTTGGAATTGCCAGAAAAGTTAAGTGCTATTCACAATACTTTTCACGTTTCTAATCTTAAGAGGTGTTTGGCGGACGAGAATTTGATAATTCCACTTGAGGAGATTCAACTGGACGACAAGCTGCATTTTATTGAGGAACCGGTGGAGATTATGGATCGAGAGGTGAAACGGCTTAAGCAAAGTCGGATCCCGATAGTGAAAGTGCGATGGAATTTCCGACGTGGACCTGAATACACTTGGGAGCGAGAGGACTACTTCAAGAGTAAGTATCCGCATTTATTCGTAGACGGACCTAAGGAGAAGTAAGCCCCGGGACGGTGCTCTCCTAAGGTGGTGAGGATGTAAAACCCACAAAATAAGGTCATTACTTAATCTTTCTTTTCAAATATTTTTGAAGTATTTTATATATAAAATATTATTATGTTTAACGGTTTAAGTTGAAACCGATATTAAATATTTTATTTTAATATTTTGACGAGCAACGAGGACTACTAGTGATCGCGATACCGACTGATGCCAAAAATTTTATATCGTATAATATTTTGAAACTTATTTTTGTGTGGGTTGATGAACTCACAATTTACGGATTTAATTTGGGCTTACGTGCATAATTTAGTGTCTTTTACGACTAAACCGGAAACCTTAGGATTACGTATTTACGTTTTTGGACTCCGTTTTTGATGAGACAATTTTTATTGGATTCGTTTTGTGACGTTGATTCATAATTTATAAAAACGTTTTTCGCGAAACGACCCGAGGGCACGCAAATCGAGAAAACTAGACTCGAGGAATACCCGTAAACTAGTGAGATGGGACAAAATACATTGTCCCACCCCACTAGCTAGTTTGGATGGCACCAACATGATACCACCACCTTATGTGGCATCATGTTAGCTAGTTTATTACAAGTGTACTACAAAGCTTACTCTTTAAGCTTTGTCTAGTCAAAACCATCACCTAACTTCACACCACCATTTCCATACATGCAAAACTCTCACAAATCCTCTCAAAACCTTCCACCATTGCCATCCATATTCAAGCTACAAACACCCCTTTTGATCTTTTCTAGCCATGAAATACATGTTTACTAGCTCTATCATGGAGTTATCTTGAAGCCTTGATCATTTGGTGGCCATATTAACAACATTGGAGGTGATTTGCGTGTGTCCTAGGGCTGATTTCTCAACTTATATTCTTGGTGTTTGATGATCTTGGAGTTACTTGTGGTGTTCATCAAGTTCTTGTCTTCCAAAAACAAGAAATACACTTGGTTGGTAAAGAAGATCATCCTCTCCATTTTCTCTTGTTATTTTTGTAAAGAACTAATGTATTTTCTTTCATTTTGTATATGTATATGATGTATATATGATGATAAAAATGTTGTGTGGGAATCAAGTGTTGATAGATATGCTTAAAAAGGTTAATAACTATAAGAAATGAGGCTAAAATCTTGATTATTTAGTTGGCTGTATAAAAACAGTATATAACTAAAACTTGAACTGATAAAATTGCATGGTATGATCCATTTACAGTAAGTACAAGATGTTATACACATGTGAGAGTTGGCCATGCAATGGAATCAATATAATGAGTGAGATATGATCAAAACAAGTTGGGTGTTCTAATCTGAATAAGCAGTTTTGTAGGGACTGTTAAGGCAAGATAAACTTAAAATGAGCAGTAGCTATAACTAAGTTAAATGTAGCACATAATATGAAGATCATGCCACCCAAAAATGAGCTTCTAATTCATTATAGAACTCTAGATATGATAAAAATGGTGAACATGAAGATAAAAATCAGATTTTGAGAATTAATGTTTATTATTATTATATAAGCACTCAAAATTTATTGTATAAGATGTAAAATAAAAACCCACTAACTTATGAAACTTATTTATATAAATATGTAAAAGGTTAATTAAATGGATAAATTATATAAATGGTAGTGGAATAATACTTATAAGTAATAAAAACTATAAACTTGATTTTTACGACTTTTTCGGCTATTACCGTAAAATTAACGTTTTTCGCCAAATAAAACTTAGACGATCAAACCTGTCTAATGTAAAGTTTTTAAAAGTCATATACTGATATATAAGTAACTAATACAAGTAAAAACCGATAAAACCCGAACAATAGGACATACGGACATTAACGAGCTAACTAAGCATACTGGACTAATAATTGGACTAAATAAGTTAAACACTTATAAAAAAAGAACTTATTGGGCTTAACCCATTTGGGCCCAACATGGAAAGTATAGATACTGATAATATAGGTATAAAATGGATTAAAACAAGTTAAAGAACTTATACTAAGCTTATTGGACTCAAAATAGGTAAATAGGTAAAACTAGTAAACTAGTAAAAAGTTACCAATACGTAAACACTAAAATGAGTAAACAAAGATATATAAACCCACTTGATCATCATCATATGTACAAAATCATCATATGTATATTGTTATTTTGATAAAAGTCATTAGACAAGAGTCTAAGACCGATTATTATTTATATAGGTTTCCGTGACCGAAGCACGCCCGTAGCCGATAATCCGCCTTTCATTATCAACGTGAGTCTATAGCCTCGTTTGAGCTCATTCAAATATTTTTAAAACCCGCGAGGGGGAATACATGTTTTTTTTAAACTTAGAACACAAGATTTTTATGGTATGCTTGTCCCTCTATGAATGGACCCGTGGTTGCCTTTAAATTGCATTAAGTGATTGCCTTAGTTAAAGCCTCAATTATGGACCGTTAATTAACCTATGATGGGTTAACCGCTAGTACAGTTAATAGATCTATGGGGGAAGCCGCCCCGGTTCAGTTTTTGTGGACTTGTCATAGAAGCTTAGGCCCGACCTCCACACTGTTTGAACATATTGTATTGAGAAGTCAGGTATACGGCAATGTACCAATAATCTGGAGGTAACCGACAATTAATAAATCTCTCGTCTTATTAGACTGATATGGGAGTGTCTAAGGGCTCGGTTCCATGAGCTTATTGCAATTTATGCTAAATACAATTATTATTGTTGATGCAAATTATTAGATGCTTGTTGCCTTTAAGCATGCCACAAACTTATAATCTTTGCTTGTGTTCAAAATGATTATATAAACCTATAGATTGACTCGGCATTTTTGCTGATGATTTTCTCACATGTATTTCAGGTAATCAAGAAGGCTGAAGCTTGGAAGCCACGGGAATGAATGTTGTGCACTACTTTGCAATATAAACTCTTTGAATATTTGTCGTTCCTTTTGTTCAAAACAATTTAAATCTTTTGTTTTGGTTGTACTTTGGTTACGATGTCTTGGGACTACGCTACTCTGATAAATGTTTTGGAACGATAAATTTAAAACGTCTCTTTTCGAGTCGTTCTTTATAAATTATGTGTTGTTGTATCATTGTTTAGCACCCAAAGATGTATTCCGCTGCGTGTAAAATTTGGGGGTGTTAAAGCAAGTATTAATAACTTCCATTTTAATTTTGTTATTAATAATATTGTTTAAGTAAAAATATTTTACTTACAAGTGTTGTATTTTACTTTCGTAAAGTTTCGTATAGCTTATATGAACAGTTTATAAAAATAATAGTAGGTTAATAAATTTAATTAATGTTCCCAAGTTTCCACAAGTTAATAATTAACCCTTTCGATTACAAGTTTGAGAAAGTGGCGGTTCTGGTCCTTTTTAATTTAGAACTTATTCAAGTGTTTAATTCATTAAATGAAATAAATAGGTTCTAGGGTTTGTTAAATTCTCGGTTATTTGCAAAACAAGTCCCTCTAGTTAAAACTAGGTTTTATAATTTCCATTTAGTGGCGAGAATAATCCCTAGGGCTCCTAAATGTTTCGGCTAATTACACAATTAGTCCTTAGAGTTATAAAGTGTCAATTTAACCTTTCAAGAATTTACAAGGATTGTCCTTCAGGTTTAATAAATCATGAATGACATTTATCATTCCCTAGACTTTCTAATATTTGCAATATTAGTCCTTGTAATTTTTGTTTTATCAAATCAAGTTTCAAGTGTCACGGTTTTAGTCCATAAGTTTTATAACTAACATTTCTAGTTTAAAAGTTTTTATAAATTATTTCTGGTATAAAAACTTTATTCAAGTATAAAAACACTAAGTGGGCTTATTTAAAGGTGCCAAAAGAGCTAATAGGTTTCCTAATGGGCCTAAACATATTTTAGTCCATTAATAATTCAAGATTTCCTAAGTGGGCTCACAAGGCACTAAATGGGCCTATTCAAGTTTTGGGCTATTGTTGCATGGTCTTAACTAGTCCTTTAATGATATTAATCGTTTATCTAGGTGTGAAATTTAGGTAACCTTACAAGCTTATTTCTGGTTTATAAAGATTAAGTCAAGATCTATAAAGAATTTATAAAAATCTAATTTTAGATTTTTCCCTAACATTTTATTAGATTTTTCGATATTTATAAAATCTAATTAGGTTTACCAAAGATAAAAAAAAATCTAAGTTTAGGGTTCGCCAAGATTTTGCAAGATGCATTATGTTCAGTTTGATTTTAATAAAAATCAATTTAGATTTTCCCCAGAATAATAAAAAAAATCTATTTAGATTTAAAAATCTTCTTAGATTTTCTAATGGTTTCTAGAGTTTCTTTTAGATTTCCAAAATGTTTCCAATGATTTTTATTTAAATTTTCATTTAAATATTTCCAAGGGTTGTTATGTGCTCGGTTGTTCATGGTTACAATGCATTGTTCGGGCCATCATATTTCAGAAGCCATTCTATAAACGTTTGAGGAGTGAGGGCACTTTAAATCGTAAACCTAACCACTCAGTCAAAACGTAATATCGAGATAGACCATCTTTAATATAAAGCTCCCTACTAACATGGCATGTTTGTATATTCCTTCAATACTTGAGTGTTTTAATATTTTTATAATAAATATTAAATAGTCATATTACGTAAATACGTACATAGTTAGCATCTAATACTATCAACAGTTATAAATGCAAATGAATGCGTAGTTAAATCATATAGTTATGCATGCTTTCTATGTTATATGCTCTCTAAGTGTGTCCCAAAAAAATCCCTAAAAGATTTTTATAAAGTTATAGTCCAGTTTTAAATAAAAGAAAAATATTTTTATTCTTATTTTATTTAAAAATCAACCTGGTTCGCTATAACTAAAGCTCTGATACCATTCTCTGTAGCAACCCCAGACCGGGTATCACAGTGGTGGATCGATGAGCAAATAGCTTACAAAGCGCAAATATTAATTATATGATTTTTGAAATACAATTGATGTAAATATTGATTTGGTACAATCGTTTAAATCGTTAAATAACTTTTTTTATAATTATCCCAATCAAGTGATAAATCCCCCGTCATTTTTATGCTCCTAAATGATGCTCAGTCCATGTTCAAATAATCTTGCTAAATAACCTGGGAAAAACATGCTTAAAACAGTCAACATAAAGTTGGTGAATTCATAGAGATTTGTAAAATCATAGTTTAGGATTTTAAGTTGTCCTACATGATGCTGTTCAGTATTTGATATAAAATTCACATTTCAAGTTTCCAATTATCCTATTCCTTAATGTACTAAGCAATATAAATTCAAGTTCAGTCAGTTTTATTAAGCAGTGCAAGATTAGGTCTAGTATTTTCTATATTTCCATTTCAGTATTTACTAAGCAGTGTAAAATAATCAAGTTTAGTATATCTAATACTACCATTACAGTATTTTACTAAGTGATTTAAAATAATTAAGTTTAGCATATCCAATATTTCCATTACAGTATTTTACTAGGTAGTGTAAAATAATCAAGTTTAGCATATCCAATATTTCTCTTACAGTATTTTACTAAACAGTATAAAATAATCAGGTTTAGTATATCTAATACTTCCATTACAGTATATTACTAAACAGTGTAAAATCAAGTTTAGTATATTCAATATTACCATTAAAGTATTTTACTATACAACGTAAAATAATCAGGTGTAGTAAGTTTTCAAGCAGTGTAAAGTAACCAAGTTTAGCATTTCCAATCTTTTCATTTCAGGATTTCACTAAGTAGTATATGACTAAGTTTAGTAACGCAAATCTTACAGATATTAGTAATGCACAAAGCATATATACAAAAATAATTACATTTTCTATTAATCGAAACTAAAGCTTAACCTTCCATAGTTCTCAACAGATGATAAGGTAGTGTCCTACAAAAAGACACCCAAACCTAGTTCCAACATGGTATACATCTGTTGGCCCGACCAAGGCACAGTGAGCATGACTCACCCAGATGGGGATGGTGAATCCCAAATAGATCTATTTATAACATTCGGGTAATTTCCCCACAATTTAACAGTTTCTATAATAGGCAATCGTAATTAAGAGTATCATTCAATTTGCGTTCTATAAATATCTATCCTATTGTTTAAACAGATTACAGTTCAATTTAAGTTCTATAAATTAAATATATATCAATCATATTGTCAAAACAGGTTACAGTTTAATTTACATTCTACAATTAGATTATAGTCATATTATCAAAACATGTTGCAGTCATTTAATAACATGTCTCCCCCTCGCGGGTTTGAAAAATCATAGAAAGATTTAAAATGCGAGGCTATGAACTCACCTGCATAATACAGCTCGAGGATGATCAAGTACAATCACAAAGCAAATAGTACATCCAACACCTAAGTAATTAAGTACGTCTCAGTACATGCATAAATAATAAATGCATGCAGTCTAATTGGTCATACGTTTATTCTTGTTATCAAAGTATTTTTAATTAATACTGTTATAATGATTGTTAAGTGTGCATGTTGTTTATCCATTGTTTCCGTGTATTCCTGATGTTTACAGAACATGTATGATATTGTTGTCCTTAAAAATAAAATTTTAAATTTATTTAATAATTTATTGTGTTTCCAACAATAATTAATAAACAATTATTAATTAAATCTTGATTTACAAATATCTTTTGTTGATAAAATTTTTATATTTTTATTCTAAAACTATTAAAGTAGTTTTATGTACCAACAGTGGCTAATAAAGCTAACAGTGGGTACTTTATAAAACAGTGGGAATAACATGAAAACAGTGGGTAGGTTAGTCTAACAGTGGTAAGTTTTAAACAATCAGTGGAAACTGTCAAAGCTAACAGTGGGAACTGTTTAAAGCTAGCAGTGGGAACTGTTAAGCTTAGCACTGGGAACTGTAAAGCAAACAGTGGTAACTGTTAGGCTCAAACAGTGGGAACTTTGTTGATATAGTAACTAGCAGTTGTAAGTTAGTTTGTATGATATTAATGGTGGTAACATGTAGTGGTCAGTATGTACTACATAACTAACGGTAGGAAGATTACAACTAACGGTGAGAAAGCTACATGCAAGTCTATATTACAACAAGGCATACCTCTAACGCTATATACATCTTGGCAGCCTTTCGAGCACTCGTCATCAGCAGTCCCAAACGCCTCCTAAGCATGTTGTTAATCCCAAACAGCCCCTTAAACCCTGCATGCAGTCCCAAACAGTCCTTTAAGCCTTCTGCAGTCCCAAAGACCCCCTTATCAGCAGATCCAAACGCCCCCGAAGTTGCTTAACAGCAGATCTTCGATCCAAACGCCATGCATGTCGTCCTATTAGTAGATCCAAGCAGATCCTTACGGATCTAGGCTAATCCAACGCTCCCTTATTAGTTTCTTCGCCTAAAACCAAACACCCCCTTAATGCGGCTGTTAATCCGCATACCCAAACACCCCTAGCCGAATATAAATCCAAAACGAACACCCTCTAATGGTGGTTATTGGTGGGGATTTGATGGTGGCAGCTGGTGGTCAATGGGTGGAAGATGATGATGGGGCTGTGGTGGATCTATGTGGTTCGTGGCTGAGACCACATTTATGGTGGTGGCAGCAGCGTGGTACCACCATGGCTGTGGTGGTAGCTTCTTCCAAATAAGAGGGTAGCATGGGGGTCTTCATTGGTGGCGGCTAGGGATGGTGGCTGCATGGCTAGGTGCCACGAAATGGTGGTGGTGGTTGGAGGCCACGGCTGATGATGATGGTGAAGCCGTGATGGTGATGACGCGGCGGCTGGTGGTGATGGCAGTGAGAAAGGTGGCGGCTGCATGGCTAGGTGCCATGAAATGGTGGTGGCAGCAGCCATGAGGATGGCGGCTTGGGCATGGATGGTAATGATATGCTTAGATCTATCCAATCTATATATTAAAGGTGGCGGCCGAAGTTTATGGTGGCCGAAATATGGCCAGAGAATGGCGGCTGCCATGGAGGAGGTAGAAGCATATGTGTGTAATATTAGGGTTAGGGTTTGTGAAGAAATGAGGGGAAGAAACCCTAATCACACATATATATACCCATTAAAAGTTATAAACCTATTTACCAAGTTTATAATAGTTGAGGGCTTAAGTTGCACTTATTTTATAGGGCCAAAAGTGTAACTTTCTTTATATGTTAGTTAATAAACGTTTCTGAGCTCGTTTACATCTTATAAAGTTCGATTCGTTTCACGAAAATCGCATCATTGATTTTATAATCATTTTTCCAATAAAATGTATTATTTATATGTCTTATAATATAAATAAAGTGTGCTTTTGTTTAAATGACGATTTATTATCGTATATTATTTTAATAAGAAAAGTATCGTTTAAACAAAAAATTTCTCGTTTACTCTCTCCGTACATTGTTAAAATAAAATATTAAATAATTTAATAAATCATTTTATCATGTATCCCTCGATAATAATTTATGTAATTAAATTATTAAATTGTCGGTACGCAGATTGTGCGACCTTTGTCTTATTTTCAAATCCGATAATTGTTGTATTGCTTCAAAATAGGTTTTGAAGTATATTTCATTATTATTTAATGAACGAAAAATCTCGGGTTTTACACAATTTATATTACCTTGTGATTTTTCCGAGATTGAGAGATGTTTAGCACTTGCCGACTTAGGTGCTAGCATCAATCTCATGCCTCATTCTCTTTGGAAATTGATGAGATTGCCTTGCCTTACCCCAACGAACATGACAATCGAGCTAGCGAGTTGTACGCCATTGAAACCAATTGGAATAGCCAAGGATGTCTACGTTAAAATAGGAACGTTTATTTTTCCAGCGGATTTCGTCATTTCCGATTACGAGTGCGTTCCTAAATGTCCCATTATTTTAGGTCGTCCCTTTTTATCGACGGCTCGAGCCGTAATCACGTTCACGGTGGAAAATTAACGATGTCGTATGGGGAGGAGAAAATGGACTTTTTCACGAGTAGATCCCAAATTTCTAATGATCTTGATAAAACCAAAGCTTCAAATTCTAATGATTTCAAAATGTTAACTTTGGCGGAAAATATGAGGCTTGACGCTTCTTTTGAAAGAATTAAAATTAACGGTTTTAAAGATAACGATGTTAAAGACAAAGAATACGTTTACTTAATTCAAAAGGGTATTCGTAAATTTATGGATGAAAAATCGTTGTGGGATTTATTCGGTGAAACAAATGAAACACCAATTCCGAAGGGCGATGTTAGTGCTATCACGACAATGACAAAAATGGACTCGTCTTCACCACCTTCGAAGGACCAGTCTTTGAGGCATCGATTTCCATATCTTTTGAAGTGCCTCCATTATCTAGCCCAAAATCCGTTGAGGCTAAAGGTTTTATCGATCTCGATCCAATCGTCATAGAAAGGTCACCTAAGCGTAGTCACTTGACTTGTAAGACCATGGTTGTGAGTTCTCACATCGACACTTTATTTGACGAGGAAGACGAGAACGATTTTGCCGAACTCGATCACATACTCCAAAATCCACAAGCGATATTTGATTCTCCTAAGAGTTCAACATGTGGTGAGTATGATGATTTCGTCTTCAAGCCCGAGATCGAGGAAATAATCAAACAAGAGCTAGCTCTTTTAGCTCCACTTCCACCTACGAGTGAGGTCGATTTTTCCAACGTCGAGGCCGAACTTGATGAGTTGGAACGTCTAATTTTTAATGATGACGAACCAAATCACGTACTTCAAAATCCCATTCTCGATGAGCTACCCAACACTCCTCAAATGAGAATGACGTATACCACATTCATGAGGATCTAACTTATCAACGATCCCCACAAATGAATGATGGTTTTGTGCTTGATCGTGATCTTTTCGAGAGAGTTTCTAAAATCATTAACGAAGGGAATGACAAAACTTGGTTTGACAAGCCTATCTACGATGAAGAAATCGAAGAGATTGACGTTCATAAGGATGATGAATATGTAGACCCCGAGGGGGCGGTGTTCTTTATCGATCATCGTTTTGAGAGTTTGTACAACCCACCCCCTCCCACCAATGACTTAAATGTGAGAATTTTTAGCGCGACTAATTTTGAACTTGATACGCCAAATATTTTCGACATAATTAAGTCGGGTTTTCATAAAGAGTTTTTAAACGATGAGAAAGGAAAGGATTTTAAATTTAATTTAAATGAATTTTCTACATGTCTAACTCCGTCATCACTACGTTTAATGAGTGCTACGAGCTCGTCTGCTCCTTTTGACGATGCTTCGTGTGGATCTAGTGTGGGGGAAGCCCCTTATGTTTCCTCACATTTCTCCACTGAGGACGAGATCTTCGATCCCAGAATTACTTGTAAAGGGAAATCTCGGTCTTCCAACGATGCAATAAATGGAAAATATATTCATTTGCAAGGTGTGAGTCTACCTCGAGTAGCTCATTGTGTTGTCCGACCCATTGCCCCACCTTTCTACTTCTCATCTATTTTCTTCAAACCCTTTGGGTTTTTGGCACGTGTTGAAGTGGCGTTGGTTCGTTTATCCCATGAAAATGAGGACGCCATCTTCGATCCCGGTATTTTGCATCATCAGAGGACTTAGTCCTTAGTACCGGTTGCTTTGGGCATTATTTATCATGTAAGCCCCACCAAAAATGACCATACCATGATAGTCCCTAAATGATCACATTTATGGGGATTCTAGTCGAGCTCTTGAATTGGTTATCAAAAAGGAGGTTCCTCGTGGGGGAGTTCCCATGTTTATCCTTGTACATATTATCGCTTTCATAGTTAACGTAACGAAGGGACTTGTGCTCTTCCAACCTTCGTTCCGTGGTTGTTTGTGATTGTGATTCATTATGTTCATCGTCATCATTGAAGCCTCTTGTGTTCGTTTTACGTAGCACTCGAGCTTCGATCGTTGCCTTTGGAGATTCCGATATCCGATGATATCCTTTTATGTTCTAACGTTTATCTTATTAGCATAATTCATAAACGGCTTTTAGGTTATTCGTTTTACCCTTTCCATGCTCGAGATTAAGCATTCGACTACGTCTCTAGTATGGGGGTGTTTCACCCCTAGACTCGAAACATTGAGGACAATGTTTAGTTTTAGTATGGGGGTGAGTAGATACTTCACCTTGCTTACGCCAACACGCAATCCAACTTTCATCGTTTTGTTCTCGTTTTGTTGCAAATAAGGCTAAAAATGGCCAAATTTTAAAATTTTTCGTATTTCTCATAAGTGTTTATGACACGAATGTAGGTTTTCCGATGGTGAGAATAAGAGTAATTTTTTACTCGACCGTGCGTGTTGAGTACTTAGCTTCGATTCCTTAACTTTTTAGGCTAAGTCTCTTAAATGAGGACGAGAAATGATAGAGTTAATTATAAGTTACGTAATCTTTCACGATCTTATGTGTAGTAATTATTGCTTATTCTCCCCACGCTTGTATATAAATAAATTGCTAATAAGTATTAATGTAGCGGTTTAGTCTTAATTGTTGGTTTCTAGCTTTTTCTAGTAGCTTCCATGTAATTAAATTGGGAAAACATTTGAGAATCGCCATCGTTACGGTTTTGAAGTATTGGCAACCTGAATAATTGAAAGCTTCAACCAAATAAAAAGATTTCAAGTGCTCACCTAAATCAAGCAAAAAATTTGATGCTTACAAGGCCGAAAAATCTATGCAAAAATGAAAGTGATTAAGCCTTAATCTTTGAAGCTTTAAAGATCCAAAATTCGCTTTTAGCGTGAGGATATACGCCTTTGGCCATAATAAACACCTCATGGCGAGGTTAAATAAAAGGCAAGGCAAGACCGATCCCAAAAGGTGAAGTGTTGTCCCTAATATATGATGATTCTATACGATTAATGAAGAATGAAAGGTAGAAATGAGATGAATTTTAGAGAGAGAAACTAGAGAGAGAAGTGTGTGAACTTGTGAAATATTAGATTAAGAGAAAAATGAATGACCAACCAACCTCTCCTTACATGCAAGGAGAGGTTTATATAGCCTTGCCTACATGTGGCATAATGGGCTATATGATAATGGGCCGGGCTTTCCTTTTGGGCTTTGGTTACTTATGAATGAACCTTAGCTTAAAGTTAAGCCCGTAATACACGACTAATCTACTACCTATTACAACGTTCTAATATACGATACATAATAAACATGACCGAGCATTCTTGTTTGACTCAATATTTTGAGGCTAACAATCTCCCCCAATGAGAGGTCATTACCCTTTGTGAGAGGTCATTACCCTTTGTCATTTGGAGAATTGTTAGATTACTAATCTCTCCATAAATGAGTCTTGAACGTGTAATAGTAGTCTTGTTTCTTCATGCTGTGATTTTTGAGCCTTTGTAGTTGTCTTTTGACTTTGTATTTAATCTTGAGATCTTCAAATCATCCTTGACTTGTCCTTGCCATCTTGCGATCTTGTGTCTTTATCCACATGCTCACACTATTAATTGTTGAATATGTCTTTAGGCATGAGTATGTGGTTTTGAATCTTTGACTTTGCTGAGTACACCGTGACACTACCTTCTCGAGACAAAACATAGACACGGACTGAATGGCTTTGACATTCGTCCTAAATCGGTAGCGTTTTACCTCCGGTCGGTGAAGACCGTTATACGATATTAAATACCGTACCTGTGATAGGTAGATTCAATTAAGAATCTCCTTGACAGGGTTTCGCGGCTATACTAGCCGTTCTCTTTACTCGACCGTCTCAAAGCAAGACTGCGAACATAAAGAGTGAATCAATTGGATAGATATCCGCTTGATTAAAGTCGTCAATTCAAATTCCTGGAACAAGTGTGATTTGTAAAGATACTTACCATTGTTGCTTTCCAGTTGACACAAGCTTGATTCATAAGAATCTCACAAGTCACCTACCGTAGCGCTGTTTGATGTTGACGCTAGAAGGATTTCCATTCGTCACTGTGAATATTAACGAATATCACTCTGAATGTTCTGGAAAGACCATAAAGATATTGCGTAGAAACCTGAAACGAGTTTGAATCAATTCAGAATCAAACCACTCTTGCTTTTCAGTTTTACACATGTTCAATTCATAAAGAATCTTGCATATGACCTACCGCAGTGCTGTTTGATGTTAACACTAGAAGGATTTCCACTCATCATTGTGAATACTAGGTAGTATCACTCTGAGTGTTCTAGCAATATCACAAGGATATAGCGTAGGACTCTCTTGATCTTCATCCGTGTGTCCTAACAAGATTTGATTGATCTCTTGGCTCTAGACTCGATTTGCGCACTTTTAGTAGTCGGAGGCTGGAGCAGATGCCACCTATTCAATATCAACTATCTCGAAGTGAGAAAGTCAATAGAAGTCATGTTGTTCTCCGTGACAATAAAACAAACTTCTTTTGAGAGAAGCCTGAGTAGCTAGGAAAGGGTTGTGCACTTCATCACTGGGTCCATGATGAGATTGTCTTCATGATGTGTTGACCCGGTTTCTGCCTAAGTTGTATGGAGGGCTAATTTCTTTACACCCTTTATCCTTACATTTCTTTTTCATTCTTCAACCCCTTCAATGCTTACCAAGACATCATTACTAGCACCTTGTTGTGATTGTTCCAGTGCTAGCATCAGTACTTAGTCGGAATTCTGCTACGTTCACGTTCTACTCCATCTTTCCTAAGGACTTCTAATAATCTGTTGGATTATCCCTAGGAAGATCCCTCCGGTTCTGGTTGGATCATAGGACTTAAACCTAACCACCCTTTTGACACCAATAACGTCGTGAATTAAAGATGTTGTGGGTATTTGATCGTAACCATGAAAACCACTTTAAATTCTAACAAAGTGTTCGAAAAAACATTTAACACCTTGCTAGTTTTGTCGTTTCAGAAATGCTCCCCCTTCACATGTGCATTAATAATCGAAAGTGTTTCGCACATGTAGGTAAGAGTTAAAGTGCTTGAGTCTTATATAAGATCACATTTTAATCACATTGTCTCCCCTATCTCTAATATATAAAATATTTTGATATTAGAGATACCAAATTTGATTAAAATATATATTGAAAATTAGTCTTGGAAATCTTTGGGAGAGAGATGTGTCAATCTATGCATGAAGTTGAAATGCTCCCCCTCAAAAATTGATCCAACTGAATTGTCATTGTGAGGATATGATCCACATTTCGCTTTTTGAGGATGGGAGTTGTTGAACACACAATTTTTGAAAGATTTTGAATAATCATTGAGAAATTCTTGAAAAAAAATTGTGTTCAACGCTTTTTGAAAAATCCTATTTCTTTTTGGCGAAGAGGTTTTTCTAAAGCATAAACTTGAGTTCATAGACTTTGAATGTCTTGACAAATCCACTCAAGTGTAAGAAGATTTAACTTCTTTTTCTAAGGGTAAGGGCACTAAATTGTACACTTCCCCGTGAATATATATCCGGGTTGCAATCTGAAAGTGATTACAAGCCATTGTGTTGAGCTCAAAACGTTGAATGTTTTGTGACTAGCTCAACCCAAGATAGATTGCTCTACCCGTTGTTGGAAATATTGTCTAAAATAGACAATTTCCTTTATTAAAATAAGAAATGACATGTTTTGAAAAATATTTACAACTTTCATTCGAGCTTTATGTACACACCCGTGTCGTTATTGAGCGACATTTCTAGGCACGTCCATATTATCGATACTAAAAGACATGTCGAGAATAATATTTTTGGATTTTGAAAGATTTTTTAATTTTGTGTTTTGTTTTTATATGTTTTATATTTTTGTATTTTGCTTTTTCAAAGATATTTACAGGTTGATGTTTGATAGATAAATCAAGTAGGCACCTTTGCTAGAATCTCCAGGTCTGCTAGAGTCAAACATCTCATACCAATTTGCCTAACGAGGTACTCAAACCTATCTTTCGACAGAGCTTTCGTAAACAAGTCGGCTAATTGGTAATCCGTTCCAACAAAGTATAGTTCAACGATACCTCTTTCAACTTGTTCCTTTATGAAGTGGTATCTGACATCGATGTGCTTCGTGCGGGAATGCTGTACCGGATTGCAGGAGATGGCTATGGCCGACTTTGAGTCACAGTACATAGGTACTTTATCAAAGTGGAAGCCATAATCCGTGAGTTGTGTTCTCATCCAAAGAACTTGAGCACAACACGCAGATAGAGACACATACTCCGTTTCGGCTGATGAAAGTGACGTGCAATCCTGCTTCTTGGAAGACCATCCCACAAGCTTATCTTGACCTAGAAATTTTGCACCACCAGAAGTACTTTTTCGTGTATCAAGACACCCTGCATGATCGGAATCTGAATAGGCCGTTAGAAAGAAACCGGTTTCCCTCAGATACCAGAGTCCCAAATGAATGGTATTCTTGAGGTACCGAAAGATCCGTTTAACCTCCTTGAGGTGCTTTTCTGTGGGTCGTGCTTGATAACGTGCACAATAACACGTAGCATGTGAAATATCAAGTCTGCTTGCTGTCAAGTACATGAGGGAACCAATCATGGAACGATATCTCGTTTGATCGATGGCATTTCCCTCCAAGTCAGCATCTAGCGATGTGGTTGATAATGGTGTCCCAACGGGGTCACATGAAGTCATACCATGCTTTTTAATTATCTCTTGACAATACTTAGCTTGGTTTATAAAGATACCACTTGGGGATTGGTGAACTTGAATTCCTAGAAAGAATTTTAGTTCGCCCATCATAGACATTTCAAATTTGTTGTGCATGACTTTTTCAAACCATTTTGAAAGTTTTGGGTTTGTAGACCTGAAAATAATGTCATCAACATAAATCTGCACAAGCAAAATGTCATCCCCATATTTATAAGTGAACAAAGTTAGATCAATGGAACCTTTTGAGAAACCTTTGGATACCAGAAATTTTGAGAGCTCGTCGTACCACGCCCTTGGAGCTTGCTTGAGTCCATATAGTACCTTGTGAAGACGATACACCTTGTCAGGGTAATGAGGATTGACGAATCCTTCTGGCTGCGTGACATAGACTTCTTCCTTCAAAGGACCGGTAAGAAATGCCGTCTTTACGTCTATTTGATAGACAGTGAATCCCTTATGTGCAACATAAGCAAGGAAAATCCTGACCGCTTCCATACGAGCAACTGGTGCAGTCAAAATCAATTCCCTCTTTCTGGCCATACCCCTTAGCCACTAGCCTAGCTTTGTTCTTGATGATCGTGTTTTCTTCATCCATCTTGTTTTTCCAGATCCAACGAAGATTTAAAGGAATCACATCGTATGGTCTGTCAACAAGTTCCCAGACTTTAAGTCTTTCAAATTGTTGAAGTTCATCCGTCATCGATTCAATCCAAGCATGATCAGCCATGTCTTCTTTGATGTTTTTCGGTTCAGCAGTACTCACAGCGAGTGCGAACATACAAACATCGCCATCGGTGGCTAGTTGTCGTCTAGTACGAACGGGCTGTGAAGGGTTTCCAATTACGTGAACCAAAGGATGATCTCGAGTCCAATGATGTGTTGAAGGATGTCGTTGATAGAACGTATGCATATTTGACGGATCAACATGGCGAGTAGAGGACTCTCTAGTTTCGTGTACCGGTGTACCGAATGGGTTGTGAAAATCTTCATCATCAAATAATGCACCGTCTACTTGATTTGTGCTCTCTGGAGCAATGACAGTTGTTGTGGATGTTGTAGGAGCAGTTGTTGATGTGATATTCTGAGGAATTAAATCTGGAGCAACCGATGTTGAAGTAGATCAAGTTGTATCCTTTTGTTGATGATGATCGGTATCATCATTTGTATCATGAGTGACAGCGGAAGACTTCGATACAACGTGTTTCTCCCCCGTGAAATATTCATCATACATTGGTCCATATAACATTTACAACTCTTCAATTGTCGTGTCGACTGTCATATCAGCTCTAGGAACATTTTCAGGAACCAGCTTTGAACTTGACGGTTCATTGCTGTGGTCTTGAGTTCCGAGTTCCGTGCGGTTCTGAACGAAAGTCATTTGTCGTTGTGGATCGGGACTTAAACTGTTTTGTTCAAGTGCCATTTCTTGTAATTCATCAAATCTGATATGAATAGTCTCGACTATCAATTTTGTTCTCTTGTTATATACTATGTATCCCTTAGACTGAGTTGCATATCCCACTAAAATGCATGCATCACCTTTCTCTTTCATCTTGTCCAGATTTTCACCATCTTGATTAATGTAACACGTACATCCAAAAACATGAAGGTGTTTGAGTGAAGGTTTGCGATCATTAATTATGTGATATGGTGTCTTTTCGTGTCTTGGGATAATTAAGGAGCGGTTTTGTGTGTAGCATGCGGTTGACACGGCTTCGGCCCAAAAGTATAGTGGAAGTTTTGAAGCGGATAATAATTTTCGAGCAGCCTCAACTAAAGTACGGTTTCGTCTTTCAACAACACCGTTTTGTTCGGGTGTTCGAGCAATAGATGTTTCATGTTCAGTTCCTTCGGCTTCAAAATAGTTTCTCAGTTTTGAATTCAAAAATTCTGTACCTCTGTCAGTACTAACCACTTTAACTTGAGCTTAAAGACCACGTTGTATCACTTTAAGGAAGCTGATGTGAACATCGGGTGTTTCATCCTTGGACCTCAAGAAGTGAGTCCATGTGTACCTTGAGTAGTCATCGACAATTACCATAACGTATTTCTTCCCATTGATACTATGAACATGCATGGGACCACACAAATCTATATGAAGAAGATCTAACCGTCCTTTAGAGCTTGGTGTAGTCTTTGTCTTGAAACTACTCCGTTTAGCTTTACAAAGCTCACAAGAAGAACAAACATGATCTTTGATGAATTTCAAGTTAGGAAGGCCTCGCACAATATCTTTCTTGGAAAGCAAGTTGATGGTATCAAAGTTAAGATGAGATAAACGTTGATGCCATAACCAAGCTTGAGTCGTTGAAGCTTTAGCCATGAAACATATTGGAGTTGAAGATGTGGAGTCTTGTAGTGAAATAGTGTAGAGATCAGTACCCCGTGTTCTGGTAAGTAAGTCATTCCCATCATAATCACGAACAAAACATGTCTTCTTTCTAAAAGCAACCTCCAAATCCGCATCACAGAATTGACCAACAGAGAAAAGATTGTGATTGAGCCCTTCGACGTAGTAAACCCTTTTGATAGTGATATTCCCCTGAACCAAGTCTCCATATCCTAGGATCGGTGCAAATTGATCATTTCCGAATCGGACCGTACCCAGGAACTTCTCCACGAAGTTAATTAGAAGCTTGAGATTCCCCGTCATGTGCTTCGTGCATCCGGAGTCCAGTATGAAGAGAATTATTTCGATCACCTAGAGAAGAATTAGAACACGATGGAGCATTTGCTAAATTGGATTCCATGCTAGTTGTGATTTCCGATTCATTAGTTTCCCTAGTTTCATCACTTAGAGTCACACTAACGCACGTAGGCACATTTTCTGTCCTATCCTTAGGCATCCATTTATATCCTGGAGGACATTGATTAGCAAACCACCATTTCCAAGGCTTGCTAACAGACTCATATAATTCCCTAATTCTGCTTCTAGGGTTCTTAGTAGTGGAGTCTGATGCAATACTTTTCTTAGGGGGGGTTGCACCAGAATGGTTCACTTTACGTTTGGGTTTTCTAGCACTAATAGGCATCACAGTTTGCTTCTTAGTTCTAGTTTCTACGCCTTTGACATTATTCGAAACACACATAACATGATTAGCATTAGCACACTTTCCACATTTCACACAAACAAACTTAACATTCAAACCATTCAAAGTCGAATCATTTATATCGTCATTACACGCGATTACAGACGTTTTATTCTTAGAAACATTGAAAATCCTAGGGTGGTCTTCTACTGTCTTCATCTTCCCTTGAAATTTGTGTTGCCAAACCTTTTCATTCATGTGAGTGCTCTTAAGCTAGGGTCGGCTAAAACTATCAGTGGGGACTACTCCTGTAGTAAAAGACACACGTCTATTAGTGTTTCTAGAAGTCTGAGGTGATTGACTTTCTTTGTTGTCTGTAGCTGTAGTGGCCAATCTATACATCCCTGGTTTAACCACATTTGTGTTCTTAATGCTTTGTGATCGAATATGTGTTTTGGGAGTGTTTTATGGTAACCTATCCTTCCCATCCCTCTTGGGGGCAAACACAGGTTTTGCAAATGCAGAATTAGAGAAAACAGATGGTTTTCCTAAGACAGAGGGTCTAGTCACTTTTTGCGCATTGGGTTGTCTTACAACAGGTTTCTTAACACTAGGTTCCACAATTTTCCCACCCATCTTAGCAACGAGTTTCTTCAACTCTGCTATCGCTATTTCCCTGTCTTGTAACTGAGCTTTCAACCCTTTAATTTCCAAATTCTGTTCATTCATTTCTCAAAACGTTATGGAAAGTTTTTCTTACAAATTATTATCATGTGGAAAACTACCAACGTATTTTTGTAAAGCAAGTTCAAGAGAATGACAATGTTTTTGAAGGAAATCAGTTTTGTGTTGAAGTAACTCAGAAGCCTTTTTATCAACATTTTCTTTATGTTTCGAAAGCTCAAGTTCAAGACGCTCACATTCTTTGATTTTATCAAGATATTTGCATGCAACATCAGAATATTCATCGATATCAGCACAAGATTAAAGAGTAACACACAAAATATCTTTGGAGAGACATTCTTCTAAGAGTAGATCATATTCGTTTGAAAATTCTGATTTTTCATTTTGAAGTTCATTAATTTCTTTTTCAAGAGGCTCAACATATTTCAAATCATCAAACATTTCAGACCGAATCAAGTTTTCAAACTCAAGAACATGTTCTTTTATTATCTTCGTATTTGGTATTAGAAGTTCTTTCACAAGCACAGTTATGTCGTGAGGAATCTCGGTTTTCCACTTATCCTTTTGACGTTTTTCCCAATCGCTTTCAACAATTGATTGAACATTATCAACGTGGTGTTTAAGAAAACCAAGTGTTTTTCTACTTTTTCTTTTAGAAGCATCTAGAGGCAAATAGTTAATATATTTAAAAACATTAGTTTTCTCTTAGCGGCAAAAGCCTTTTTCCATTGAATTCTTCTTTGTTTGCATTCTAAAAAGAATTTCTCACGAGACTTCTGTTTTTGGGGAGTGAAAAGACCATAAAGACTGTTTAGATAAGCATAGATATATGGTTTCACAAAATCTTTATTGACTGGTGATCTACTCTCCTCATCCCAAAGGGACGTCTCTTCACTATCGAGGTTAGCTACTGGGCAGTCATTATCAGTCCATTCGGACTCATCAAGATATAAGTGAGGGTTCGCAGCTTGAGCTTGTTCAAGGTACTTGGGGG
>JANFOE010001065.1:0-2500 GCA_025667525.1 Glebionis coronaria | reverse complement strand
GTTTTGATGCTCAAAGTATATGATATCCCCATCTTAAAGATAAAAAATTCCTTATCTTAAAGAAAGAGATTGTTTTTTCCAATCAAGACTCGAGATGTAAGCTCAAGTTGTCAAATTCTTATAAACTTAGAAATAAGCAAAGTTCAATTTAATGCTAATTTATTTCTTGTCGATTTATGTATATTAGATACAACATGAATGTTACTTTATTATGAGATAAAATTAATGCTAGAGGATAAAGCTTGAATATGATGATGCACCTATATATTTTTATTAAAGCAAAAATTAATGTAATAACCCTTTATGGATGTACTTGTCTTGTACTAACTCAATTAAAATAATTTTTCCAAATGCCCTTTTATATCGTGAGTATACATGAGCAATCATCTCTTTGTAGACGTGTCAAGTTTTTTTTTAATTTGTTTGTTGTTGTTTCGATTAAAAAAAGGGTTGATCGCCATGTTTAAATCAACGACTCGAAAACACAAACAAAATTTAGTTTGTTGACTTTTAATAATGATCCTATATAAAAACCTTGACATAAAAAAGCATTGTATTTAGAAAGAATGCCTCCTAGACCAAATTGATCTCGACTATTGATTATGTTGACTTTAATCCTAATCGTTACATAAATGAATTGACAATCATTCTTTATTGCATTTGGGGTGTTTTTTAGGGGTTGTTTGGATCTGTTAAGCAGTATTTCTTGTTGTTTAGCTTGTATGTTTTTTTGCTTCTCTCTTGTTTCTTTAGTTAGTTAGGTCTCCTTTCGGAGCCTTGCTTTCAAGGGGTTTCATTAATTGAAAATGTATCATACTTGTCATCTTTGGTTATGTGTGTATCAAACGTTTTTTTCTTATTACGTATACTCAAATTCAAATTCTTCCCCCTTTGTATGTATTTTTGTCACCATTCGGTCATGCACAATAACCATTTTATCCTTCAAAAAATTAAAAAAATAAGGTCAAAATGATCGCAAATACACACAGAGGTTGACATTTTAAACTTCATTACACATGAGAACAAAACTAATTCACTACACACGATAACAAAAAATGACAAAGTTTTCAAGTAATTACTAATTAGTAATATATAACCTTAAAAAAACTAAAATATTTATAATCTCAAAAATTGATTTTTTATATGAATTTTATAGACGAGTCCTATAATAAAATCTAAAATAACTTCTATCTTTATAAAAATACCAAAATAATTATTATAATCTTCGAAGCATTGGTGGATGTTATCGATTTGTGTTACTATATAATATAGGGGATGAGCAGGGTACCGATACCGTATCAAATTTGAACTGAATTAGTGATATTGGATTTTCTCGAGCATAAAAAGGGGTATTGGTACCACATCGAATGGAATTCGGGTATCAGAATTGGTACCTGGTACTCGATATCGAGAAATCGGTACCGATACGGTTCTTTGTGATTTTTTAATCATAAAATTTATAGATTACTTGTTAGTAATTTTATGTGACAACAACAAAATTTACATGATAAAGCTTGTCTTTTCGAGTTATTTTGAACCACAACGTGTTCTAAAACGTAACCAACAATTAAATAACATATCGCCAAGATATTCATAACTTATAAACATTCCGAAACTTATAAAATTCGATCAAAAGATCATTCTTAGCTTCTGTTGAAATTAAATTCTTATACATGTTTAGTATTTATAGTGAATAACTAAAATTATTTTCATTGCGGGCATAACATTAAAATGGATAAATTAATTGTCCCAATAAGTTTTCTGGAAATTGTTGACGTTTCGTTTCCCTTAGCAAAGAAAAGGGATTTTATTTTTCATGCTATGGGCTCAATGATTTTTCGGATAAGTATTCCAAGAAAAAAAACATGATTATTTGTAATTCATGTATTTTTCGATACTACCTCGAATTGGTATCAGTACCCGAATTAGATGTCCCAAATTTTTTCACTTTAATCATGGTACCCGATCTCGTACCGTGTACCGAGATTTGATACCATTTCGAAACAAAACCGATATAATTTCAATTCGATACCATGATTCAGGACTACATGCTCATCCTAACATAATATCATTACTATTAGATTCAAATAAAGGTGATATAACTTTCATTTAAATATAAGCATGTTACCATAAATACTCAAGATTTACAACATCATGATTCATTTAAAGATATCAAACTTAATCGAATTATTTACTCTTATTTGCATTTATTATTGCACTCTATCAAGCAGGTCTTCAAATCCGTCCTAGCTGTAAAGTCAAATCATACAAAAGTACATGTCACATAAATGATAAATATAAAAATTTATTGATTATTAACTACTCCATTTGCATGTGAATTTTTAATTAGAAAAGTATAAACTTGTGTATTTGTAGGTAAGTAACCAAGTCGATACTTTATTTATTTACTGATTATGAAAGATATTTGATATAAACAAATATGAATAAAAGTCTTAAGATGTGATTAGGCTTGAATAAATAGCAGTGCGATGAGATTGGT
>JANFOE010001063.1:600000-897900 GCA_025667525.1 Glebionis coronaria | reverse complement strand
TACCCATTCTCCAAACACACCTACTGATGGGTTATAAAATGTAAGAACTTGTTATAAACAAAAACTGAAAATAGTGAAAATAAACTGTTTTCCTCAACTCCTACAACCAAAGAAAATTCACAAGCATTTATAACACACAAAAACTAAAAACAGCTAGCGAAAGTACTATATAATTGCTTGTGAAAGGTCTAGGTCCCTACAGCTTACTGAACAATATATGCAAGGTACTTTTAATTTGGAAAATTAGCCCCAGGATATCATCAGCCATTACCTTTGGGCCTAATAAAGTTATGTAAGGCAGATCAAACCTAAAGCTCAAGCCCGTGTTTTGGACATTGATCATTTAGCAATTCATTAAGGGACCGACATCATACAAAATATAGACATCAAAGTGTGTTATGTTACCAACCAAACTAAATGTAGACATGACATATTGATCTTGTCATCATGTAAATAGTGTGGCTTATAACTATAACAGAAATTACGCACCACGTTGAACGTAGGAACTAATTATATACTCGCGCTGAATAAGGATAAATATTAGTATTTCTTTCGATAGTTTCTCAGAAATTACAAACAACCAAAGTAAAGAAGAAAAATAGATTTAAAGTGAGTAGTGTAATAAGGATAAGAGATTTCAAACTTTGAGAATCGTGTACCTTTTCATTTAGGTCAGTGATCAACTGTTAGCATCTACAAGTGATGCCTTCACCTTACACAAACCTGACCTCTCGTTGACTCTGGAATGCAAAGTAACATGAAACATTTACCTAAAAAATGAGTACAATTTATTTTTTCTAACGTTGGAAGCATGTTGATTCTTAAAGTACCTACTTGTAGAATTAGTTTCGGGAACTCGTAATATAAGCCACAAAAGCGTCAAGAAGCAGAAGTCCATATCAACCCCCATAATTATAGCAGCCTCTTTTTGAAGGTTTAGTTATATACATGTATTCCATCGTTATCAACCCCATGGTGTCCTTGAGATAGTATAGAAGGTCTTCTTTGTTCCCCCTAATTTAAAAGATGCTAAACTTGTTAAAAATTGTTAAAAGCATGTTTTGTTAAGATAATATTTACCTCAGTCTCTTGGATCAGCAAACATGCCCCTTTTCTGCAACAACGATTGCATATTAGTTTTCGGTTCTTAATGCCCGCGTTGACATATATTAGAACAACAATATCGCCATCAACTCCATTGCCGCAATTCCTAAAACAGAAAGTCAGCCCAAAAATCAAAAAATGAAAATGACGTGAATAGCAGTAAAAAAATAATCGTCTCATAATACATCTGCATACTACATACACGGGTAGAATATCTGAGCACTGGTCAAATTATCCTTCTCATTACGTCTCATAATTTGACAACACCTAAAACCATTTGAGCAGCTTTTGTTAGCTTGTTAACATTGAATGTTTTCATGATGCACTGTTCAGCAATAAGGACAGAGCACAAAACCAAACCAGCACATAGCCACATAGGCAACTTCCTAAAATTATAATATAACTGAAAAAATATATCAAGCAAACTAATGACACTATCACCTCTTTAACCATCTCAACATAATTTACCATGTAAGCTTCTATGGGATTTTTAAAAGAGTCCAATCGTCATAGCCTGATTAAAGGAACCTTCATACGCAATCATCCCTGAAAGGAGTTAGGTCTAAACGAATTTTACGTGTGCGTTACAGTCAAACATTAGAATTAAGCCATCTAAGTCTTACCAGAATTTCCTTTCTTTCTGAAATGGTTGTCCAAACGAATTTTTTCTAAATAGTAAGTGTCAAATATGAGTAAATGTACTTGATTATTTCAATAATAAGCTGAATCATTTTGGCAAGAAAAATATAAGGTTTTCTTTTGCAAAAGATTATAGCTCTTTTAAATATTAAAAAAACTTAAAATACACCAAAATCATCTTCCCTTCATGTCATACCTGATAAGCAATCAGTTCATCTGGAAGGCGGACATACATTGTGGATAGGTTGCCAATACCTACATTTAGTTATCATACTTACTTAAGTTGGAAAAAGAAGGAAATTTTAAGTCATCTTGAGTTAAGTTGGCAGAACTGAGATCATGCAAGATTTTGTTTTTTACATTACAGCCACAGTTAAGATACCAATATAAATATGAATAAGACAAGGGCTTTATCAAGAGTTCCCTCCAATTCTTCCACATGATGTACCTTTATTCCTAGCACGAAGTTACTCATCCAAAAACTTTCCAATCAACTCAGCAGGACGGAGCTGTCGATGAGACAGTAATACTATGATATTTTCACAGTGAAAACAAGACATAGCTGATAATAAATTAAAGATAGTAAATTGGACTTCTTCACATCTAGACTTCATCTAAGTAGGTTATCAAATATATTGAGAAAAGGAAAAAGAAAAAAACTATGCATTAGTGATTGACTACTTACTCGTTAGAAGAAGCCATATCTGGTATTACCCTCAAGAGGAGCCTCAATGCCACCTTCATTACCGTTAAACTCCTGCAATAACGAAACATTAATAATTAGTACAACTTCGCTGACCTGGATGTACTTTTATCTAAAACAGTAACTCAGACATAAAGTATCTTCAAATATACGACCACCCAAAGATCTGATGAACCATATTCCACATCCGAACATGTATCACATCTATTCATTTTTATTTACAGTACTTAAATCTTACTTAGAACAGGATAGGGGTATTTTTAATATTTTTATGGGATGCAAAAGGTTGATCATCCCACGAACCTTGTGTCCATTGATACATAACAGATCTGATATTCTTGGTTCAGTGCGCTCCCATCTGTTTTTTCTTTAGATGCATCCAACAAATCTACACTAGAAACTATTAGCAATAAAAAGTAAATTAATTAAGAATAATCCACCAACTTATTAAAAAGTGGCTTCATGCACCTTGAGCTCTGAACTCGGCATTAACACTGATAGTCTTCAAAAGTTTACATTACAAGACAATACATTCATATGTAGCATAATAGTTATATTACCTCCGAGTTCAAGTTTGTCATTTGTGGTTTAAACTCACAGGATATTACTGACCAATTCATGCACACATTAATACTAATTTCGGGATATAATTACAAAACTCATTTAGATAGCCTTCTAAATTAAACTACCATAGTATTAATATACTACTATCAAAAAGTAACAATTTCTCTTTTAGTTGGTTTCGAGAGCCTTTAAATAATGGTTAACAATTAGTGTTAGCAAGTACTAGCTGATTTCAATATATATGTTTTAGTGCACATATATATGAGATGACTCATAGCATATATCTAGACCAAATTAATACATAAACATATTTGGAGCATAGCAATGGTACACACTTAAAGAGCTGGGAGTCGTTGGCACGAGAAGTTGGTGCCAAAGCCGCCACGTAGGACTTTGGGGCTTTGGCACCAGAAACCCGTTGGCACCACATTTACGGGGAGTGGTTGGCACGAGAAAAAGTGGTGCCAAAGGGGTATATTGGGCCCACAAATACTCCCCTTTATTACTAAAAAAAAGGAAACTTGTTGGCGCTGGCTGGTGGGGTTGGCGTGAGGCCCGTTGGCGCCAACGTCTGAACCGAACCGTGCGCCAATGAAAAGTTGGTGCCAAAGTTTTAACAGCCAAGGTTTGGCGCCTTGTTCCCCTTGCTCTTACGATACCAAAAATACACATAAACATATGACGGTAGTTAAGACTTACTTGCTCCTAAATCATGTCTCAATAAAAAAAATCAACATAATAAATAGCATTGCTAATTTACAATATATCACCAGATTTACAGCACAAAACTTACATATTTCACATACCCACCTAACGTGTGTTTTTTTTTTGAAAGCACATACCCACCTAACGTGTGTTAAGCATTGAGATCCCATATTAAACAAAATAAGCAGACACATGAAAATTAATTCATACAAAACGTTATTTGATAAACCTAAGGCTAACGCTATTCCAAGTTACAAATGCTTATTAACATATATTAACTCAAAAAAGTAACAATGGAGCCTCCAAGAGTATATACAGTTATGTTAAATTTTCCCCATATGTGTAGTTTCATTGCTAAAATGATTACAATTATGTTATTAAGCTGTATATAACTATATACAGAATATACATAAAAATAGGTATACGTCACTAACTTACATGAAAATATCAGTAACTAAAAGTGAGACTATTCATACCTGTTTCCCCATAGTATCTAGCACCAAGATGACCTTCACTGCATTTGTTAGTCATCACTGATCCAAAAACTTGCATCACTGATAACGAGGTGAGGTTCTCTAAAGGTATAAGATTGACTCCTTATATATTCACTCAAGGTAATCATCAAGTTGTACCATCACAAGAAAAAAACAAGACAAGTTGCACTAGACTGTTAAAGGCCAATGTTGTGAAAAGTTATTGCATGAAGCAAGGATATGTGTAAATAAAAAGAAAACAGTAGGTACCTTCCATTGCCTGCTTTTTCGCACTAGATAATATCAGCAGTCTCTGGATCAATCTCTTCCAATGGAGCAGTCAATTGCTTTGTCCACTATAAATAAACAAACTTATAATAATCATTATTGAAACAAAGATATCTACTAGCTACTTAATTAAGAAACGAAAGTGAGTAATTACATTAGCACCAAGATTCAATCTCACTGATGCTACTGCTTTCGAAGACATATATATTAACAATAAAAAAACATTAGCTTAAAATTATATAAAATAGTAAGAATTGAGAAATGAACCATGTAACAATGAATGCATGTTGTTTAATGATATGTGAAGAAGAAAGTCTTTGAATAGCAGTAGCCATTGACATGTTTAATTGTGTTGAATACGGAAGGGGATGTTTGGATAATAAAACAGAGATTGGATCTACTGCTATTCCGTATTCAACAGAGATTGGAGGATAGAGCGTATAATATGATTGTCAGAATGAGTGTGTTGGTGGAGGATGATAAACATTAGAGGTATTGTTTGTTTGTTTCCAGTGTGTTGTTGCAGGTAGATCTGGGATGTGAAAGTATGATAGGATGATGTCGAATTGTTTTGAAAGAAAGAGTTGTATTCTGTTTTTGGATATAAAATCAAAATGATGATTGGTTTTAAATTTTGGTAAATAGGTTTTAACTTTTTGGTAAAAAAAAGTGAGTGGGAAAATTCCCGCTTATTATTTTAGCGGAAGATACAAAGTTTTGGGGTATAATTACGAAATTCTTTTTTAAGAATGAGAGACTGGTCACTTCAAAGAACCGATTTTTATGTGTTCTATTTCATAAAGACCGGGTTTTTCAACAAAAATGGTTTTTATGCTTCCCAAGTCTTCACTTTTTTAACAATAGAAACTAGTTATTTTAAAACCGGTTTTTTTAGAAGGTCGTATTGTGGGCAACGATACCCTATCGACTCGTATCGTGGGCAACGATACCATTTAGTCCTTATTATTTTAAGTTTAAAAAAAATTAACCACAATCTATTAAAATAAAACAAGACTGGTTTTTTAAAAACCAATGTCTTAAAATGTGTAAAAACACTGGGTTTTTTTATAAAAAATTGTATCCTTAAAACAAACACATAGAGACATGTTGTTACGTAAAAACTAATGTCTTTACTTTTATAAAAAAGACTGGTTGCATCTTAAAAACCGGTTTCTTTAGAATTCACATTATGGAGACTAGTTTTTTTCAAGAAAACCAGTTTCCATGCATTTTGTCATAGAGACATGTTTTTTCATAACCAGTCTTTTTAAGAGGGTCTCTTTAGCGTTTTGTGTAGTAGTGGATGAAGATAAGGCCAGAAAACATAGATCATGAAAAACCGGAAAAAGTACTTGTAGATAAGATTTTGGAAATATTCGGAGATGGCGTTTTTGGACTTATTCCGAGATGGTGACTACATAATTATGCCGAGATGGTGATTAAAAATTTATTCTGAGATGGTGACTATAAAATTATTCCCAGATGATGCATGACAAAACATTCCGAGATGGTGCATTTGCAAACATTCCGAAATGATGAACATTTAAAATATTTCGTAATGATAAATTTTTTATTATTCCGAGATGTTAACTCATTATTCCAGGTTTTTATCTTTTCGAGATGGTTTAAAATGACCATGACTATTAAAAAAATTTCGACACCATCTATTAAATACAACATCAGCCAACAATCAATCTAATACTCAACAACACCGACTCGATCTATTTTCCCATCGTCACCTAATCCTATATCCATCTCTACGCATCTATAAGCATCTAGACTCAAAACATAACTAAATCTCTTATTCGTCAAACTTTTAAATATCATTATAAAGATCTTGTAAGTTCGCTATATATCATCATAGATATGTGAGAAGTGTAAACCTTCTCTTTTAATTTTTGAACATAAAGATAGATCTATAACAAATCTGTTATTATCCTCGTTCTTTATTTTGATTTAAATTAAAAAAACATGCAATCACATCAACCTACATGTCACTTTTGATGGATCTTGAAACCTTGCATCTTGGTCTTCGTGGGTTAATTATACAGATTGGTACGTTTTAAATTCATGAGAGGTTTATTTGATTCGTTTGGATTGAATAGATGCAAGCGGAAAATAGATGAGGAGAAAGAGACGGAGGGTGTGATGTTTTATGACTGTGATAGTTGTGATTATAGGATGAGATGGATTTAGATCTCTTTTAGGTGTGAAATCAAGATGAGATGAGAGACGGAGGTTACAATTTGAGAAATGAAGGTTACGTTTTTTGTTAGAAGTAAAAACGGGGCGGATTTTGAGAAGTTGGTGTTTAGGTTAATGTGTGATCTAATTTCTAGGGTAATGTTAATTTATATCTCTCATTATCTAATGGATCGGGTGTTCCATGGATAATGATGGGCCTTCTTATCCGGTTTTCATTTACAAATTGTTAGGTCGTGTGGTTTTCATGGATTTAGGCTGGAGTTAAGTGTGCTCTGGACGGGTGATAAGTTATCTATCTAATAAGCCGACTGTTACTATTTTTATAATAACCGAACTTAACGTCATTATTTTACCTTAACTATGTATTTGATTTTGAAAATTTTAGTGACGATAAGTATTGTATTGTTTGACGGTTTACGTTGAAACCGGTAATGTGTGACTATAATTAATCGTTGTGACGATTGAAGAGTACTAATAGTGATCGCGATGCCAATGGATGCCCAAATATTATATTTTAGTATCGATTATTTCGATATTTGAGATTTCTGAAATTTTTATTTCACTACGTATTAAGTTGAGTCAGAATTTCACTATTTCATTTTGTGTGCGTTTAATTATTAAAACGATCGATTTAACAAACGAGATTTATATTTTTATGAAGCCGGGACGAAACCCGACCCTCGTAAATATTTTTAAAATTGACTAGTAGTCATTTCCCGCTTTTTAACTAATATTTACACTTTAGCCCACATGAATGCTACTATTGCAATTTCGACCCTACCCACCATATAAAAAGCCTCATTTTTACAAATACATGAACTAGCAACACCAAAAATTCCATCTCTCTTCTCCTTTCTCTCTTCTTGCCGTCACCTCCATCAACAAAACACCCCTTGATCATCTAAATTTAGTATGATCCATGAAAAACTAATAAGTCCCATGTTTGAAATTCAATAGAGATCATCTTGGTATGATTTTTACCAACATGCAAGTACTTTTATTTCTTTCAAAAATTTTGAGGACGAACAAGGGATTGATCCATTTTATGTTTATATGAATGTGTTATTATTATTATATATTTGATTTTAATAGTTGTGTGTGTGAGTTTTTATTTGGGTTTTGAAAGTATGAATCATGCAAGTAATTTAGTGGTGTTAGGAGATGTTAGGGATGATTGGTATAGCTTATTTGAGGTATTGATGATGTTAAAAATCGGTCAAAATGAGTTTTGGTGTGACTTTTAAATGGGTATTTTACATCAGTGGGTTTAAGGCTGATTTTCGTGGGTATAAGTTTGAGAAAGGGTGAGTCTTCTGGATCTTATGAAAGGGGTATAAATAAGGATGTTCCTAAAGTGGTTAACAAGGTGGGTTCTACTGCTGTTCTAGGATTGAAGTCGGCTACGATTAATACCTCTGTTGCTTCTCAAGTGTCTCTTAAGAATACTTTTTGTAGGTCTACGGTTTCTTAGGATTAAGCATGTTATGGTTTATCTATTGAGATGGATGGAAAATGGAAGAACTTAGAGAGAGAAACTTAGAGAGAGAAAGAAGAGAAAGAGAAGAATGGTTGATTAAGTGAATGTGTGTAAAATAACAAAGTGACCAACCCCTCCTAACATGCTAGGAGGGGGTATATATAGCCCACCCTACATGTGGGTTATATGGACTATATGTATACTTAATGGATCACGAGCCCAATACTTAAATATATCATTGGAGTGATCGATCCTTTCTAAATACGTAAAAACGTATTTCCAACAATCTCCCCCAAAGGGAGGTCACTCCAAGTTACAATGTCCTAAATAGTCTATAGCTCGTGATTATGCTAATAATGATGTGACCGAGACTTTCCTTGGAAAAACGTATATCTAACAATCTCCCCCTAAGGGAGGTCACACCATTTTATAAAATCTTAAACCTAGCATACTATGCTTGAGTCTTCGATCTTGTTCTTGTGAATATGCTGATGAGATCTTTGACTTTGGTCTTGAGCATGTGACCTTGCCTTGACCTTGTGCATTCATCACTTGTGATATTTTCCTCCTCGTGACTTCATGTTCCACATACTTATACTTTTATAAATTCTTGAAATCTTCAGAGTTTGATACAGCGGAAGAATTGACTTTTAGACTTTCTTGAATTTGATGAAGTATTAAGTGCCTATAGTATAAGCATGTGGTGACGACTTCTTCTGGATTGTACACCACAATGCCACCTTCTTGTTACGCTGCATAAGACAGTTAGAACCAAAACATATACACGGATGAAATGGCCTTGAACATTTCATTCTAATTCGGTAGCATTTTACCTCCGGTCGGTGAAGACCGTTGGACGATATTAAATATCGTATTTGTGGTATGTAGTTTCAATTAAGAACCTCCTTGACAAGATTTCGCGGGTAAACCCGTTCTCTTTATTCGACCGTCCAAAGCTGACTGCAAACATAAAGAGTGAATCATTTGGATAGAATTATCCGCATGATTGAAGCCGTCAATTCATGTTCCTGGAACAAGTGAAATTCAATTAAGAACCGCACCATCGTTGCTTTCCAGTTGTCACGAGCTTGATTCGTATAGAATCTTGCAAGTTACCTACCAAGTGCTGTTTGAGGTTAACACTAGAAGGATTTCCACTCATCACTGTGAACACTAAGGTATCACTATGAGTGTTCTGGTAAGATCACTAAGATATTGCATAGAGGCCTAGAACGTGTTTAAATTCATTTAAGAATTAAACCACTGTTGCTTTCCAGTTATCACAAGTTTGATTCATAAAGAATCGCACAAGTCGCCTACCATGAGCTTTTTGATATTCGCTCAAGAAGGATTTCCATCTTCATTGTAAATACTTTCGTATTACTCGGATGTTCAGGCAAGATCATGAAGATTTTGCGTAGAACTCTTAAGATCTTTCTTACTTTTCATAGTGTGTGAAGAAGCAAGGAAATATGAAAGTGTGTCCTAATGAGATATTTGATGATCTCAAATGGCTGTAGACTCAATCGTGCATTTTGGATTTTAGTGATCGGAGGCTGGAGAGGAGTGCCACCATTTAAATACCAATTTATTCAGAGTGAATAAATCAATAGATAATACGTTGTCTCCGTGTGATTAAAACAAATATCTTTTAAGAGATATCTGAGTTAGCTGGGATGGGTTGTGCATTGCATCACTGGGTCCATGATGTCTATCTTCAATATCAAGAATCATTGAAAAAATGATCTCAATAGCATATGTATTGACCCGGTTTCTGCCTAAGGTTGTAAGGAGGGCTTCTTTCTTTACACCCTTTATCTTTACAATTCTTTTTCATTCTTCAACCCCTTCAATGCTTACCAATACGTCATAACTAGCACCTTGTTGTGATTGTTCCAGTGCTAACTTAAGTACTTGGTCAGCATTCAGCTACGTTCACAATCTTTCTCCATCTTTCCTAAGGACTACTATTTCTAGCTATGGAATGTCCTTGGGAAGATTCCTCCGGTTCTAGAGGAATCATTGGACTTTAACCTATCCTACCATCCTTATGTCACCACAATCTTCACCGTCGTGAATAGAGATGTTTTGGGTAAGTGTATGTCACCGTGAAATCCATTTTGAAGTGCAAATCCATTTTGCTCCCCCTTAACATATGCCACGATATTCGAAAACATTTCGCACATGTCGGGATGAGACAGCACATTAAGTCAAACCATTAAATTGACTGATCTCATTATTAAATCACATTTTCTCCCCCATATTAAAAATATTAACCCAATCGATGTTTTTAATATCAATTGACTTAATAATGTTTTAACAAAATTTGGGAAGAAAAATGCAAATCCAATTATCTTCATGCTTTACATAAGCTCCCCCTCAAATTAATGAGGGTGTACTTGAAACGTGAATGAAGTACGTTTTAAACACAAGTGTAAGGTACTTATCACATGCAAAGATCATATATGATAATGTATTCACAAGATTAGCAGTTTACGAGGTTGGACCTCAATGATGGAGAACATCATATTAAAGAATCACATGGTTCTTGTTCACGAATGTTGGTCGCCTCGTCACGTCTGAAGTTATCTCTTGACTCCATGGAGAACATCATATGAAAGAATCACAGTTACTATCAAAAATAATAGCAAGCCATTTTGAGCATGTTTTAAAAGATTTGAACTTCTGCTCGAACTTTATTTACAACCCCGTGTCATTATTGAATGACATTTCTAGTATCGTAAATATTATCGATTCCAGAAGACATGCTTTTGTTATCAAAACATATTAGAACACAAAATTTTGAAAGATTTAGAAAAACCTTTTGAAAAATTCTCGAAAAATTGTGTTCAAAGTTTTGAAAACCAATTACTTGAGCTTAAGATGTTGAATATCTTACAAAACGAGCTCAAGTCCGAGAAGTTGTAAACTTCCTGTTGTGAGGATAAGTTTATCATCGGCGATAAACTTTCCTTTTAACTGAAGAACGAGTCCTAAGTTGACATTTACTTAGAAGTCGTTTTCATGAGCTTGAAAACTTTTGAATGTTTTAACGTAAAGCTCATGACCGAGAAAGGTGAATTTCTTGTTAGGAGGAAAAGTTCTCTTATTTAAAAGATACACTTTCCTTGATAAGCTTAAAACCTGGAATGTTTTACTACAAGATCATGACCGAGAAAAATTAATTTCCCGTTACGAGGATACGTTATCCCTAAAGATAAGCTTTCCTAAAATTAAAGTCCGAGTTATAGTCTGATATTTAACTATAAGTCATTGTGCATGAGCTTAAAAACTTCGAATTTTTTTATTATTAGCTCATGCCCAAGAAAAATTAATTTATCGTTGTAAGGATAAGTTTATCATCGGCGATAATCTTTCCTTTTAATTGAAGAACGAGTTCTAAGTTGACATTTACTTAGAAGTCGTTTTCATGAGCTTGAAAAACTTTGAATGTTTTATCGTAAAGCTCATGACCGAGAAAGATGAATTTCTCGTTAAGAAGAAAAGTTCTCTTATTTTAAAGATACACTTTTCTTTATGAGCTTAAAACTTGGAATGTTTTAATACAAGCTCATGACCGAGAAAAATGAATTTCCCATTACGAGGATAACTTATCTTTAATGATAAGCTTTCCTAAAAATGAAGTCCGAGTTACTGTCTGATATTTAACTGTAAGTCATTGTGCATGAGCTTAAAAAACTTCGAATGTTTTTAATATTAGCTCATGCCCAAGAAAAATTAATTTCTCGTTGTAAGGATAAGTTTATCATCGGTGATAAACTTTCCTTTCTTTGAAGTCTGGGGCATAATCTGAAATATAATTATACGCCAGTTACACGAGCTTAAAACTTTTGAATAGTTTTAATGTAAGCTCGCGTCCGAGAAAATTTAATTTCTCGTTAAGGAGGATAAGTTTATCATCGGAGATAAACTTTCCTTTATTTGAAGATCGGGTCATCATCTGATATTTAATGATGAGCCTTGGTGCATGAGCTTAAAAACTTCGAATGTTTTTAATTTTAGCTTATGCCCGAGAAAACTTAATTTCTCATTAAGAGGGTAAGTTATCGTTGCGTAGATAAACTTCCCTGTCTCTGAAGTCCGGGTCATTGTCTGTCATTTAACGAGGAGCCATTTACACGAGCTTAAAACTTTTGAATATATTTAAATTTAGCTCGTGTCCGAGAAAAATTAATTTCTCGTTTTGAGGGTAAGTTATCGTTGACGAGATAAACTTCCCTTTCTCTGAAGTTCGGGTCACAGACTGTGATTTGACTGTAAGCCTTTGTGCATGAGCTAAAAAACTTGGAATGTTTTTGATATAAGCTCATGCCCGAGAAAAATTAATTTCTCATTGTAAGGATAAGTTTATCATCGGCGATAAACTTTCCTTTCTTTGATGAACGAGTTACAGTCTGTGATGTGACTATAAGTCCTTGTACACTGTAAGCTTAACTACAAATCCCCTAAGACACTTGTTTCTTAGATATCAACTTCTTCAACAACCAAACTCTGAGAGTGTCCTTAATTGAATGGTATACAATGATTGGACCGCTTCGTTCTTTTGGAACATCCTCTTTGGTACCTGCATTCTCATTTGGAATTTGCATGCTTTGATATGGCTTAGCGATATCTATCTTAGAAGCAAGTGGGGGTTCACAGTTTTCTTTTCTTGTGCTAGAGGTGACCTGAGGAGACGATTCACTTGTCTTAGCTGGTAAACGTTTCCTTTTATAGAAAACCTTAAGTTCAGGCTTAAGTGATGTATCCTCCTTTTCAATTTCCTCCCTAGCAGTCTTAGTAGAATCTGAGACTATCCTAGTTAAAGGGCACTCGTTCCCTACAATAGTGAAAGTTCTACCAGTGGGGCACCACATTTTAACAATGGGTTTGATTTTAGCAACCCAATAGGATTTAAGTCTAGCACGAGAGTTCACCTCATTAAGTAATTTTTTGATACAAGAATCATGATTGGCTTTAAAGACATATTTCCTACATGTTTTACAAGTAGCATATTTAATCCGAGTAAGATCTAGAATTTCTAGATGATTGATTGATGCTCCTAGGATGTGACATGCTACGGTTAGCAGTGTTGGGTAAACTAGGAGGCATCTGACTAGGTTTGAAATTCCTATCTCTTACTTGTGTATTTTTCTTAGCATCCCTTAGACAAAATGTATGGCGAACGTCATTTGAACTAGTTCGAGAGTATTCCTTGGACTATGTCTAGGGAGACTAGAGGCAATCATATGATTAGGTCTTTGAAAAGCTGTTTTAGTCACATTGGCCCTAGTAGGTGGAGTGACTGGTCTAGAAAGATGAACCATATCAACTTGGGAGGCAAACCACGGTCTCGAGGATTGCGATCGCTCGGATCTAAATGCAGTCGGTTGTCGAATAACCTGATTTGTAGGCGGTTTCCCAAAGATTGATGATTTTTCAAGCTTAGTGTCCACACTAGTTCCTTTAGTTTTCCTTAATTCATTTCTCAAAGCAGCTATAGCAAAAACCTCTTCCTGTACTTGAGCCTTTAAAGTCTCATTCTCTTTGAGCAAGTTATCTTGGGATGCCAATTTAGATTCAAGAAACTTAATTTGTTTCAAAAGATTATCCTTTTCAGCTTTAGAATCTAGAACAGCTTGATCCAATTTTCGTTCAAGAACAACGTTTGACTTTTCAAGTTTTTAAAAATATGTTTCAAATTTTTCCGCTTTCATTGAAAATACAATTTTGGCATCCTCAAGCTCTTTGGATTGGTGAGCTAAAATTGTTTCAAGCTCTGTAATCCTAGAATCAGAATTGTTTAAAGAAGCAGTCATAAGACACTTATCATGATGTTTAGCATTTTGAACACTTTCTCCCCCATTATGACTCACATCGGATGAATCAGAAGTGGTAGCGCTATCACTCTTTCCCATTCCATGTTTGGCATAATTAGGTTCAGAATGCTCAACATGCTGTATATTGTTGAAACTTGGCACCTGAACAGTTGGTGCTTGTGACTTGCTGCTTGTTTCATGTGTTCCTCCTGATTCCTTGCCATTGCTTACCTTGACGACCAAACTAGCACCTATTTCTTGTACGGGGAAAATGTAACCATCTTTTAACGACAACTTGAAGCATGTCTCTCTCTCATGTTCATGAGGTATTGCTGCATTCAATGACTTAGACGACTCCTTGATTCTTTGAATCTGACCCTTTTTCAACCGTATCTCGTTGTAATTAACTAACCTGACCTCAATACACTTCTCAAGTATATTGATGTGATTGAGTAAACCACTTCTAAAGGTTTCAGTCTGGCAACCCGTATGCAAGTTGAAAATCTGGTGAAAGATTGGAGTCGAATAATCAAGAGGAGGTTTCATTGTTGAGGCAACGAAATCCTTAAATTGTGTGCGAAGGATTTCTAGACATATCTTCGCTTTAACCTCATGAAGATTCTCCCTTTCAAATTGCAATTGTAATGCATCCAAATTACTGAAAATCTTCTCTTTGAAATTATCCACTTTTCCAAAGAAAATTTGAACTATGGCTGGAAGTTCGGTCATGTTATTCGGATAGAGAATTGCAAGATGTGTCTTGAGCTCGTGAAAGATTTCCAATGTTTTTCAATGCAATTTGCTCTCTTTGAGTTGCATGTGTCGCAGTTCTCCCTCGTGAGCTGTCGAACTCAACGAATCCATTGATGTTTGATGAAACGTAAGTGGCAACGGGAGAGTATAATTCGACGAGAAATTGATTTCTCGGGTTTTTACAAACCAATGAAAAATCCGTAAATGACTCTAAAAATCCTCGAATAGATGATATGTCTCTTTTCTTGGCTCACGAATTTTTTGTTGAATCAAACGTTTGATAAAACAAGCCCTATACTAATAGATCCAATTACCTCGGTTTTACAAAGTAAGTAAACTCGACCCAAGTCGAAATACCCCACTAAGTATCCATCCTGAAAGATACTGATATCAAAAAATAAAATCAGAGTATTTTAAGGAATTAAATGGCCTTGTTTTCCCCGTCTTTGAAATACACATGTATCCGATTTGAACAAAATGTGGCCAAATAAACGAATAAACAAATAAACGTGTATCCCACTTGCCAAGAATAAACAAATAAACGAATAAACAAAAACTTAGACGTGTATCCATAAAACTTGACAGCTATAAGACGTGGCCCCTCAAAGTTTGGCAGCTTCGTAACATTCGTCGACACCACACATGTGGCAGTCACTACTTTCTAACATCCGCCACTATTAAATCCGTTTTATTCTCACACCTAAAACTTAATACCCAAAATCTTTCTCCCAACACAAACACAGTCACAATCACAGAAACCTCCCTCCTAGAAACCTTCGCCTCCTTAATTAAATTTCTCTTTGAAGTCCTATTAAACCCCTAATTTATCTCCTTGCACAATAAAACACACAACCTAATCTCACCTTATCAGCTACGCACATAGAAACCTTCGTCATTTCTCATTTGCCAAAATCCCAAACCCAATATCATATCAATTAGTATCTCAACTGATTTGGTAGTGATCATCCAAATTACAAATCTCAGCTCTTATCATAAATCCATCAAAGATTCATAAACACCAAACCAATATGATCAAAACAAAACCATCACGAAACACAAAGCCCAATTCAATATTTCTTAATCACGAAACAATTAATCAATTAAACCAGTGCTAATCCCACGAGTTATATCATATCAGACGAACCCGTATGATGAGTCGTCTAAAATGAAACGATCTAAAGACGAGGCTTCAAGATCACTCGTTTGATCTCGGGTAGGTTTCTCTATTGTTTTTATTTTGGTTTTTGAGATCAATGAAAGTTTTCTTTAAGACTAGATCTTTAGAGTTGTGTGGTTTTGAGTTCGAGGGTGTTGTGAGGGTCGAGGGTGTTGTAACTGCTCAAGATATCTTCGAGGGTGGTTGTTGTTTTGAGTGTAGGTGTCTATGTTCGAGTCGTGTGAGTGTTTTTGTTAAAATAGAGAGTGAGTTTTGGTTTTGAGTCTAAAATGTTTTAGGAGTGATGTGGGTGTGTCGGATGAATGTTCAAAAATGAGAGTCCTTGTGTCGAGTGTGTCGAGTCTGATGATTTGACCGAGAGATGTTGGTCGATGAGTAACTTGTCTTCAGTTTTGATCGAGACAGATGTGAGTTGAAAGTCACGTCGGGGATAATAGGTCTGTTTGGTTGTGAGTCGTTGGGTGTGGGGGCAGTTCTGGTTGAGTCGAGTGCTAAGGTGAGACGAGGGTGGGATACTTGACTATCCTAAGTCAATATTGTGGTCAAACTTTTGAGTCTAGGTTTTTAGATTTACGAGTCTGTATTCAGTCAAAGTCAATGATCCATCGTAATGTCAACTATTCCATCGTAATATGAAAAATACTTTTGCATCGCAATATTCATACTCTTCCATCGCAATATTCAAAAACACTTTTCCATCACAATGTCAAAAATCTCACCATCGCAATGTCTGTAACTCCATCGCAATGACTGTCATGCAACCATCGCAATATTCAAAATTTCCATCGCAATAATTAAACCATCGGAATGTCACGATCGGAATGTGGACAGAGTTTCGTCTCAATGTTCCTTAAACCCGTCGCAATCCACGATCGCAAAGTACGATCGGAATCCACGTCGGAATAAGGTATCTGAATAAGTGATCGCAAAGAAGAAAAAGAAAAAAGGTCGATTTAGGCTCCTTCCCTTCCACCGCATAGCTGCGGTAGCAGGTACTACGAGCCCTCTGTCCCACGCATTTAACCGGCTCGCGTGGTTCACCGGTTCCACCGAAAACTCTCATTTGTTGAAGCGGAGGATAGTGCGTGCGTGGCGAGCTGCTTGAGACTATTTACGGAGTAAAAGGAATAGGTGTGGCGATCTTCCAAATCAATAAAGTCAAGACTGTCCCTCTCAGTACCACGATAGAAAGGGAGGCGTGAGACACTTTCGCTTGCGCTGTTGCGGTTGCTACACAGAGCAGTTTGTGTTAGGAGGGAACGAGGCGAAGCGCAAATCTCTTTTCCATAGGCGCTTACTCTTACTTAAACAGCTTCGCTTCCTTCCCCAGATGCATGAGATGAAGGAAGCGAGGGGCTAACCGGGTATTAACTCCTCCCGTCCCGCTACGCTTCTTCCTTCCCACTGTAAAGGGAATCAAAGGATACCCGTTCGTAAGCTTTCCCAGAGCTTCCCCGCCGCCAGCTTCCACGCAGACAAAAAAAGGGCCGCCGAAGGCGGGAAAACGAAAGACCTTTTCTGGTCCCCCCTGAGCCGGGGGGTGCTTGTGGGAGGGGTGTGCCACGACGAAACAAGGGAATGAAAGGCCGCTTTGCGTTGGATGCTCTTTACCCTCCCCACAATGATGGCTCTGTTGTCTTGGGGAGGGTTGAAGCTTGCTTCTTCTCCAGAGTCTTCTTGGTCATCTATCCCAGGAAAGAATCAATTCGTTCGTGCTCCATTGAGAGAAGCACTCTCTGCCGGCTTAGCTCTGAGATTGTAAATCGAAGAGGTAGTCGGTTCCTGCCAGGCACTTAGCTGAAAAGAACTTAGTAAAAGCCGGATCTTCTTATCTCCACTGAAAGCCCAATAAGAAGAGACTTAGGAAAGGGAATTAGTAATAGGTTCTACAGAGAGTCGATGAGCAGCTCCAGACTTCGTTAATGTCTATCTGCCCCCGGGAAAGCAAACTGGTTGTAGTTCGGGGTTCAAGCCGAGACAGCTATGGTGCCGATAGATTCACTACTTCAGCGCCGTTATCGGACATTTCAGGCTGAGCATCTATTTCTCGTATATCGCTCCACACCGAGAAGTGCAATCTAAACAAGACAAACTTAAAGAACCTAACAAATGTAGGCGGAATACACTCATGATCTGCTTCACCTATAAGTATAAGAGAAAGCCGCGCAACCAAAGTTCCCCTTACTATACAAGGGGGGGGGGGGCTGGTCTAGTACTTAGGGGCAGTAACTCAAAGTGTTGTTACTTTTGATTCTCTTATATAAAAAAAGATATTGAAAGTGTTCAGGGTAAAGAAAAGTGGCATTGTGGAATACTGCCTTTTACCTGTACAAAGCCATAAGCGCCGATCTCTTCCTTAAAGATGGGGATGAGTCGAGGGTAAAGAGCATCCAACGCAAAGCGGCCTTTCATTCCCTTGTTTCGTCGTGGCACACCCCTCCCACAAGCACCCCCCGGCTCAGGGGGAAAACAAAAATATAAATAGAGAAAGTTTTGATTGCCGGGAGAGTTGCGTCGGAGACATCTTTATCTGACACGGGTTCGATTCCCGTAAGGGATAGGTACTCATTCCCGGCCGCTTTCAGTTAGTGTTCATTGCTGAGTGATCGCCCGCTATCTGGCTGGAAAAGGTGGTCCCTCTTCCTTTCCTGAACCTGTGAGAACACTCTAAGAATATGCCAGAGAAGCTCTTGCTTGCTGTCTACTTCGCGAGCCTTCACTGCCCCGTTCTGTAACTTACCTTCTTTCGTCCGTCCAAAAAAAGAAACTGTACGTGAGAGTTTCCCTTCATACGGCTCGAGACCACCTACGCGCTGGTGAAAACCACCTCGACCGGATCAGAGTAAACAACAATGTCGAATCAGGCAACCATAGGGCTTAGATCGGCCCTTCTTATTATATTAGTAAGATAGGAAGTAGTTGTTCTGACTAGCTTTGAGTGCAAGGCTTCCCGAAAGTCATAGTGGTAGTAGTAGCTACAAGCAAGAGTCGATGATAAATGTCAATCGAGGGGACCCTCATTTCCAGAGAGAGAATCCTTTTTTAGTAACAAAATGAATCAAAAGTAGGACCAAACTGAGAGTTAGCAGCATAAACAAAGAGGACGGCTGTGCTACTCCACAGAATCAGACTAGCCCCTAGCATTCAACCCTAGCATTTATGATAGCATGCCATCAATAATTATAGATATATATAAAATAATAAGCTAAGGAGGGCTGGGAATCGCAAGAATTGAAAAGTCCTCCATTGAATGGGATGAGAAAGACAGGTTCGGAAATGACCGGATTAGTAGGAGGAAGGGCGGCCCCAATCTATTTTCTTGTTAAATACATTACTAGATGTTTTTCCATACTTTTTGCATTCAGTTCTAGCTATTTCTGCACCTTCTGATCGACCTCTCACTACCAACCAGCAGACATCATCTGGCTAGGTCTTGCCGGTATCAACAACGAGAAAAAAACTATTATCGCCTATTCTGGTGTTTATCAGTGGTGGTATACAATCGGTTTACGAACTAATGAAGATCTTTATACTGGAGCTCTTTTTCATTTAGTAGCAAGGTTCCGGGGACGGCTTTCTGTAACACGGGTAAATTGAAATGGGAAATTGACGGATTTCGGCTGTTATGCTATTGTTTATTTGTCACATTCCATACCTTTCCAGTATGATCTACTACATTTTGTTATTGTAGAAGTGGTGGAACGTGCGGAACCACATATTGGATCACTCCAGTACGGCACGAAGCCGCTGATGCCGCCGGTTGTTGGAACGACGCGAGCCGGGCCGGGTCGATGAGAATACAATGCCTAAAGGCTCCTCCGCAAGGTTCGTCTACTGAGGGTGCCCCTAGGCTACCTGCACATCTTATGTGCGAATAAAAGGAAGCGAGCGTCTCTTCGCTTAGTAGACGGCCGACGGTAATGCTAATCCGGAAAGTAATTCGATCGTATAATTTAAGATGGTCTCGGACATGTCAATGAAATAAAGACTTTAGATGAGAAAGGTGTATCTGATTTTCTCAAAAATAGGGAGTGCGATCTCTTCAGTATTACTAAGAATCCCTTTAGTTTTTCAATGGAATCAAAGAAATACAATTACATGATCTCTGTTATAGATGTAAAAGACGAGCCATTTAAAGGCTCTTTTCTTGTGTTCTTGAGTACACGTTAGGATATTACTTCAGGGGCTATCCAAGCCATTGAGGAGCCCAACTGGTAGACGGTTCCTTTTCCCCCCCAGATCAATGAAGAAGGGAGAAGTCTGGAGGACGGGATAACATATCTGCTATCTCCCTTTAAGCACCTTTACGACACCTTATAATAAGAAGGAACTGCTGCATAAATCCCATCCAACGAAATGAATTCTGGTCTTTGCTCATTCCATGAGATAAGATAAAAAATTTTTTCTGATTGACTTCATCAGGAGATCCCTATCCTATGGTATGTATCTATCATGTCCTTTCTTTTCGCTTAAAGGCAAAGCGCTTAGCCTGGGTCTGTGCGCCTCTCTTATTACTTTTTTGTATTCCCCTGTTCTTCCCCTTAGATGACTCACCATCCCCCGAAATACCCAATCAATATAGTACCTTAGGAAGTTGACGACTACAAAAAACTATTCATTGTGACTATTCGATTTGAGTACTGTTATTGCTTTGGGGTTAAAGAGAACCTGTTGTATATGACAAATAGTTCTAACTTACAACGAGGGTCCTAACTCTTTTTTCTCTGATTTTCAGTACGAAGTTACTGGCTCTAAGAAGGCAATTTACCAGCTTCTCTAAGATATCAATCACTAAACTAAACAAAGTAGCAAAAATCATAAGAGAAGAAAAGTTCACAGAAGGTTGAGAGACCTGGGCCTCCTCCGCTTGAAGTTAAGGCCAGAAAGAATTCGCCCTTGGTCTACGCGGATCAGGGGCCCAGCTAGCCAAAGGGAATACGCCGCGCCTAAAATCATCCCAAGCGCTGCTAATGTGGCTACTAAGCTATTTCTTTGGAAAGCTCCTACTAAGATGAGCCTTCTACTTAAAGGCAAATAAGTCCCTACTAGTGGGATAGCCACCTCTCCTTAACAGTCGAGCTCTTTCTTTCCTCTCAAGGAGCATGAGCGGAACGGAACGGTATCAAGTCTATTAGTCGGAGAGGTCGTACCGTCGAGCGAGACCCTATTAGGTTAGGCTTTTTCTTGAGAAGATCCACCTCAACGCATACCCTTGCGACACGAACTTCGTTTCGTTTCCGGGTTTATGGATTGGATTCAGTCAGCCTCACTCCTTCCTTTTTATGTTGTCGTGAAATAAATGCTGCATAAGATAAGAGAGTGTGAGGCCGGCCCCCGCCCAAACCCCCTTTCCTAGCTGACCTCTGAAAAAAGAAAAAGGAGTAAATTCGGCTCATCTGCAGAAGGTGAGCCAGGATGCATGCCAGTTTCATACGACCAGGTGGAGTGGCACAAGATCTGCCTCTTGGCTTATGTCGAGAAAGAGGCGAAAAAAGCAATCCATAGAAAGATTTGGCGCCGCTCACTAAATTCTGTGGTTTCTCAACTCATAATTTATTAAGAAGAAAGCTTAAGAAATTGGCAAGAAGTAGGATAGGAATTAACCGCAAATGCACCTTTCTTTTATCAAATCTCAGGGACATGGTCTAATCATGAGGGTAGTTCCTACGTTTAGGCATTAATGTAACGATACCTGTGGAGTCCCTTGAAATTGATCGGATTCGTACTTTCTATGGTGACGATGCCCCATCAATAAAGTGAGGGCTTCATCTAAGCAAATTGAGAAGACAGAAATATCGTAAGTAACAATCGCGCAAAAGCCATCCACATTCATAAAAGTTACCGGATCTCCTCTGCAGCAAGCTCTGCTGGCCTCGCGCTCCAAACTGATGGCGTCTCGACGTTCTCCTTGAAGCCGTCCTGTCGCTCTCCCCCTTCGTAACTCCCGGAACTTCTTCGTAGTGGCTCCCTTCCATGCCTCATTTCATAGGGAACCTCGAACCCTTCATTCTATACTGACCCCGGCCCGGGCGGGCCGCCTCTCTAGGCTTCGCTATCGCTCATGACTGGTATATGGATCTCTCGGTGGCCTTCTAGAAGCTTCGCCAGAAGCGACTAGTCGCTTCCCGAATGCCCCTTTCCTTCGCTACTAGGAGAGTCGCTAGCTTGCTTGCATTCTAGAAACGGTAGCTTCCGCGCCCTTCCTGCCTACTGAAATAGATGTGAATGATCGTGACAGCTCTCAAAATCCTATTCAGAGACCCTAGGGTTATTGCGATCGAGATTTACAAACCTGGATGTTTTCCGATGGAGTATAGATCGTAATGAATAAAAGCCTGGATTCTTATTGAACACGAGACAAATGATATACTGGATCAAGATGACTGATACTTAAACTCAAATAAGACAAAAAAATTGATAAAAAATTATAAAAAAACAAACTGATACTTTTGAGACTTTTTATAAAAACTGATACTTTTGAGATGATAAAACTAAAAACTGATATTTTTCAAGACTGGTATCTGAATATTTAAAAATATGACCCATGACCAAAAAATTAAGATAAACTTTAAAAGAAAGAAAGAAAAAAAAATTAAAATTTTACCAAAACAATAGATTAGTACACGCCAATCCGAAGAATCAACCAAGCTCTTGATATCAATTGTAGGTCTACGGTTTCTTGGGATTAAGCATGTTCTGGTTTATCTATTAAGATGGATGGAAAATGGAAGAACTTAGAGAGAGAAACTTAGAGAGAGAAAGAAGAGAAAGAGAAGAATGGTTGATTAAGTGAATGTGTGTAAAATAACAAAGTGACCAACCCCTCCTAACATGCTAGGAGGGGGTATATATAGCCCACCCTACATGTGGGCTATATGGACTATATGTATACTTAATGGATCACGATCCCAATACTTGAATATATCATTGGAGTGACCGATCATTTCTAAATACGTAAAAACATAGTTCCAACACTTTTAGCTCTCTTAATGATGCTTATGAGACATCTTGGGGTGACCCTTCAACGTGGGATAATGTTAAACAGGTCTTGAACATTATTAACGAGAGTGATACTGAAGATATAGATCAAGAAATTATTTTGGAGGGTCCGTCGAGCCAGGTGGTAGGTGATTCAGGGTTGATTTCTGTGGGGGCATGCACTCCTAATTCAGAGGTTTCCAATGTGTAATATCGCATCATGGAATATTCGGGGGCTGAATCTCTCCTCGAAACAATGTGAGGTTCGTCAAATTATTCATGAGAATAGGTCGTCGGTTTGTGCTATTTTGGAGTCTCATGTGTCCCGCTACAATCTTCATATATTATGCTCTCGTGTGTTCAGTCATTGGAGCTGGTCTTCGAATGGGAATCAATGTTCTAATGGCACCCGTATCATCTTGGGTTGGAATTCTAATAATGCTGATATTGATATCATTGCTCAGGATGATCAGGTAATGCATGTTAGGGTCTGGATAAGGGCCAACAAAAAGGAGTTATTCTGCTCGTTTGTATATGCGCATAACAGGTATATTCAACGACGTGTGCTTTGGGATAGTCTTGGGATGCATAAGGTGTACATTAGAAATCGTCCATGGTGTTTACTTGGGGATTTCAATGCTGCTCTTAATCTTGAAGACATGTCGATGGGCTCTTCTTTTATTGACATTGCTATGCGAGACTTCAAGGATTGTGTTGAGGAGATTGAAGTTATGGATGTTCCCCGGTCCGGCCTTCATTATACCTGGAATAAAAAACCTAAGGGAAATAATGGTCTCCTTAAAAAGCTTGATAGAGTTATGGCTAATTTGGAGTTTGGGGATAGTTTTGCAGGGGCGTTTGCTATCTTTCAGCCATATCAGACGTCAGATCATTCCCTTGCTGTTTTGAAGCTGCCTACCATGTCTATTAATATGCCAAACCTGTTTAAATTTCTTAATGTCCTTACTCACTATGACAGGTTTAATGATATGGTAGGTTTAGGCTGGTCTTTACAGGTTAGTGGCTTCCATATGTTTCACGTGCTGAAAAAGCTTAAGGGTCTTAAGAAGCTGCTGCACAAGATGATGTATGAGAAAGGTAACCTTCATGATAATGTTAATAGGCTTTGGGTGGAGCTTGATCAGGTTCAACGTGATTTGGACTTTGATCCTTCTAATCCTATTTCGCGTGAGGAGGAGGCGGTATATGTTCAAGCGTATAATGATGCTTTAATTATGGAAGAACATTGGTTGAAACAACGTGCCAAGATTGAATGGCTTCGGGTTGGTGATTATAATTCGGCTATTTTCATAAAGCTGTCAAGGGTAGGGTTTCAAGGAGTCGCATTAATGTTTTTACTAATATTGAGGGTGTAATGGTTACTGATGAGCTGGTAGGCCTTGCATTTGTTGCTTATTATGAGGATTTTCTTGGTCAGGAGGATGTTACTACTCCTGTCATGACCTTGGATTTGTTTCCTAATAGACTTGATGAGGTGGAAGCGACTGATATGATTAGGTAGGTTACTCCTCAAGAGGTCAAATCTGTCGTGTTCTCTATGGAGAATGATAAATCCACTGGGCCTGATGGGTATACGGCTGCGTTCTTCAAAGAAGCATGGAATATTGTGGGTGATGATGTTACTAAGGCTATTCAAGAGTTTTTTTGTTAATGGGAAGCTTCTTCGAGAGGTAAACCATACCATTATTGCTCTTATTTCGAAAGTGGCATCCCCAACTCGTATTAATGATTATAGGCCTATTTCTTGTTATAATGTGTTATTCAAGTGCATTACCAAGATTCTGGCTAATCGTATTAAAGGGATCTTGAATGGACTGATTAGTTTAAACCAATCAGCTTTTGTTCCAGGAAGGCGCATATCGAATAATATTTTGCTTACTCAAGAGCTTATGCATAACTATCACTTGGATCGTGGTGAGCCTAGGTTCATTTAAGATTGATATTCAAAAGGCTTATGACACGGTGGACTAGAAATTTCTTCAGGGTCTTCTGCATTTGTTTGGATTTCATGACCGTATGGTTAGTTGGATTATGGAATGTGTTTCTACTACTTCGTTTTCGGTTAGTGTTAACGGTATACTCCATGGCTATTTTAAGGGTAAGAGGGGGTTGTGCCAAGGTGATCCTTTGTCTCCTTATCTTTTTACGTTAGTTATGGAGGTGTTTACTTTAATGCTAAAACGGAGGGTCAGATCTTCTGAGCTGTTTACTTATCATCGTCATTGTTTAGATATGGAGATTATTAATCTTTGTTTTGCTGATGATTTGTTTTTTTTGCTCATGGTGATGCTAATTCTGCTAGAGTTCTTATGGATACTTTGGAAGAGTTTAAATTTGCTTCCAGGTTAGTTCCTAGTCTTCCCAAGAGCACTGCCTTCTTCTGTAATGTTCTCACTCATGTTAAAATTGCCATTTTACAAACTCTGCCATTTGAAGAAGGTAGTTTGCCTATTAAATATCTTGGTGTGCCTTTCGTATCATCTCGGTTACTTTACACGGATTGTCAAGAGTTGATTGAGAAAGTTCGTAATCGTGTTAGAGATTGGAAGAATAAATCCCTTGGCAGCGGGTCGTCTTCAACTTGTTCAATCGGTTATTGGGTCTATGCATGTGTATTGGGCATCCGTATTTATTCTGCCTACCAGATTGTTATTGGATCTTGAGCAAATGATGCGGGGCTTCTCATGGTGTTAAGGTGATGTGCAGCAAGGTAAATCTAAAGTAGTTTGGGAAGTTGTGTGTCTTCCTAAAAGTAAGGGTGGGCTTGGGATTCATCGTCTTGATATTTTTAATAAAGCTCTTATGGTTACGCATATTTGGAATCTTCTAGTCCATAAAGAGTCTTTGTGGGTTCAGTGGATCCATTCGTACAAGCTTAGAGGTCATAATTTTTGGGATATTCCGATTCGGGGTAGTTTGACATGGAGTTGGCGGAAGATGTTCTTAACTCGACCTATTATCTGCAAGTTCATGTGGTCCAGAATTGGTGATGGTAGTTCTACGTCGCTTTGGTATGATACTTGGTGCGTGGTTGGCCCTTTGGCCAATACTGTGTCTACTCGTGATATCTATAGGGCGGGGTTTAATACAACTTCTAGGGTTTATGAGGCGGTTGCTAGTTTGTCTTGGAGTTGGCCTTCTTATTGGAACGTGAAGTACCTGTTAGTTACAGCTATTCCTCCTCCTGTTCTAGATCCAGATTCTCGTGACCGTTTGGAATGAAGAATAGATGATGGTAATGTGTTGCCGTTTTATGTGGCTACGGTTTGGAATTGTGTTCGACCTAGGAATGATCCTGTTGACTGGTATAGGGTGGTCTGGTTCAAAGGTTGTATTCCTCGGCACTCATTTCATTTATGGCTGTTGGTGAAGCGTAGGCTGGTACGCAAGACTTGATGCATTATGATGATCAATTGCTTTGCCCTTTGTGTTCCTCTCAACCGGATTCTCATGACCATTTATTTTTTGAATGTGTGTTCTCTACTCAGGTTTGGGATTCGGTCAAGGTTTTGGCGGATTTGCAAAATATAGGTCCGAATTTTGGATCTATTATGGTTCAGATTTTGCCAAATGCTAGTAGGCGTCAAGCTGGGAGTGTTATTGCCAAGTTGGTGATTGTTGCTAGTGCGTATTACATTTGGCAGGAGAGAAACTGGAGGTTGTTTCGGAATGCTAAACGATCTTCGTCTCAATTCGTAGAGATTATTAAATCTTCGGTTAGGCTTAAGCTGTTAACTTGTAGATTTAAGAAATCGCAAGTTGGAAGGAAGTTTATTCGTCTATGGGAGCTCCCGGTTTCTATTGAAGTCTAAGGAATTGGTTGTCTCTTATGTAGTGTTTTCGATTTGTTTGTAACCTCGAGGGTTTGTCTTATTTGGTGTTGAATGTTCAAGCTTTGTCTTGAGGTTAATGTGGTACTTCTGCCACATTCCATTGGATTGTGATGTTTTTTGGTGTAATATATTTTACCGGGCTATTAAACCCTTTTACCCAAAAAATGATAGAATATTGTTGTAGTGGTCGTCGAGACGCTCGTTTCGATATAAGATAGAGCTTCTAACTCAAAACGAGGAAGAAGTTACACTAGTTTGAATAATTGTGTACCGGGAGATGCGTATCGACACAATACGAAATTGTTGTCGATATTGGGTCAAATCTCGGGGACTATAAGTTGAGTTTTATAAATGTTCAAGGGCTTTTCTCAGGTTCTAAACTTAGGGTATTGAGTCTATTTTCAAAATCAAGTGTCGATTTTGAATGGGAACGAAGTCAAAATGGTTTTACGAGGCAAGTGTGCAAAACAGTCCGGTTTTTAAGGTCTAAAGATGTGTCGAGCAGGTGGTTCTAAATTGTAAATCATTGAATGAAATTTAAACTGAGTCTTGTATAGATTATAAGTGAGTTTGTCACCAAGTTTCGTCTAAAACGGAGTTGTTTAAGTATGGGAAATCAGCGTGTACTTTTGGTAGGTACCGGCTGAGTATTATTAGGAGGTACTTAACCTCGCGTCATAGTTTGAGGCGAGAGGCTAATCTATTAGGTTCTCAAAGTTCTAAAACATATAAGGCTTAGGCGTGAGTGTATATTCTGAGATTGAAGACCCGTGTTGGGTACTTGAACCGTGTTGATTTGGCATCTTAAGATGGATCAATATCGAAGGTACTAGTTTTGGAAAGCTAGTACATTTGTGGGGTTTAGAAGGGATTCACTTGCATTGATTGGTCATGTCTATGTACATACTAATTTAAGTCATTAAATTTATTATACTAAGTAGGTTTTGAAATACTTAAATATGTTGCTAAGCGCGCACCTTATTTGTTAGGTGGCGGCTTTTGACGTGTATATTGGGAAGGCATCTTTACTTCGGCGATCACTACTACTACTAGCTGTGCATATTATCTAAGGTGAGTCTATAGCCTCTCTTTATACTATCTTGTAAATGATTATAAACCCGCGAGGGGGAATACATGTTGTTTTATAATATGAACACAAGTTGTTGCTGGATTTGAATATGATGATAAATGCCTAAGTACCATTGTCTTATGAAGTCTCTAAATTTCATGAACTGTTAATTACCTTGCGAGGTAAACGCTAATACATTTGATAGATCTACTTGGTTTGAAAACCTTATCCTAGGGTATGTATCTTGTGATCACCTGAAAGGGATATTATGTATAAGAGGTCGTTGGTATATGACAATATTACCTGTTGTAGGGGCGCCGTCGGTGACTAGGTTTGACGTGTTGGTTAACGTTTAGTTGCATGAAGTTAAGGCATTTATCGATATATATATATATATATATATATATATATATATATATATATATATATATATATATATATATATATATATATATATATATATATATATATATGACTTGTCTGTGTGACAAGCTTGAGATGATTAAAAATTTTGGGTTCAAATGATGATTTGAAAACCTATAGACTTGCTCAACCATTGTGTTGACGATTTTAAGCATGTATTTCAAGTAATCAAGATGGGTAGCAACGGAGCATGCGAGGAGGGAGTTGATGATTACTTGTCTAAAGTTTTGTATTATTTTCCATCCATTGAAATTAATAAATGACTTTTAAGTCTTTGATGAATCTGATGTGTTGGTAACAATTTTTGGGACTAACTGCTACTCTTATTTTATATATTGGGATGGGAAACTTTTTAGACAATGTTTTATATTATTTTAACTTCTCTTTTGAGGTCGTTGTCTATGATTGTGTGTGATATGCTATGAGTAGCTCCCCAAAGTGGTACTCCACTGCGTGGTAATTTAGGGGTGTTACAAAATGGTAATCAGAGCCACAAGTTATAGAGAACTAGGTCGATTTTGAAAAAACCTAAACTATAACTTTGGTGTGTTCTAAAAAATTTTATGCACGCAACTACTCCGCATGGCTCCAGTAAGACTATTCTTGCATTACTTTATGATTTAATATGATAATGTGATCCTATGTTTATGTAGGAATGGTAGTTTGTATATGTATGAATATATTATGGTATTTATAGGCATTGCACGCGAAGCAATGGTCCTTGAATGATTGTCGTACATTTTATAATACGGTTTTGTATCGGATTTGGCCTCACCGCAAACCACCGATCTTGATAATTGAGTATTATCTGAATACGAGTGTGAAACTCGTTTGATACTTTGAGTATGTATATATAGTTTTGTAATCTATTGCATATCGACTTGTTTAAGCACGATTGTTGTCATTGCATCGTGATGTGCTATTTTAGGACATCTCCTTTTGAAATGTAGTTGATTGATGTGATATTCGTGTTCCGAGTACTTCTTATGATTTTGAAGTATCAATTCTCCAGGGCGACATCTTCTATGTAATGCGACGTGTGCTTTAATTTTATATGACTACGTTTATTGGAGAAAAGGAGGATGTCAATGTTGAACTTAAGATATATATATCCTAATCAAATATATATAGTATGGGTACAACAAAGATATGCTCGTAAAAGTCATTCGGTTAAGTGACTTAATACCTTGTATCTACATGGAATGGGACATTTAGATATAGAGATTTTAACTCGCCCAACTATGAGTTGTTTAAGGTAGTCTTACTTAAATGGATTGGGACATTTTAATAAGAAAGTTTTAAACCACTGGACCCTAGATTGTCGTGTTTCCCTTACTCAAATGAATGGGACATTTGAACACAGAAATCATGATGTAAGTCTATTGACACCTTGTATTTACTATGGTATTTATATATGATATTCTGTTGAGAGATAGTAATACTTGAGTAGGATGACTTATAATCATCTTGTTGAAATAGATTGGGTCACCTTTTCATTTGAACAAGAAAGTTATAAGTTCCCGAACCGTGAATTTATAAAATCTTGTATACATGAAAGGGGACGCCTTTTGATGTAGACAAGGAGTTATAAATGAGTGGGCTGAAGTATGTCTGGCTCGATTTGTGGATGTTTGGTGTGTGTACGTCTTTCTTTGAAACGTGATCCGTTGATATGAATCGTTTAGTGTCGTCGTCATTATGATGATCGTCGATTATCATTTATGTACGAATAACCCGTTGGACTCCTCTCGAGTTATGATTTAATTTGATGGACCATATCTAATGTGTCTCGATGATCGGGAGCTTTATAAGTAGATTGTTAAGAACCATTGACCGTTCCGAGAATAGGCGACTTGTTTAAGCGTCACCATGATCTATGCATGTACTTTTGGATTGACTGAGGATCAAGTTATCAACGGTAACTTATCAGGGATGTGAAGATTTTGGGATTTTAATTGCTACTATTGAAGGGTCACCAAAGACTTTTCTTGATGACGAAACTCTTGAGGGCTAGTATGACGAATTAAACGAGGAATATTATGCATCACCTTGAGCACTATAGTAGAAATTATTGGGACGCCTTTGTATGATGAATGCAGAAGCAGAAGTTAGTGGGATGCTTTTATATGTTGAACATTGGAGTAGAACTTAATGGTACGCTCGGTATGTTGTGAATCTTCACCGATGGACCGAATTTCTTAATGATTGGAATTAATAAATTCGTTATCACCTCGAGGAGTATGTTGTAGCCGACACCGTAAGTGAAAAGACATTGGAAATCGAGTGGTCTTATCAAGGGTTCGTTCAAGGTTTTCTCGATGATAAATGGTGGAGATCTATATTTGATGTTTATGTTCGACCTTTTCTTTTAGGTACTTATATGGTATGTGATCTAGTCGAATGATCATAAGTTGTGCGAACTTGAGGCGGCATTGTCCAATGACGTCCGATCACGGAGAACGTTTACCATGTAATATCTTTTTGACTTTCAACATGATGTTTATTGAAACTTTGATGCGTGTGGGCGGAAGTGAGATGGTGTCTTTGTATTATCTTTTGACTAAGGATCCGTGTGTGACTGCCCACTGATGACAAAAATATTTTCTTGTTATTTCTTTCTAATATGTGTCCATGGCTATCCGACCAATGGATATCCTTTAACCTTCCTTTTAACTGGGCTTACCCGAAAATCATGTCATCTACTCTTGTCGTCAAATGAGCTTCGTGTATGTAACACCCCAAATTACCACGCAGCGGAATACCACATTGGGACGCTACTCATAGCACATCGCACACAATCATAGACAACGACCTCAAAAAAGACGTTAAAATAATATACAACATTGTCTAAAAGTTTCTCATCCCAATATATAAAATCAGAGTAGCGTTTAGTCCCAAAAACCGTTACCAACACATCATTCATCAAAGACTTAAAAGTCATTTATTCATTTCAAAGGATGGAAAATAATATAAAATTTAGACAACTAAGCACCAACTCCCTCCTCGCATGCCCCGCTGCTATCTATCTTGATTACTTGAAATACATGCTTAAAATCATCAACACAATGGTTGAGCGAGTCTATAGGTTTTACAATTCATCATTAAACACAAGTAGAAAAACCAATCATGATTGTCAAATCAACAATTAAGGCACCTCGTATAAACAACAAAGGCTAGGTGATTGTATTAAGCTCATGAAACCAACCCCTTAACCAATTAGTCACCAACTCCAAATGCCGGCATGACTTTTATGAAACCATTTCCCCTACTAGAGTATCAGTTGCTAATTTTATACCCATACTTCTTAACTCATAAATTATACTTCCTAGAGGGTACTCAACGTAAAGCTCTGGTCTTAGATAGGGTTGTCAACCCAGTAGTACTACTATTTGAATTAGCGGCTATTCCCAACTTGCAACATCAAGTTAGAACATAGTTAACGGCTCATGAATTTAGGGGACTTCAGCAACAAGGTACTTATACAATCACGACAATCATTCAACAACATTCGGGTCCAAACAATCATTCATGACTTGTGTTCCACTTCATTTCAAATAGCATGTATCCCGGGTTAAAATCATTTACAACAAGTATAAAAGCGAGGCTATAGACTCACCTTAGATAATACGCGAAGCTAGTAGTAGTAGTGATCGCCAAAGTGATGATGCCTTCCAAATATACACGTCAAAAGCCGCCACCTAACAAATAAGGTGCGCGCTTAGCAACATACTTAAGTATTTCAAAACATAATTAGTATAATAAAATCAATGACTCAAATTAGTATGTACATAGACATGACCAATCAATGCAAGTGAATCCCTTCTAAACCCCACAACATGTACTAGCTTTCCAAAACTAGTATCTTCGATATTGATCCATCTCAAGATGCCAAATCAACACGGTTCAAGTACCCAACACGGGTCTTCAATCTTAGAATATATACTAATGCCTAAGCCTTATATCTATTAGAACTTTTATAAGCTATTAGATTCGCCTCTCGCCTCAAACTATGACGCGAGGTTAAGTACCTCCCAAATAATACTCAGCTGGTACCTACCAAAAGTACACGCTGATTTCCCATACTTAAACAACCCCGTTTTCGACGAAACTTGGTGAAAAACTCACTTATAATCTGTACAAGACTCAGTCTAAATTTCATCCAGTGATTTACATTTTAGAACCACCTGTTCGACACATCTCTAGACTTTAAAAACCGGACTGCTTTGTACACTTGCCTCGTAAAACCATTTTTACTTCGTTAAACATTCCCATTTACAAAATCGCCACTTGACTTTGAAAATAGACTCAATATCATAGGTTTGGAACCTATAACAGCCCTTGAACATTTATAAAACTCAGTTTATAGTCCCCGAGATTTGACCCAATATCGACAACAATTTCGTATTGTGTCGATGCGCATCTCCCGGTACACGAATATTCAAACTAGTGTAACTTCAACCTCGTTATGAGTTAGAAGCTTTATCTTATATCGAAAGGAGTGTCTCGACAAACCATTACAACAATATCCAATCATACCAACACGTTCTCAAATTTTTTTTTTATGCTTGGTAAAGGGTTTCTCCGGTAAATATATTAACCAAAAATAATGTTAAGTACAAAGGAATGTGGTTGAAGTACCACATTAACCTCAAGCAGAAGCTTGGAAACTAGTTTTTATGACATGCCATAAACATAATACAATCAACAAATAATGCAATTAACTAATCATCGAAGAGTTAAACACCAGCAAGATGAAGTCTTGAAACAAAGCGAACAAACCACCACTCTAGCAACAAACTAAAGGAAGCATAGGATCCTCATGAGGCCGCCTCCTTAAAAAACCTTCTCGAGGAAAAACGAGTGGGAAAAACCCCAAAAAGGAAAAAAGAGTACGAACCTCATGTATTAACGCCTTCATGGGAAACACACATACTAGGTAACCTCCATCGATCTAGCAGCAACTTGGAACGAACACTAACCTTCTTAAATATGAAAGTAACAAGCTTTAACTGTAACACCCCCAAATTTCGGTCATAACAGCGGAAGGGTCATTGGGTGTTACTATCATGGTTCAATCTCATAATCATAGAAAACGGCTCAAAACAAGTCGTTTTAATAAACATCCATTCATTTTCATTCAATAAAAGTACAATTTCATTCACGGTCCCAGATAACTTCAAGTTTACAAAACCTAGTAAATGGTAAAAATTATTTGAATGGATATAATTTATAAATGCGGGCCAAAACATTTCAATAAGCAAGCTTCACGAAACCGCCTTCCTCGAGTGCCTTCTATATGGACCTGAGATAAAACATGTTAAAAAGTCAGCAAAATTTGACGAGTGAATCTATAGAGTTTAATTTAAATAAAGAGAACACAAGTATTTAAAAATAACCTTCCATGGTTAATAATTTATCAAAGACAATTATGTTGTACGAACATAATTATCGTGTCATTACATAAGTCTCGTGACATTGAACGTTAACATATATTATTTCAGCCCAACACACCTAGCCAAGTGCGTATATTTCTCTTATACAATGCATCCGATATTTCATTACTAGTGCATCACAACACCACGCGATAGGTAGTCGCGACCGGACTAGGCGTCACCCCGATAGATCTATCTATAACATTAGCGTTACTTCGATTAACAATTCACGATTCATGGGTCTTTTAAGGCTAAACAAACTTATGTAATAACTTTCATCTAAACATACAATTAAGTTCCTTGTGTTCAATTTTAAAACAAAGAGGGTTTACCACAATTTCTCATTGCGCCCTTCATTTATAATAAATGCTTTTCCAATAAGTGGGGTTTCCACAACTTCTCGTTGCACCCATACTTTTCTAGTAAATAGGGTTTTCACAACTTCTTTTTTTACCCTTTATTTTAATAAAACAAGCATGTTATCCCCCTCGCGGGTTTTATAAAACAAGTAAACATGTTAAAAGCGAGACTATAGACTCACCTTAGCGAATAGTTGTAATGAGACGATCACCGACGATTAGTGATGCCCGTTTAAACACGAAAACCGCAACCTACCAAATAAGGCGCCTTCGTTAATAATCGACTTAGGTATATATCATACTTAAATAATATAAAAATCAAAATTATAAAACCAAGACAATCCCGAAAAATTTAATAATAAAAGTGTTATTACTATACCCTTTTATTCAACACTATTCTTTTAAACAATTGCATACTCGATATTGACCCGTCTTAAGACGCCAAGTCGACGCAAGTCAAATTATCATTTTACTTCCCTCGGACCAGTAACTAAGTCATTTATATAATGACTTAACACTTGAATAAATCACCATGTCCAATGGCGAATACTCAACTCACGCCATATAATTATTGAACTATGTGTCGAAAATACCAATCAGCATGTACACTCCAAATGTACACACCAATCTACCCTATCTACACTTGTCCGATTTCGACGAAACTTGGTCACAAACTCACACATAATATGAATAAGACTCAGTTTAAGTTTCATTCAAAAATATTACTTCTAAAACCTTCTGCCCGACACACCTTCGTGTTATAAAAACCGGACAGATTTACGCCATTTTCTTGTAAAACCATTTTGACATATCTAAACAATTCCGTTTATAAAACCGACACTCGGGTTTGAAAATAGACTCATGACCTGAGGTTTAGCAACTTACATCAGTCCTTTAACATTTTTAAAACTCATTTTATAGTCCCTGAGATTCGATCCAAATATCGACAACAATTTTCGGATTGTGCCGATACTCGTCTCCCGGTACACGAATACTAAAATTGTTGTAACTTCGCACTCGCTTGGAGTTGAAAGTCCTACTTAATATAAAATCAAAGCTAAAGAAATTCTCTACGACCCTATCTTATTAGTTTAACAAGATTATTTCGGTAAGTAATTCAAAAATTCCCTTTAAATTACTGCCGAAAATTAGCTCTTTAAAAATCATACTAAAACAATTTTTCAACCCATTTTAACAATTTATACACTCTTAATATCATCCTAATATCATCCTCATCCATCTACCTAACCTATATCATACTTGAATAATCATCCAAAAATTACCCACTAAAAAATAATGCACATGCAACCAACAATACTTGAATATAATAATAATAACACCTACATACCATCATAAAAATGGATCAAACACTACTAGTTCATCAAGAAAAATAATTTTTTTAAAAATTTAATGCATGTGTATAAAAATCATACCAATATGATGGGTAGCTCAAGATTAAGATGGGTCTTAATTTAGTTTTCTTGAATTCAAGCTTGATTTTGAAAAATCAAGGTGTTTGTGTGTTGGTTTGGGACGGCAAAAGCAAGGAAAAAGAGAGAGATTATGTGATTTTTTTTGTAAAAATGAGTTTTATTATTAATTTAGATAGTGGAAAAATCTTTTATAGTGGGAGTGGAGGGGTAGATTTTGCCAATTTGTGATAGTTTTGGTCCAAAATGAAATTAAATAGTTGTAAGGGTAGAAAATGTAAATATTAAATTTTGAAAATATTTACGGGACTCGGGTTTCGTAAAAATACTTTTCAAAAGTTAAAACGCTTCAAAAATATGATAATATAACTTCGACACGACTTAAAACGTAATTAAATCGAAAAACGTCGAAAATATTAAATATCGAGACAATCGAAAATTAAACGTAAATTTTTGGGCATCCGTCGGTATCGCGATCATTAGTAGTTCTCGTCATTCGTTAAAACGTAAAACACGAGAAATAAAGACAAATATAATAAAAATCATTCTTATGGTAAATTGAGAATATAATATCGATACCTAACGTTTTCCTTGTCGGTTTCCATCTAATCGACATTCTTACGCTAGTTTCAAGTCATAACCTTCTCGGTTAGTCGATAATTTAAAATTCTCATTAAAGTAAACATGTAATACGTAATAGTCGAGATTAAAATAATGACCTAAAATTGACGGATTGTCACATTATCCCACCAAATTGGGATCTTCGTCCCGAAGATCAACTTGCGTTCTTCCTCGATCGCTCGTTGAAATCAAAGGGTTAAATGAATTTTGGTCCTCGTCTAGAGTTCCATCACACATGACAATAGGAATTCGACTTTGCTTCGGTTGCCTAACTTCCTTATCGATAATATCAACAAGTACTTTGATGAAATGCAACTTACCGTCGATTCATACTTCATCAAGAGAGATAATAAGATCTTCGTCAGGAAGGAAGTTCTTTAGGTTCGACATATGAAAAGTATTGTGAATTCCTTGTATTTCTCGAGGTAATTTAAGTTTTCATGCCACTGGACTTACACTCGACATCAGCTCGAATGGTCCAAACTAATGGGGACTTAACTTCCCACGTTTTCCAAAATACATAACACCTTTTCAGGGTGATAGCTTTGGCATAACTTTTCCACCTACCTCGATTTCCAAAGTTTTTCGCTTCACATCGTCTTAAATTCTATGTCTACTAGGAGCAATTAACAAACAATTCTTAATTAGCACGATCGATTTATTTATCGAAATAAAATGAGCAGAGTCAATCAATCAACATTGATAGAAATCGAGTCATATTCAGACTGAGTTTTCGAGAGCTTAACAATGAATCCATTATAATTTTCTCCAACTTTACGAATGATAACAGATAACCCAATCGTAATCACTTAAAAGGCTTATTTACCTCTTTTATTCCAGAACACATTGTAGGCTCTTACTATCGGTGGATACCGTACATTAGTGCCATACATTTAATGTCTCAATAGACGAAGAGTAAAATCACCGCACCCAATTACAAGTCGTGGGTTGTGCAGTTTCCTCATTCTTCCTAGGTTTTCTACAAGCATACACAAATCAAACAGCTCTAAATCCTATAGGAGAGGTATCACGATCAACAACAAAACCTTTATTTCTTTCAGGTAACGATAAGATCGGCGTGTCGCAGAGTTTTCTTTTCGTGGTTTGAAAAGCTTTCTCTTCATCAATGACACACACATACGGTTCATTCTCTGAGTTAGCTTAGTTTCTGGTTTTGATATCAAAGAGAATCCTTTAATAAACCTTCAGTAATAACCAGCCAAACCTAGAATTTGTCGTACTTCAGTTGGAATAGTTGGAACATTCAAATTTTCGATGGCTTCGATTTTCGCAGAATCAAAATGTATGCCACTTTTATCAATCCCATGTCATAGAATTTGTACAGAACTAAGCCATAGATCATACTTTGAGAGTTTCTTGTACAATTTTCGTTCTTTAACAAGTTAAAGATAATCCTTAAGAGTTCGGCATGTCCTTCCTTTCTCTTCGGGCAGATTAGAATATCATCAAAGAAAACAATTACAAATTTATCAAGACACGACTTACACATACAATTCATTAAGTCAATGAATACAAAGGTGTACTGGTCAAACCAGAAGGCATAACACTAAACTCATAATGATCATCACAAGTTCTAAATGCCGTAATAGGAATATCTTCCTCACGTATGCGAATTTGATGATAAGCAAAATAAAGATCAATCTTGGAGAAAACACCAGAATCTTAGAGAAATCACGAGAGTTTTGAAGTTGATCAAATAGATCAGCAATTTCTTAGAAGCGGGTAACGATTCTTGATCGTTAGCTTATGTAGCTCTCGGTAATAGATACACATACGAAACGAATCATCATTCTTCTTAGCGAATAGAATAGGAGTTCTACAAACTGACGAGCTCGGTCGAATAAAACATCTATCAGATAGTTCTTAAAACTGCACAAATAATTACTTCAACTCAGAGGGTGCTAATAAATATGGCTCATGTGCCACAGTTGCAGCACCAGAAATCAGATCAATTAGGAATTCTATTTGCCTTGAAGGCGGAAGCCTTGGCAATTCTTCCAGAAACACTTCGGAATAGTCACAAATGACTAGAGCATTTTCTACTGACTTTCTTACGATTCCTTCTACGATACGTAAACTACGAATAATTCACAACCTTTTTCGATATACTTACGAGCTCTAATGCACGAAAATAATTTTCAATTTGGAATTGTTTTTCCCTTCAGTAACCTCATCAGCCTTGCCTTGGATTATGTGTCCCACAAGCTAATAAGCCATGCAGACAGCTTCACAAATAGTAAATGGCTTAGAAGAAGTCACATCACCGCGTATATTCTTGGTTAGTCGTGAATATACTGCTTGACCTTGACGGTTCGGGTTCCACAACTCTTGGACATAAAAGAGTCAACTTATGGAAACACTTGATATGTCTACCAATGTTAGTTCCCTTCAGTTTCAGATTATACGACACTTGCTCCATAATTTGGAAATACTTCGAGGAAAAACTACTTAGTTAACCGTTTCCTCACCTTAGTCCATGGTGTCCCATAAGTAACGATACCTATGGAAGCAAGTCTGCCATTCCATCAAATTAATGCATGACCTTGGAGAGTAGCGATTTCAAACTGCACCTTATCCTCCTGATTAGGGTCACTGATTCGAAAGACTGACGCCAGCTTTTCAACAACTGACACAATCCTCCATCATCTTTAGTCCCCTTAAGAGTCTATGGTTTTCACTTATATGAATGAAGTGTAATTATAGCCTTCTAACTTCGGGCACATTAGTTCCATCCGTACCCCGAACATTATCGGCTCCAGCTTCAGCTCCACTGGTTCCAGTTCCACCAGTTTTAGCTTTAGCTCTAGTTCCAGATCCATCATTCATGTTGGCCATGAATTCAACTAAAGATACAACAACTTATTCACTAATAACTTGGCGCATTCGTGCTTCAGTCATAGCTTTCATTGACTGCATGAGTCTTGTGTAACGCAAATCAAATCATAATGAGTATTCATTCAATGATTGTGTTATACCACATGAATTTAGATGGGAAAGGCAAAGAAAGATAATAATAGAACGATGTAGAATTAGGAATCAAAAGATAGTCATTCCATTGATCACAAACTAGTACAAGTCGTATTGTCAACATTATGGATAATCATCGTCTAATGCCATACAACTTAAAAGACTAGTCCTACTAACTGTTGTCACAGTTTAGTTAGGGATTTATGAAAAGATACTACAATCGATAAAATAATCCACAAGATTTACTAGGTAATTAAAATGGCTAAGAAGGCTCCTCGGTCCCACAAGAAGAAGATTTCTTTAGTGTTTTTCAGAGACGCTTGATATCTTCCTCAATTGGCGGTTTTAGAACAACCCCAATACAACCATTTCACAGTCAAAGAATTAGAGGAACAAAATCAAAGAATGAATCGAGCAAACGAATTATGAGTCAATAAGAGTTTAATCACACAGATGCTATATGCTTAAGCCCACACATCTATGAATCATTATTTCCATGGATTGATCAAGTCCTTCCAAATAAGATTCAGAAATTTATAGTTCAACAGTTTATAATCTCCTTGTTCAAATAAATGGCCAATTTATTTCAACGACTATAAATCACTTTATTCAAGCATCGCCAGCTCAACGCAAAAGATCAAGATCGAAACAAATGAGAAACTAATTTAACAGAAAATGATCAGTGATATGATATGGAATCCTGGTTGGCATGTGAATACCATACAAATCACTCTCAATTCCTAACAATCAATAGTACCATCTCGGACAAACTTGTTTTTTATCAAAACAGTATAATGTCGAAGATTAATGAAAATGCAAATTAAATTTGCTAAACGAAATGAACGGATCGATAACTCAAGAATAAGAACCAAGGAAATCAAAATCCTTGTAACCAAAAGAATATCAACAAGAATATTAACCGTTTCGATGGGATCATGTATATCCACAACTTAGTTAATCTCGAGAATAATAGGATTCATTTCAGGAATAGCTTCAGCGCTAGCATTAAAAATGACTAGAGTGGCTTCATGACAATCAACGTCGTATAAATATCTCGTAGAAATATAAAATTATCATTTATAATTAAATAAATGAAAACATACCTTGTAATTCACAAGTTCAAATAATCGATAAAGATTACAACATATATATAATCCCATATATATATATAAATACTTTCATTCTCGTCCATTGGCAACTCGGAGGTTTCGCTTGCAACAGTTATAGTTAAAAGATTTCAAAAATTCATTTTTGGAAAATCTTTTCGTTCTCTATAACTTGAGCTCTGATGCCAATCTGTAACACCCCCAAATTTCGGTCATAATAGCGGAATACTCATTGGGTGTTACTATCATGGTTCAATCTCATAATCATAGAAAATGGCTCAAAACAAGTCGTTTTAATAAACATCCATTCATTTTCATTCAATAAAAGTACAATTTCATTCACGGTCCCAGATAACTTTAAGTTTACAAAACCTAGTAAATGGTAAAAATTATTTGAATGGATATAATTTATAAAAGCGGGCCAAAACATTTCAATAAGCAAGCTTCACGAAACGCCTTCGTCGAGTGCCTTCTATATGGAGCTGAGATAAAACATGTTAAAAAATCAGAAAAATTTGCCTAGTGAATCTATAGAGTTTAATTTAAATAAAGAGAACACAAGTATTCAAAAATAACCTTCCATGGTTAATAATTTATCAAAGACAATTATGTTGTACGGACATAATTATCGTGTCATTACATAAGTCTCGTGACATTGAACGTTAACATATATTATTTCAGCCCAACATACCTAGCCAAGTGCGTATATTTCTCTTATACAATGCATTCGATGTTTCATTACTAGTGCATCACAACACCACACGATAGCTAGTCGCGACCGGACTGGGCGTCACCCCGATAGATCTATCCATAGCATTAGCGTTACTTCCATTAACAATTCACGATTCATGGGTCTTTTAAGGCTAAACAAACTTATGTAATAACTTTCATCTAAACATACAATTAAGTTCATTGTGTTCAATTTTAAAACAAAGAGGGTTTACCACAACTTCTCGTTGCGCCCTTCATTTATAATAAATGCTTTTCCAATAAGTGGGGTTTCCACAACTTCTCGTTGCACCCATACTTTTCTAGTAAGTAGTGTTTTACAACTTCTTGTTGTACCCTTTATTTTAATAAAACAAGCATGTTATCCCCCTAGCGGGTTTTATAAAACAAGTAAACATGTTAAAAGCGAGGCTATAGACTCACCTTAGCCAATAGTGGTAATGAGACGATCGCCGATGATTAGTGATGCCCGTTAAAACACGAAAGCCGTTGTAACACCCCATTTTGGAAATGGAAATATCACAGCAATTATGGCGTGTCATCAAAGCATACAAGGTAAAATGGGTAAACATTACTTGACCATATAAAGGAAAATACCGGAATCAAACATCGGTAGTCCAAAAGTAAAGCTCATCACACACAAACATAGTATAGTAAAGGAAAAGGACGAAACAATGTCCAAAGCATAAGTATCATAAAGAAAAGAAATGCATAATGTAAAGAAGGCTAGACAGCTTTTAGTCCATATGCACGTACTCTTAGTGTCCACAAGCGTCCCTGAGTACCTGCCGTTTTGGGAACATAGAAAAGGAAAACGGCTGAGCAATACGCTCAGTGCACGGATATACAATAAAGCATGAATAGGATAAGCATATAACATAATAACAGCGGAAGAAACGAAGTCCCGAGTAACCTGGTTAAGTCTTAGTAAAACTGGTTTTATAGTTTGAAAGTCTTATGTTTATCTTATAAAAACTGTTTGTCATAATTTACCATTTAGCCAATATAGGTCATGAATATCCACCGTGCATGAATAATTGGAGGGGTGACCTCATCATGCAAATTAGAGGGGCTGCCTCTAATTTAATATACTGGTTTTATGGGTAGGAGGGATCAGCTCCTTGTGAAGGATGCAACGCACACACCACATTCACCATGTAATCCTGAATAAAAACATGTAACTAGGATGCACCCATACACCCCACATGATAATATAAATAAATGGCCAAAAGCTGAAGGGACGCCACGAGCAATCACTCCGCCGTGGTGAAGTCATAACATCAGTGCCTCTAATGTTATGGTTATGGTACCTCCATAACTAGGTGAAACTGGTCATGCATGTATATAGCTACATGTAATCATATTAAAACATAAGCAATCAAACTCATACTTATACTACGGGAAAACAGTTGGCTGCATACGGGGAAATCCTAATAAGGAAAGAATGTCCATACTGAAAGGACGGGAATCCGTACCTTATGTCCAGTGAACGAGAACGATGAACTACGAGAATCCTACTTCCGAAACACTAGTGCTACATAAATACGTACATGAAATAAGTATCTGCTTACTACATACATAGTTGGTTTTATGTCATGTCTTAGCTTATTTTATGTGTTCTTACTATTTTACACTGTTTAAAGCCTTAAACTGTGTTAGATCCTACATTCTGTTCATTCTGATTAAGTATTACTGATATTTCATGTGTTATTATACTTACTGTGTAATAATAAGTAACTTTCCAAAAATAGCAGGTTTCCTTAAATAGAAAGTTTCCAAAAATAGAAAGTTCCCAAAAATAGAAAGTTACCAAAAATAGAAAGTTTCCAAAAATAGAAAGTTTCCAAAAATAGAAAGTTTCCAAAAATAGAAAGTTTCCAAAAATAGAAAGTTTCCAAAAATAGAAAGTTTTCAAAAATAGATTTACTGCTTAAAATAGATAAGTTTCTAAAAATATAAAGTTTCCATAAATAGCTTAGCTGCCTTAATTAAATAAGTTTCCATAAATAGATTAGCTGCCTTAAATAAATAAGTTTCTAAAAATAGCTGGTTTCCATAAATAAAATAGCTGCCTTATTTAATTGAGTTTCTAAAAATAGAAAGTTTCCATAATTAGAAATAAGCTGGTTAAATAAGCTAAGTAAATAAGCCTAAGTATTTTCATGATTATTTTCTAAGTCATATGATATACTATATAGTTTAATAATTATTTCATGTAATTTAATTAAACTATAGGTTATAATATTTAATTAAAGTATGACATATTTTTAATTAAATATATTAAATACTTAGGTTAAAATATGTATTATTAAATACTAATAATATAACCTAAGTCATGTTTAATTAATTAATTATATCCATGGTTTTAAAATAATTAATTAATTATAAGTGTTAATAATAAAAATACTTAGGTTAAAATAATTTCATGATTATTAATAATTAGTTAACCTAAGTCATGTTATTAAATTAATTACATCTTATTAATTTAATTCATAACATAAGTTCATAACATATAAAAAACTAACATAATCATGATCCGGATCTAAGCTTAAAAACATGCACCGGATATGAACAAACACCATACCCCGAATCAAATCGGGGTACCCCCTTGCTGCCGTGGGACCCACACGCACCAACCAAGACCAAAAAGGTCTTGGTGGTGGTCGGCTAAACCAAACCGAACCCCCTTGGGGTCGGTTGTTCCTGCGGCCCAAAACAAACACCCCTTAGATCTATCCCTTTGATTAATTAATGACCAAAACATGTTAGATCTAGGTTTAATTAATGTGTTTTTATGAAAAACATCACGTGTTCTTAACTAATAAAAGATTAATTAAAAAGAAAAACAAGTAAAAAGGTTTTACCGTATTCGTGGATCAAAAGGGTGAAGAACAAACACGAACAAACACTAAAATAACAAGATCCAAGATTAAACTTACCCCCTTATGGTGGTTTGTAGGTGGCGGCACACAAAGGAGAAGGAGGAAGGGATTTTAGGTTTTCTTGAAATTCTTCTGTAAAAGTAATTTGTGTAGTGAAAATTACTTAACCCTTCCTTTTAGTAAATTTGACAATGGGCTTGGCCCATTGTCCCTATTTTGGCCGCGGGTAGGGGCTCCCTTGTGGGGGTCCCGTACCTCGTTTCGTGTCTTGTATTTTCGTACACGTTTACGTTTAATTATGTTCGTGTTTTAAATGTTCTCGTTACGTAAATATCCTACACTTATATATTTAATTACGCTCGTATTAAATATATATACGTAATTAATAATAACTCGTGTTTTAAATACGCTCGTGATTTCGTGATCGTATGTTCGTGATTAATTATTGCTAAATAATTATTACGTGATCGTTCATATAAAATATTTATCGTGTTCTAACACGTACGTAATACATAAACTCCTAATACGTAATCGTAATCATGCTATATTAGGAAAGTTTTTAATTAGTACGTACGAACTTAAGGTACTATGCATGGTAAAAGCATGCGGGTTTTACAGCCGCAACCTACCAAATAAGGCGCGTTCGTTAATAATCGACTTAAGTATATATCATACTTAAATAATATAAAAATCAAAATTACAAAACCAAGACAATCTCAAAAAATTTAATAATACAAGTGTTATTACTATACCCTTTTATTCAACACTATTCTTTTAAATAATTGCACTCTCGATATTGACCCGTCTTAAGACGCCAAGTCGACGCAAGTCAAATTATCATTTTGCTTCCCTCGGACCAGTAACTAAGTCATTTATATAATGACTTAACACTTGAATAAATCACCATGTCCAATGGCGAATACTCAACTCATGCCATATAATTATTGAACTATGTGTCGAAAATACCAATCATCATGTACACTCCAAATGTACACACCAATCTACCCTATCTAAACTTGTCCGATTTCGACGAAACTTGGTCACAAACTCACACATAATATGAATAAGACTAAGTTTAAGCTTCATTCAAAAATATTACTTCTAAGACCTTCTGCCCGACACACATTCGTGTTATAAAAACTGGATAGATTTACGCCTTTTTCTTGTAAAACCATTTTGACATATCTAAACAATTCCGTTTATAAAACCGACACTCGGGTTTGAAAATAAACTCATGACCTGAGGTTTAGCAACTTACATAAGTCCTTGAAAATTTTTAAAACTCATTTTATAGTCCCCGAGATTCGATCCAAATATCGACAACAATTTTCGGATTGTGCCGATACTCGTCTCCCGGTACACGAATACTAAAATTGTTGTAACTTCGCACTCATTTGGAGTTGAAAGTCCTACTTTATATCAAATCGAAGCTAACGAAATTCTTTACGACTCTATCTTATTAGTTTAACAAGATTATTTCAGTAAGTAATTCAAAAATGCCCTTTAAGTTACTACCCAAAAGTAGCTCTTTAAAAATCATACTAAAACAATTTTTCAACCCATTTTAACAATTTATACACTCCTAATATCATCCTAATATCATCCTCATCCATCTACCTAACCTATATCATACTTGAATAATCATCCAAAAATTACCCACTCAAAAATAATGCACATGCAACCAACAATACTTGAATTTAATAATAATAACACCTACATACCATCATAAAAATAGATCAAACACTACTAGTTCATCAAGAAAAATAAAATTTTTTAAAAAGTTAATGCATGTGTATAAAAATCATACCAATATGATAGGTAGCTCAAGATTAAGATGGCTCTTAATTTATTTTTCTTGAATTCAAGCTTGATTTTGAAAAATCAAGGTGTTTGTGTGTTGGTTTGGGACGGCAAAAGCAAGGAGAAAGAGAGAGATTGTGTGATTTTTTTTTGTAAAAATGAGTTTTATTATTAATTTAGATAGTGGAAAAATCTTTTATAGTAGGGGTGGAGGGGTAGATTTTGCCAATTTGTGATAGTTTTGGTCCAAAATGAAATTAAATAGTTGTAAGGGTAGAAAATGTAAATATTTTGAAAATATTTACGGGACTCGGGTTTCGTAAAAATAATTTTCAAAAGTTAAAACGCTTCAAAAATATGATAATATAACTTCAACACGACTTAAAACGTAATTAAATCGAAAACGTCGAAAATATAAATATCGAGACAATCGAAAATAAAACGTAAATTTTTGGGCATCCGTCGGTATCGCTATCATTAGTAGTTCTCGTCATTCGTTAAAACGTAAAACACGAGAAATAAAGACAAATATAATAAAAATCATTCTTATGGTAAATTGAGAATATAATATCGATACCTAACGTATTCCTTGCCGGTTTTCATCTAATCGACATTCTTACGCTAGTTTCAAGTCAAAACCTTCTCGGTTAGTCGATAATTTAAAATTCTCATTAAAGTAAACACGTAATACGTAATAGTCGAGATTAAAATAACGACATGAAATTGACGGATTGTCACATTAACCGAATGGTATCACAAATTAAATGTACAAGCTGATCAACATTCCTACGTTGGCCTTTAAACAATCAAGCATTCCGTTCAGTCCAAACAAAATAAGACGCAGCAGCAACCACCATACGACCAATAATACTCGTAACAGACCGACCATTCGAAATAGGAACTAAATACGCCAAAATATGCACAGATTTCGGTGGGATAGATCCCATATCAGCCAAATCATGAATTTTACACCAAACCTGAAAAGAAAAAGAGCACTCAAAAAATAGATGCGAGTGAGAATCCGGAATTGCCTCACATAGTGGGCACCGAAGGAGATCAATATCCACATTAGGGACAATGTCCCAATGCTGCAACCCGTCTCGAGTCTTCAATTTTCCTTGAAACATAAGCCACCTATGAATCGCACGCCGAGGAATACAATGCGCAAACCATACAACGTGGTACCAGTCAACCTCATCAGCATGAACTCGGATGGAATTCCAGACCTGAGCCACCGAAAAAGGATGTATAATACCCGCAGTATCACACCACATAATAACATCTTGATGATACTCCTGAATATCCAGAACAGGCAAGGCATTTAACATAGGGAATTGCACAGGCCTGTCAGGAGGCCATTGCCAAGCACCTTCATCAATCAAATCACGCACAGTGTCCGATAGCAAAAACCTGACCGAATAATATTACACACCGTAAGGAAATTCCGGAGAGGACAGATATCCGCCCAATTATCAAACCACATTGATGTATTGCTACCATTAGGAATCTTATGCCATAGAAATGGTCGAACCCGTGACCGAATCATAAGTAACTTACGCCAACCCCAACTCATGTCACCAATACCCGGAACATCCCAAGCTTCTCCCATTAAGTTTATAAGAATGTATCCATTGAACCCACAAGGAATCCTTCCGAGAAATGATCATGTAAATAGTATTTTCTTAATCCAAATTGAAATACTATAGATAGATTAATATGGTTATGTATAACATGTTTAATTAATATGTAAATAATATTAAAATAAACATTTACATAATTAATTTTTATGTTTTAAATTGATAAAAATATAATTTAATTCTTTAATAAATGATTATTAACTCATAACATATTAATTTATTAAATCGTTAATTAATATATTAATTTGTTTACTATTAATTAATATGTTATTTGTTTAATATTAATATTAATATAATTTAATATTAATTGATAAAGAATTTTATTAATTAATATTAATTTGTGTTATTTGTTTAATAAATTAATATTATTAATTAATATGTTATGATAACACAAGTTTTAATTTTACATTAATTCTATTATGAACTGAAATTAATTTCTTTTATATTAATGTTTAATAATATTTTTTAAATAATTAATGAAACGTGTCGTCCTCTTTTCTAATGAATCCGTGCTATATACTAACATATAAGCTACAAGTTTTGGCTTATTATTAGGAACCAAAATCCTAGACATATTCTTAAAAACATGGAACAAACTACATCTAATATGGTTGAATATAAGCCTATGAACAAGCTATATAAGCTCACATATATAAGCCATAAGTCGAGACATAGATAAGCCATAAGGCGAGACTTATATAAGCCCATAAGCCCTAGAAACAAGTTTGGATTATTTAGTTTGCTTAGTAAATTTACTAGTAACTTTACTAGCCCATGTCATGAGCCCGTTAGGCCCACGAAACCAAACCGGACCCGTAATGGGCCAACCAAGCCCATTAGACATTAAACACTATACATGGAGACTTTTTGTTCCAAAATTGCCAAGTTGTGAAAGTATAGGCTAGAAACTTAAATTATAAAACCTTCATATTATTTTTTCGAGACTTTTGTAAAGTCTAAGGACCAAAACTGCCAAAATTAAAAGTATAAGGGTGCGTTTGTTTTGTACCGACAACCAACACAACCACAAGGACTAAAAGTGACATTTTGTAAACTCAAAACAAGCCCTAGTTACTTCTTTATAATTTTCGAGACTTGGAGGGTGTGTTTTGTCATTTCACTAAAGATAACCGCGCCCTAGGGACTCGGTTTGTATTTATTCCAAAGTAATGAAACCCTAGGGACCTTGTTTGCCACATTTCAAAAGTATTATAAGCCCTAGGGGCGTTTTTGAAAATAAACATAACAAACAAGGACTAATGATGTGATACACTTAACGAACAAAACCCTAGAGGTTATTTTTGGAAGTTATTATACTACAAGGACTTGTGTGTAAATTTAACTTAATTAAAATATTAATAAATTATTTTATTTATAAATTAAATTAAGTTACTTTGATTTTTAAATAAATTATTAAGATTTATTTACACCTTATAAACAAACGAATCATATTAATATATTTGGATTTTTTAAGAAAATTTAATGGAATATATTATTTTCTTACAATTAATTAATTAAATAAAAATATATTTATTTAATTTATTACACTTTTGTTGAAAAATTTAAATATATTTTTAGAAACTAAAAATATATTATTATCGACCACTCACTATAAGTTTAACGCTTAAACAATAGTAACAACTTATTAATTCGTGATCATGCATTTTCATTAGTTACATTTATTTGTGCATTATTATTGTGCATATACTGAGACATATAAATTACCTAGGTAATTTCACCACTACGTGATTATACTGTTCCAGTGCATTCAGTGACATTATCACCACATCATTACTACTGAGGTGAGTTCATGGCCCCATCTTTTACTGTTTTATAGCTGGGGGAGAAAACATACTTAATTATTGTTTATGCAAACACTTACAGACAACAACAGATTACTGCCTATTGTAATACCCGTGAATGTGTCGTATGATGCTAAGTTATTGTCTCAAGAGTTGTTCAGTATGAGCATCTCTCTTAAGTTGCGACTCACTTGTGGATGTGATATCCCGAGCCCAACGTCGTTTATTTAATCCAATTTGATGAATATTTTTGAAATTTTTAAGAAATTTCGTTCGCTATATATTTGACGGTTTAAGTTGAAACCAACGCTTAAGATCGTAATCTTAACGATCGACGATTTGAGAAGAACCGATGACGACTACGATACCGACGGATGCCCAAATTTTATGTTTTATTATCGATTATCTCGATATTGGAGATTTTTGGAATTTTCGTTTCATTACGTATTAAGGCGAGTCGGAACCTTACTATTGCTTTTCGTGTGCGTTTAAATCTTTGAAAAAGTATTTTATGGAACAAGACTTTATTTTTATGAAGCCGGAACGAAACCCGACTCTCGTAAATTTCAAAAACCGACTAGCTAGCTCATTCCCGCTCTTTAAAACTTGTTTTGCAACAAAGGCCAAAAGATAGCTAAATTGCCACCTAGGTCCCTCCATCTTTTACAAAAGGGGCAAACAAACATACATACTTCATTTTTCACCTCAAAAATTTTCAACATCTTCTCCATTTCTCTCTCTAAACCCACGGCCAAATATCATCACCATCAATCCACCACCAAAAATATTTTTCTTGAAAATCTAAACAATACCCCATGTTTATAACATCATTGTAAGTAAATTCCACCAATAAAATCACACTTTCAACAACATTTTTTCAAGATTTAATTTTTGATAGATTTTCATAAAAACTATGTTTTGATCTAATTAAACTAGTGAGTTGTGTTTAATTGTGTTTAGGATTAACCTCTTGAAGTATTAAAGCTATGAGCAAATGTTTCTTGGTGACTTCAGCCCCCAAACCCACGAAATATGTGGGGGGTTTGGGTGTTCTTGGTGTTTTTGATCCATTTAATCATTGTAAGGTTCCATTATTATTGTTAATATTATTTAATTGTCTTCATTTGAGTGCATGCATTTGTTTATAATTTTTGGTAAATTCATATTGATTATACAAGTGATTAGGAGTTTAAGGATTGTTATGAATGATGAATATAGGTTAGTTGATGTATTGGTGAAGTGGGAAATGGGTCAAAACAAGTGTTGGAACGATTTTGAAAAAAGAAATTTTAGGCAGATTGTTTAGGCATATTTTTCGAGGGTTTAACTTTGTAAACAGGTCATAAGCATAGGATGTAGTTGTAGAGATTTGTCTTAGCTTCGTTTCGGTATAAAGTAGAGCTTACGACTCCAAACGAGTCAAAAGTTATGCTATTTTGAAAGTTCGTGTACCGGGAGATGAGAACCAACACAATCCGAATTTGTGTTTGGTTTTGGGTCAAATCACGGGGACCATAGATAGAGTTTGGTAAATGATTGAAAGTTAATTTTTTGTTTCAAACCTGCATTTGTGAGTCTATTTTTTGACTTAGGTGTTGGATTGGTCAATGGTGTACTTTAAATGGTTTAAACAAGTCTTACGTTGTAGAAGTGCAAAATCAGTCCGAAAACGTTTAAGTTTAGTAATGTAATGAGTAATGGGTCATAAAAGTGAAAACTTTTTATGGGATTTAAAATGGGTTTTCTACAGGTCATAAGGTATTTTTACAAATTTTCTTGAAATTTATATAGGTGCTTAAGTCTTAGTAAACAACCCGTACTTTGGGAAGTACCGGCAAATTTATTAAATGGGAATCAACTTTAATTACGTGGATAAATGGTATAAGTCTAGTAACAACCACTTGTTGGATTTTGGCGTGAGTTTTCATAAACATTAAGTGTGTTTGCATATGCGTGTGATTAGTACAATAATGTACACGGAGTATTGATTTGGTTTACGTACCTTGATTTTTAGGTCATGTGTTTGATTTTCCCGGGCATCCACATCGTCGGTGATATTTCTCGTTACGTCTTCGCTAGAATCACTACTACTATGCCAGGTTAGTCTATAGCCTCGCTCTTTACCTATTTCAAACGTTTTTACCCGCGAGGGGGATGCATGCTATTTAAATGAAAAGAACATAAGTCATGAATGATTGTTGGACCCGAATGTTGCCTTGAATTGTGTTGAGTCCCTAGTTGTAAAAGTCCCTAAATTCGTGAACTATTAACTATTGTCTTGCCCTTGTGTGGGTTGGAGATAGCCGCTTATACAACTGATAGTACTATGGGGTTGACGACCCTATCCGAGATGAGAGCTAGTACGTTGAGTATCCTCTGCGGACGGATAACTTGTGATAAGAAATAAGGTATAATTACAACTAATGCCTTTAGAAGGGGCACTGGTTTCATCTTAATCATGCTGGTCAATGTGGCGCGGGTGATTGAGTTAACGGATTAGTGTCACGAGCTTAAACACAATTATTAGCTATTGCTAAAGATAATATCCTTGAATAATAGATTGTGTGCACGACAATGCTATTGAATGGTCATGATTGGTTTTGATACTTATGTTTAACTTATGATTTAATAAACCTATAGATTCGCTCAACCTTTGTGTTGACGGTTTTAAGCATGTGTTTCAGGTAACCAAGATTGATAGCAGCGGAGCATGCGAGGATGGAAGTTGTTGTGGCTTGGCGGTCTACTTTGTTTTTCCTCCCTTTTTGCACTTAAAATTTTTATATTATGTCATGTGAACGAAAATGTACTTTTGGGTTGAGATTCAGTGGGGACCAAAACGCGACTCTGTTTTGTATTATCTTTGGGGTTTGGAAAACAGTAGACTTTGATGTTTTTCAACAACGTTTAATTTATGTTTAAATTCCTACGTCTCTTTGAGTCTTTCGAAATAGCTTGTGTGTGATGATAACTGCATAGCACCAAAATGTTGTAGTTCCGTTGCGCATATGATTTGGGGGTGTTAAAGATTGGGTATCAGAGCCATGAGTTATAGAGAACTAGGTCATTTTGAAAAATCCTAAACTATAACTTTTTGGTGTCGTAAGAATTTGTCCAAGCACACAACTATCCTGCATGGCTCCGGTAAGATTTCTCTAGCATTGCTTTGTATTTTAGATGTATCCCTCAAACTGATATGATTTCCCTAGTATTTAGTAAGTAAATACTATGATATATATTGAGATATATTGTTGTGTACGTGAGAACTTATCATCGTAATTTGCAAATTCTTGTAAGATCTTATATGTCACATGTAATTGGCATACGGGATACATTGCATTACATGGCAACACTGCGTTGTGATCCTATGTATGTAGGAATGATTGTATGTATAGTATGTATATACTATGGTATTTAAAGGCATTGTGCGTGAAGCAATGGTCCTTGTGTGATTATCATATATTTAAAATACGGTTTTGTTGAGAATTCAACCTCACCGCCAATTATCAATCTTGATAATTAATTTATTGATCGAATAACCGAGTGTGAACCTCGTTTGATACTCTAGATATGTAAATGATGCTTCATAACATATTTTATATCGACTAGATCGATCTCGATTGTCGTTATCGCTCCGTGATGTGTCATTCTTGGACATCTTCTTTTGAAACGTAATTTACTTACGTATTATTTTATTTCCTTTATTCCTTATGGGTTTGATATATCAGTTGGCGTAACTATAATATAGACGAAGTATAATCAATGATGCGTACATCGTGGCGGCGAATCATGTGTGTATATTATGAAACGTGGTTGGGGTGTATCGCCATTTAATCGTTTTTATCATCCTACTTGACTTTAAAATTGTGTTTTATAATAGACTAGCATTGTGATAAATCGCGATAACTCTAATTTTGATTGGTTTGTGTTAATTTTGTGGTGTACGATGTCGAGACTCATCCGAGGCTGATAACAACACTTAGTTGACATACGTATTCTCGTTCCGTTTATTTCATTTTGTTTTGTTCTTTCATTATTTTGAAGTTAATATTTTTCATGACGAGGTCCGACAATTGTGGCAGTTAAATAAGCATTGAGTTTATTAATTGAATGATTTAAACATAAAGTTTTTTACATATTAAATGTATGGTGAATGAAATTTTTGGATAAAAAAAATGACCTATGGTGTGTCTTGTAAGAAAGTAGAATTTGTGTAGAGAATAAATGGACAAAGTGAAATTATTTTTCTTTTAACCTTGGTTGGTAGATCATAATAATTAATTATTATTACTCATAAAATCCTTGTGTTCATATATTGATAATTTGATACTAGAAGCTTGTGATAGATTTGTTAAGAATTTGTTTAATTAAATTTGAAAAAGGAGTTATTGGTAAAATTTACGATATGACTATCGAGTATATGTAGCTGTGGGCTTGGTATGAGTTAATTTTCGGGTCAATATAGCAAACTTTTGGCATAATTTGTAATATAGAACACGAGTAGAAAAACTGGTCATGTGTTTTGGAGCTAGAGACTTTGAAAAATTGGTTTTATTTTAAACATAAGGTCATGTTATATGCATTGGTATAAACTAGAACTTGTCACTGGTTGTACTAAATAAACTGGGACAAAATCAGAATATACACTTTAAGTGAGAAATTCTAACGCTTGAAACGAATTTTTAAATGTTGATGGAACGCCATTTTACTCTATTGCGAGATGTGTTAATTTTAAAATTGTTTGATAATTGGCTAAAGATTTAAAATTCGAATTTTCTATATTTTAGAATTATTGAAATAAGCATCTTGATTATTTATTTATTATTATTATTATTATCGAGATTCAAGTGTCGACTAAAATCAGTAGGTTACCCGAAATAATACTACGTGAAACCTCTTTATCATTTGAGTCGAATTGCGTGGATATGATTTAAGAAAACAGTTTTAAGGAAGACTTATGTATAATAAAAAAGTCAAAGGTTGATTCTTAAGAGTTAATTGGACTAGTTTGAGTCATGTTGGATACGTGTATATATGTGATAAGATAAGTCGTAATAATAATAACGTAAAACTTGGAAAATTCTTACTATGTACGTTTTTGGTATTCAAGATATGAACATTAATGGGATTTTGACACAAGTATGGAGATTTTCAAACCTAATGATTTTATCTAGAGGTGGCAAATCTTGCCCATTTTGATACATATGGGCACTTTTTGCCCATTTTCAAAAAAGAATGGGGCACTTTTTGCCCATTCTTTATAATAGATGGGCTAAACGGGCGCATATGTAAGAAACTAAATGGGCTTAACGGGCGCACTTGTAAAATACAAATTAGTATATTCGACGAATATTTTTTATTAATTTTTTTATTCCGGCTTTCAAACAAGTATTTTTATTTTATTATTTGTATGTTTTTATATGTTTTTTTCCTTTTTTAGCTTGCGCCCGTTTAGCCCGCCCGTTTAGCCCGCCCGTTTCGCCCGTGCCCGTTTAGCCCGCGCCCGTTTAGCCCGCCGCCCGTTTAGCCCGTTGCCCGTTTAGCCCGCCGCCCGTGCCCGCCCGCCCGCCCGTTTTGCCACCTCTAATTTTATCAATTATGATAACCGAGTCACCGAATCAACTAATGTTAGTAATTTTTCTTGAGATCGTAATTTTTTTAGAAATAAAAACTTTGTAAAGATTGAAAAATGAAAGGTATAAATTATTTAATGGTGTAACACAAATTAAAAATGTGTAAATGCTCGCTTTTACAAGGTACAAGGTAACATTAATTAGAAAATGCAAATGGATTACCCAACAAACGCATACTTGTATTATTTCCATAAGATGCAATGTTTTGAGTCACGAAGGTTTGATCGTACGACATCACTTCTTTGATTTTGCGAGTCTATATCTGAACTTGGATAGTCATGTGATTTTTCGTTTTAATATTGTCAATGGTATGAGACCATTATTTATTTTTAAAATTGCTACTTCGCTAGTACTTGATAGTGAGGGTATGTCACCCGGTGAATTTTTGTCCTGTTCATGGACGCCATAACTTTTCTTCTTTCGGTTAACAGAACCTAAAATTCTGTATTTAGTTGAATGATACTATAAATCTTCATTAAAGTGGTTATTTATTTATAATTGAACAAAAGCGAGGAGGCGAAGCCGCTTTACCGAATTGTAGAGGTGAAAGAACTCGATCTTCCTGGTGAAATTGTTTCTATTCGACTAGGTGATTCTTCTCCTCTCCCTGTATACCCTTGGTGGAATGTGTGTGAAATTCGAAATGATGGGAATGATCATCGTTGTCCTATTTTTGGCGCTCGTAATGATGTCCGAGGTCCACCTCATGATTCTATAGATTGCTGTTGATTATTCTAAAACTCTTGTCATATCTTCGAAGTATCTTCATTTCTAATGCAGTTAAATTTCCGTTGGCAAATATATTGCTCGTTTACCTCGTTCGATCTCATTGATTTTTGATTTTATTACTTATTGTGCTTGCAATGATCTTTAATCTTGAACCACCTTACCGTTATTTTGTGAATAGTCTATTTTGAAAATATGTATGAGTGTGTCAAATGGTTCGTTCAACCAAATGCGAATAGTGTCGATTTATTTATTTAATTATTTATTTATTTTCCTCATAAAAAGGCAAAGCAAAAGTATGTTTCCAAAGTGGACGAAAAATGTTTGATGTGTTTCTTAAAACGATAGTAACAATATTTTCCCATTTCAAATTCCATTTCAAATGATTTAATTATTTTGAAGATTAGGTCGAAAACTTTCATAGTCATATTTTATATGTAATTATAATGTTTGCGTCGTCAATCGATCCTCAATTATGCACAGCTTAGCTAACTACGCATAATTCGGGAAGAGTCCTGTTTTGTTGGTTGTCGTTGCTTGGTCCTCAAGTATGCATGATCTAGCTAATTATGCATATTTTAGGAAGAGCCCTATTGTGTTAAATAAATTGGTCATCTGTAAAACCGGTAGTGTTTTTGATAAATGTTTGGATGAGAACATTTTAAAATATGTGGATCCTTATACAAGTAATCGTATTCTCTTTGATTCCTAAAGAAAATTTTGAATTTTCTTGTGTTCTTTGAAATATCTTCTTTCGTTTGGCGTTGACTTGGCAAGTCACCTTGACCGAGTAATTTTGGAAAATGTTTTTATGTGTTGAATGTAACATGCGAATTCCATCGAAATCACGAGGGTGTTGATGAAATACCAAAGGGGCTCGTATCAACACTAAGAAGATTTTTTTAACAAAAATAGAAGACTGCCGAAGTAGAGGAAATCTGAGTTTGAGTAACTCTGAGGGAAATGACGAAGACTTCTCCTACATCGAATATATCGTACTTTATTTGCTTCTTTTTCTTGTTCTTTTGATATGACAACGACACATGATAAATTGTTGAAGTTTATCAACTGTGCATCGGTAGTTGGAAGACAATTCCATTTGTCGCCTTTGTTTATTCAAATTAAGGAATCCTCTTTGCTTGACTCGATTTTCTTTGATCATCGATGGTTAAACGATAGATAGACATAGTTGATGTTTTTGTGGTAAACCCTTGCCTTTTATGTATTTATGTGGTAAGTGATCTGGTCGAGTGATCGTAAGTTGTGAGAACTTGAGACGACATTGTCCAATGAAGTCCGATCATGAAGAACACGTGCCATGTAATATATTTATAACTGTGAACGGCGATGCTTATTGAGATTTTAACCAAGTTTGGGATGGAAGGTGAGATGGTGTTCTTGTATTATATATATATATATATATATATATATATATATATATATATATATATATATATATATATATATATATATATATATATATATATATATATATATATATATATATATATATATATATATATATATATATATATATATATATATATATATATATATATATATATATATATATATATATATATATATATATATAGATATATATATATATATATATATTTTGGGGTATGGATCCGTGTGTGAGCACCCTGCGATGACATATGTATGTATTTTTCTTTCTTTTTGGATATTTAACTTGCAATTTTTCTTTTGACTGGACTCATCCGAGAATCATGTCAAATATTCTTATTTTATCATGGCTTGGCTGATTAGCAAGCGTGGGTTAACTTGATTGAACTTATTAACTTGGCATGGTTTGGCTATTTTTGCAAACATGTTGTGATGTGGTTGTATGTGTTTCATAATGGCCTCTGTGTTTGATTGGGTTGTGATGTCTTCGAGAGAGTTATGCATACATCGAATGATTTCTGTATCGATGGGTTCATTTTCGATGAGCTAGGGTTGTATGTACGTAATATTGCAATAAGGTGATTTTGTACGACTAGTATTGATTATTTCGTCTTGTATATTCTAAACGTTTTCGATGGGGTTATGTGTGACCCGTGCGATTTTGTTGTTGTGAATAATTATCTTTATGAAATTGATGGACCAAGTGAAAGGACGATTCAAAAGTTGGAAAACATGCTCCGAGCGTGTGTGGTTGATTTTAGTAGTAGTTGAGATTGACACTTGCCGTTGGTAGTACCATGATTAGCATTGAAGCTGCAGCATTTGAAGAAATATGTTGATGAAAATATAGATCGCCAGTTGGATGGAATGAAGTAGGAAAAAGTCAGTTGAGTGGACCTGAAATGATTCGAGAGACTACGGAAGAGACAGTGTAGATTAAGAATCACTTGTTGACCACGAGAAGCTGTGAGAAGAGATGTGTTGATAACCGTAGGAAGAATTTGGGAAATTGAAGTGGAGATCATGGATCAAGATGCTAGGAGACTGAATCAAGGTATAATACTCATCGTGAAGGTGTGATGAAACCCGAAACGTGAACCGAAGTCCACATAGGAACGTAAAGACCTCTTTGGGAAGAAGTACCCTCATCTTCCTAGTAGTACGGAATGCGAGCATAAGAACCGGAGAGCGCCGGGACGTCGCTCGCTTAAGGAGGGGAGGATGTAATACCCGTGAATGTGTCGTATGATGCTAAGTTATTGTCTCAAGAGTTGTTCAGTATGAGCATCTCTCTTAAGTTGCGACTCACTTGTGGATGTGATATCCCGAGCCCAACGTCTTTTATTTAATCCTATTTGATGAATATTTTTGAAATTTTTAAGAAATTTCGTTCGCTATATATTTGACGGTTTAAGTTGAAACCAACGCTTAAGGTCGTAATCTTAACGATCGATGATTTAAGAAGAACCAATGACGACTACGATACGGACGGATGCCCAAATTTTATGTTTTATTATCGATTATCTCGATATTGGAGATTTTTGGAACTTTCGTTTCATTACGTATTAAGGCGAGTCGGAACCTTACTATTGCTTTTCGTGTGCCTTTAAATCTTTGAAAAAGTATTTTATGGAACAAGACTTTATTTTTATGAAGCCGAGACGAAACCCGACTCTCGTAAATTTCAAAAACCGACTAGCTAGCTCATTCCCGCTCTTTAAAACTTGTTTTGCAACAAAGGCCAAAAGATAGCTAAATTGCCACCTAGGTCCCTCCATCTTTTACAAAAGGGGCAAACAAACACACATACTTCATTTTTCACCTCAATAATTTTTCAACATCTCCTCCCTTTCTCTCTCTAAACCCACAGCCAAATATCATCACCATCAATCCACCACCAAAAATTGTTTTCTTGAAAATCTAAGCAAAACCCCATGTTTATAACATCATTGTAAGTAAATCCCACCAATAAAATCACACATGCAACAACATTTTTTCAAGATTTATTTTTTGATAGATTTTGATAAAAACTATGTTTTGATCTAATTAAATTAGTGGGTTTGTGTTTAATTGTGTTTAGGATTAACCTCTTGAAGTATTCAAGCTATGAGCAAATGTTTCTTGGTGACTTCAGCCCCCAAACCCACGAAATATGTGGGGGGTTTGGTTGTTCTTGGTGTTTTTGATCCATTTAATCATTGTAAGGTTCCATTATTATTGTTAATATTATTTTAATTGTCTTCATTTGAGTGCATGCATTTGTTTATAATTTTTGGTAAATTCATATTGATTATACAAGTGATTAGGAGTTTAAGGATTGTTATGGATGATGAATATAGGTTAGTTGATGTATTGGTGAAGTGGGAAATGGGTCAAAACAAGTGTTGGAATGATTTTGAAAAAGGAAATTTTAGGCAGATTGTTTAGGCATATTTTTCGTGGGTTTAACTTTGTAAACATGTCATAAGCATAGGATGTAGTTATAGAGATTTGTCTTAGCTTCGTTTCGGTATAAAAGCTTACGACTCCAAACGAGTTAAAAGTTATGCTATTTTGAAAGTTCGTGTACCGGGAGATGAGAACCAACACAATCCGAATTTGTGTTTGGTTTTGGGTCAAATCACGGGGACCATAGATAGAGTTTGGTAAATGATTGAAAGTTAATTTTTGGTTTCAAACCTGCATTTGTGAGTCTATTTTTATACTTAGGTGTTGGATTGGTCAATAGTGTACTTTAAATGGTTCAAACAAGTCTTACGTTGTAGAAGTGCAAAATCAGTCCGAAAAAGTTTAAGTTTAGTAATGTAATGAGTAATGGGTCATAAAAGTGAAAACTTTTTATGAGATTTAATATGGGTTTTCTACAGGTCGTAAGGTATTTTTACAAATTTTCTTGAAATTTATATAGGTGCTTAAGTCTTAGTAAACATCCCGTACTTTGGGAAGTACCGGCAAATTTATTAAATGGGAATCAACTTTAATTACGTGGATAAATGGTATAAGTCTAGTAACAACCACTTGTTGGATTTTGGCGGGATTTTTCATAAACATTAAGTATGTTTGCATATGCGTGTGTTTAGTACAATAATGTACACGGAGTATTGATTTGGTTTACGTACCTTGATTTTTAGGTCAAGTGTTTGATTTTCCCGAGCATCCACATCGTCGGTGATATTTCTCGTTACGTCTTTGCTAGAATCACTACTACTACGCCAGGTGAGTCTATAGCCTCGCTCTTTACCTATTTCGAATGTTTTTACCCGCGAGGGGGATGCATGCTATTTAAATGAAAAGAACATAAGTCATGAATGATTGTTGGACCCGAATGTTGCCTTAAATTGTGTTGAGTCCCTATTTGTAAAAGTCCCTAAATTCATGAACTATTAACTATTGTCTTGCCCTTGTGTGGGTTGGAGATAGCCGCTTATACAATTGATAGTACTATGGGGTTGACGACCCTATCCGAGATAAGAGCTAGTACGTTTAGTACCCTCTACGGACGGATAACTTGTGATAAGAAATAAGGTATAATTACAACTAATGCCTTTAGAAGGGGCACTGGTTTCATCTTAATCATGCTGGTCAATGTGGCGTGGGTGATTGAGTTAACGGATTAGTGTCACGAGCTTAAACACAATTATTAGCTATTGCTAAAGATAATATCCTTGAATAATAGATTGTGTGCACGACAATGCTATTGAATGGTCATGATTGGTTTTGATACTTATGTTCAACTTATGATTTGATAAACCTATAGATTCGCTCAACCTTTGTGTTGACGGTTTTAAGCATGTGTTTCAGGTAACCAAGATTGATAGCAGCGGAGCATGCGAGGATGGAAGTTGTTGTGGCTTGGCGGTCTACTTTGTTTTTCCTCCCTTTTTGCACTTAAAATTTTTATATTATGTCATGTGAACGAAAATGTACTTTTGGGTTGAGATTCAGTGGGGACCAAAACGCGAATCTGTTTTGTATTATCTTTGGGGTTTGGAAAACAGTAGACTTTGATGTTTTTCAACAACGTTTAATTTATGTTTAAATTCCTACGTCTCTTTGAGTCTTTCGAAATAGCTTGTGTGTGATGATAACTGCATAGCACCCAAATGTTGTAGTTCCGCTGCGCATATGATTTGGGGGTGTTAAACCTATTGTTTGCCCTATTATTCCCGTGGACTTTAATAGTTAATAGTGTAGCGCGAAATGTTATCGATAGATCTATTGGGGTATTGACAACACCCGGCCTGCGTGACTTGCTATCACGAAACGCTTAGGCCAAGCAATAGGTTTATTTCATTGTCAGAATGAGGGAACTCACATCAGGATGTCCTATTTTTAGGCACTTGAGCATCATGTCTAGCATTTATTACAGAGCAATAGGAACTACTATAGTATGTGGCTTTATGCGCTGCTATCCCCATGGTGTTTTGCATAACAATACTTTTACATTATATTAAACATGTGAATTCACCAACCTAGTGTTGACCCCCACATTGTACTTTCTATGTTTTCTCAGGAAAGTAAGCAGGTACTTGCATTGGATTCCAGCATTGTAGGAAGCATCATGTTTACCATTGGACTGGGATTTTCTAAATAATGTTTTCAAGACAATTATTTGATTGGCACAATTAAACTCATGTAATAAGTTTTGATGTCATTTTATGAGCATTCCTCTATATACTGTGTGCTATCGATCCACCTTCAAAAAGTAACACCCCTAACGTACCTTTCCGTTATTTGACCATTTGGGGGTGTTACACCCACCCTACATGTGGGCTTTGTGGGTTATATAGTAGGACCTATGACTACGAGCCCACACTACGTATATATTGTTGGAGTGACCGAACATTCCTATATACGTAAAAACGTATTTCCAACAACACTTGAAAAACTTTTGTAAGTTGAATTTTATGATGAATATAGCCTAAAATAAGTTGACCCAAAATACCTTATCAGTTTTGACCCAGTTTAACCCATAAACTGTGTTAAACAAATGCCTTTTTTGGATTACAATAAACACCAAGACGACAATTATCTCATCACAAATAAACAATCTCTCGACAATAACAAAAAAACCACAATAATAATTCTTTTTTTAAAACATCAAACTGAAGTAATGTATAAATAAAACTTAAACTCAAATTACATTAATACTAAAACTTTAGATTTAAAAATAAAATTACAAACTGATTTTTGAAAAATAAAAACAAGAATTAAAAAAAACAATTGAAAAAAAAATTAAATTAGGCTACTCTTACTTTTCTTTTTGAATGTAAATTAAAATTAGAACATAATAACTTGCATAAAATTAACTTGCAACCAAATTAAAAGCTTGAAGTTTTATACCAACTTTTCAAAATTTATGAAAAAGGAACTACAAAAACATCAACTGGAACTCAGATTTAATCAAACACCAACTTTTCGTAGATTCAAGAAAAAGGGTTACAATAAAAAATATGGAACAAGTAAAAACAAATGCTAACTATTTATGTATTTATATAGAATAAAATGAGGAGAACTACAAACCCTAATCCGTGCTTGAATTGACACAAATGCCCTTAGATGAATTTGGAATATGCTTCTTGGATCTCATATTTGAATTCCTGATCTTGTGGTGTCATGTGATGTACCAGCTGGATAAAAGATCTTGGCCATCTAAAATTTTTGTGGAGAGCAAGGAATACATGAGCCTTTGATTTGGTCTTTGGTCTTAACCTTGACTCTGCCTACACATGTTCTTGTCTCTACCCATTTGAAATCACGTGGGGTGTAAGGGTTTGGTGAAAGTGATGGTTCTTGGATTAGTGTTAAGGTTTTTACCAATTTGAGATTGAGAGATGGTGGCTGGTGGTTAAAGGAGGAAACCCTAGATTAAGTTTATCTGTTGTAAAAATAAAACGATAATACCCATTTAAAACATTATAACCAACGGAAATATGGGGCTAAATATTCGTTTCATTATAAAACCTTTATAAACTTTCCAAGTTGGGCTCCTGGTTGTGAATGAGATGGGCCTAGGGGGTTGAGATACTACACAAAATGTGTAGTATAAGGCATTTGGTTTCATTCACATTGGTTTTAATAATAATAATAATACGGGCCGACTCGACCCATTCAACGCGTGCGGGAAGGTCCGTAAAATATTATTTTAGGATTCGGGATCGGTTTTTTGTGCCCATTCCTTTATCGAGTCTCGGGTTTGACTTTGACTTGTAAAAACTTCAAATGTTGTCGGGTCAGTCCGAAAATGCCCGTTTTTGACCGTTTAAGTGAAATCCCGACTTTGGTTTCTTGTACGTCTTCGTATCTCGTGTATGTTTTGCTTTGACTTTGTCATTTTCTTGTGATTTCTCAATATTCGTGCCTGCACATACACAAACAACAAAACAAGCATATATTTGGCACATATGATGATATTTTAGCCGTTTTTAGTCTGATTTTGGGGTATAAGAATATGTATAATACGAGTCTCATCAGATGCCACCTCAACCCTTGAGAGACCCTATAAGAAACTTGTCAAACAATGGACTCTAAAGGATAGACGTCTGGCTAACCAGAACAAGAGACTAAAAAGTATCATAGTCTCTTGTGTAACACCCCCAAATTTATACAACTCAATACAGCGGAAGACTAGTTGGTGTTACGGGATAAAACATTACTCACATCATAGACAACGCATAAAAATCGCGTCGTTTAATAATAAAAGCATTTCCATTCATAAATATCAAAGTTACATAGGTCCCAAGTCATATTATTTCATACAGGTTTTACAAAGAATTTGAATGGAAAATATTGTTTAAGTGCGGGCCATGAATTCTTGTCGACTTCTCGAGAATTACCTTCAAGTACCTGAGATAAAACATGTTAAAAGAAAAGGTCAGCGATAACACCGAAAATCATTTTGTACAAATCATTTTAATAGGCCATAAAATAGCCAAAGTCATTTTATACAAATCCTTATCGAAAATCATAATAAAGGCATTTGCCTTAAAAATCATTATACGAGCCAATGTCGTAAAAACATCATACAATACGTTTTATAACGTTGTATAGATTAAATAAAAACCGTTATATGAATATGGTTATATAAAACCAAAACACGAACATAATATCAATAATATGACCCCGTATTGCTAGTCAGGCAATACATCGTAATTCGGTGCGTATAGTAGTATTTTGTTAACTGGATTATTATAAGCCGCATGACATTGTTACCTTACTAAACCAAACAACGGGTAGCTAACCCGATACTCAATTTGCCCATCTAAATTAGCGTGTCGTCACAAAGGTCACGCTATGGAAATCTTCTCATACATAAATTCGCTTACCAATCAATGTGGCACGACGGGGATCAACCGTCAAGGCGCGAACTGGGGTGATCGTCCCCAAATAGTACTATTATATGCATAAGCGTCTACCAAATCCCGGTAGTTCACAATTCATGCTAATGGGACTTTTAGTGACATAACCTAACTTTAATAATCCATTTAATTTCATCTATCGGGTCATTTAATCATTTATCGGGTCATACAATCGGGTCATACAATCATTCGGGTCCAAATCAATAAACAAACAATCGGGACAAATGGTGTCCTATTTTATAAAAACTAACATGTTATCTCCCTCGCGGGTTTATAAAACATTTCATAAAAACATTTAAAAGAGTGCGAGGCTATGAACTCACGTTGATGTGGGAAGGCGGGTTATCGGCAATTCGGACGTACGGTACGTGCTTCAATCACGGAAACCTAGACAAATAATACTCGTCTTAGACTCATGTCCAATGACTTTATAAAAATAACAATTATGTATACATATGATGATTTTATATATATGATGATCAAGTGGGTTTACATATTCTCGTTTACTCATTTTAGTGTTATGTGTCGATAACTTTTATACTAGTTTACTAGTTTTACCTATTTATGTGTTTTAAGTCCAATAAACTTATTATAAGTTCTTTAATTCTTATTAATCCATTTCATACTTGTATTATCAGTATTTGTACTTTACATGTTGGGCCCAAATGGGTTAAGCCCAATAAATAAGTTTATAAGTGTTTTAGTCCATTTTGTTGTATTATTAGTCCAATAATGTTAACTTAGCCCGTTAATGTCCGTATGTTATATAGTTCGGGTTTTATCGGTTTTTACTTGTTATATATGTTTATATATCAGTATATGAGTTTATAAAAGTTTACATTAGACGGGTCCGACCGTCTAAGTTTTATTTATCAAAAACGTTAATTTTACGGCAATAGCCGAAAAAGTCGTAAAAATTATGTTTATAGTTTTATAACTTATAAAACTTAACAAGTTGCCATTTTTATAAAATGTCCACTTATTTATCATTGTACATATTTATATAAATCCATTATATAAGTTAGTGGGTTTTAATTCACATTTTATACTATTTTTAGTTGAGTGCTTATATAATACTATTATACTTTAATTTCCAAAATCTGATTTTTATTTTCATGTTTACCAAAACTGCCATATCTAGAGTTCCATATGGTGATAGAAGCTAACATTTTTATGAAATAAACTAGATGATATGTGTTCCATTTAACTCTTCGATAGCTACTGTTGAATCATCCTCCAAGTATTTTCTAAAAATCGTCCAAAACAGTGAACTCAGATTTGTACTCCAAACTTGTTTTGATCATATCCCACTCATTACAATGATTCCATTGCATGGCCAACTCTCACATGTGTACAAGACATATTACTTACTGTATATCTATTAATCTATATCATTTTTGTCAGTTCATCATATGATTTCTTACTGTTTTATACAGCCAACAATTTATACAAGATTTTAGCTTTGTTTCTTATAGTTTTTCATCTTTTTAACCATGTTTATCAACACCAAATCCCCACAAAATATTTTTATCATCATATAATCATCATATAAATATACAATAGGAAAGAAAATACATGATTACATAATCAAAAATAACAAGAAGATGAGGAGGACAATCTTTATACCACCAAGTTGATGTAGGTTGTGTTTTGGACATGGATTTTGATGGAGAAACTTGTGAATAACCAAGACCATCTTCAAGACCACCATTCTTCATGAACACCTTGTGGAAAATCAGCCCCAAGACTCTATGGAAATTCCTCCTTGGATGTTATAATCACCACCAATCAATAGGGTTTCAAAAGGGCTTCATCATGTGTGTAAATAACACATGATTTCATGGTAAATTTTGATCAAAAGTGGGTGTTTGTGAGTGATATGGGACGGCATAATGAGAGAGAGATGAGAGAGTTGTAAGTTGTTTTGCATGGAGGAAATGAGAGTAGTTTAAGGTGCTAGTGGTTTTGATGGAAATTGGCTTCAAGATAAAGCTAAGTTTACACTTGTAAACTTAATAAGTGTAAGTGTTGACACATCTTTGATGTGTTGGCAAGTTGTGGCCGGTTATATGGGGGTGGGGCAAGTGTCCCACTTGTCTCATCCCCATTAAGTTACGGGTACTCCTCGATTCTAGTTTCCTCGATTTGCGTGCCCTCGGGTCGTTTTACGAAAAATGTTTTTATAAATTATGAATCAACGGCACAAAACGAATCTAATAAAAATTGTCTCATCAAAAACGGAGTTCGAAAACGTAAATACGTAATCCTAAGGTTTCCGTTTTAGTCGTAAAGGACGTTAAAATAAAATCGTAAGTCCTAATCTCTTCTCGTAAATTTGTGAGTTTATAAACCAACACAAATTTAAAACTCCAAAATAATACTCACGGATAAATTTATTTTCTGAAATGTCGGACTGTCACCAAAACGGTGTATGTAAACGTAAGCACGTAACGTAGAATCCTCCGGTTTAGACGTAGTCGACGCTACTTCAAGACGTAAATCCAAATTACTTCCCAAAAATAAGTGAGTTCATAATGTAACATTAAAATAATGTTTTCAAATAAATATTGAGAGTAAAATATCAACCATAAATTGACGGATTGTCACAGCATTTACCCCTAAACAGGATCTTTGTCCTCAAAGATCATCTTACTACTCGCTTCTTATTGAGTTAAAGCCATGTGGGTACTTCCTCCACATTCGGTCTTTTCTCACAAGTGTAATTCATCACAACACGCGAGTTTCATCAAACATAACTACGGGAATAAGATCAGACTTAATGTTGACTTACTTTCTCTATCCATGATGTTCACGGGTTTTTGATGAATGCAACTTTTCGCCGATCTAAACTCTACTAAGAAACAATCAGATTCTCACTTGATAGACATTTTATCAAGTTCGACATACGAAACATAATTCACGCAGCTCTTGAAGTCCTAGGGTAGATCCAGCTTATATGCCTTTCAAACCAATCTTTTTACATCTCAATGGTCCCATACAACGGGGACTTATATCCCATGATCTTTCAGATCATCAATTCATTCTTCCATGGTTAAATTTTTTGGCATAACTTCGCTACCCATCTGGCACTTCAAGATCTGCACTTCATATTCACATAACCTCCTACCTACTACCGGCAGTCAATATTCAGATCCTAATTTCAACAATCATTTCGGGTCTCGCGGGTCGAGTATTTTGTAAGGTTAGGTTTGCCATCATAGGAAACCTTAAACCTAAAAGACATGTCCAACTCACAATGGGTGTATGTCGGGTGTCTTTATCTCAACTCTTGCTTACAGATGCTCTAATATATATATCCTCACACGATTCGATCTCGATCCTAATGCGATAGTTTTCAATGATAATCTCTCCAAAGGAAAACGATTCTTATAGTTTACTACCACAGGTCAATCATTCAAACGTAAAACAACACTTATAGTATTTTGTATCGTTACTTTACTTCGTCCCTTCGATTGGGATGGTACACAGTACTCTCATCAAGATTCGTTCTTAATGACTTCTGAGCAAATCTCTAGAAATTCAATGCGAAGCGAGGATCTTGATAGAGATGATCGATACAGGCACACTATGTTTACATAACTCCTTTAAATATAAAAGAGTCAATTTCTTCATCAAGAATCTATCATTAACAGGAATGATATTAGCAGATTTGGTCAGTCTGTCGACGATGACCCAAACAAATCAAATTCAGATGATGACCTTTGCGATAGCTAGACGTTTACTAATGTATGAGGCAATGTCTGCCTTCATAATTTGCCATTAGTACAACTTCTTCTGATAATGATACATTAAATTAGAAAAAACAGGAATAGAATACTTATACTTACAAGATTTCAATATAACTAAATCTCAAAATTTCCATATTTAGGCAACCACAAGTGGTCTTTAAAACATTTTAACGCCATCGGGTTTTCAATTTTAATGGTTCACATTAGCCGTGAAACCTTTCACTATTTATATTATCCTTCTTACAAACATCAGCTATTTTTAAATTGTTCGGCAATTTTATTTTGTACCATCATTACTAAGGAAATCATCCTAATTGGTTCTTTATCCTTTCTATATAATGCGTCGGTATCTATATTCACCTCTCATGATGATATAATTATCATAACCGTATTTATTCAAAATTCTTTCTTCATATCTTCTATGTTTTAGTTCCGTCTTTACTATTATCTTTATCTGTTTTACTCAATCCGACGTCTAAAGCGTCGATAATTATTACATGTAAATTAACAATAAATATTAAATTTTTATGAAAGGTAAACGTAATTTTTTTTTTAAATTTCTTAGTTCGACCAGTTATATAAAATGTTCCAAATAAATTTGAATTTAATTAACAAGATTTTTGTTGATTTATCGAAAATAATTAAAATAATTAATAAGATCCGAAAATGTTCGAGAAATCTTTGGTTATACTTTGGTCAAAATTTTCTTAGTTAAAAAGCAAAAATTGTCGTTTCAAATTTCAAGTTATGGTTTAAATGGGTTTCCTCAATCCTTCTTAGGTTGTCTTAAGGTATGCAAAAACATTTACCCCTAAATAGAAGTTTAGTTAAATGTTTTGGTTATAAGGGAATAATCCCTCAAAAGTTCTTTGTTAAAACATTTGTCAAAACACACTTGCACTTTCTTTTTGGTAAAGCCAAAAGTCTTAAAAGGGCTCTTAATTTTTGAAGAGTCAATATATTCCATTATCTATTAATCACACGGTTAAATCATGTAATGATTAAGTCTTAAATCACATGTTAAATATTCAAGATACAGGTTTTAATTGTTCGGCCAATTTAGGGCAATCTATAATTAATTATTAACTTCTTCTTATTCTTATAAACAAACAAATGGTCCTTAATGATCACGAGCATGAATTTATCAAATTACAGCCTACACACGTGATTCACCAAATTTATGAATGCTACATGTGTATTAGTCAATCCAAACGACATCACGTGAAACTCATAATGTTCATTACAAGTACCAGATGTAGTGATTGGAATAGATAATCTTATTCGCAGATGCGAAGTTGATGATAACCATGCCATGGATCAAATCTTTAAAACATACACTAGAACCTTGTAAATGATCAAACAAATCTTCCATTTCGAGTTATGGATATCGTTTTCGATTGTCAATTTTACTCAGGTCACAGTAACCTATAAATATAAGGAATGATAACACCATAGCTCTTCATGATGACGAGCTCGGTAGAATAAAATCTTTCTCCGACAACTTTCTTAGTTGTACGGTAAATTCTTTAATTCAGATGGTGCTGACGTACAGTGCACACGTCACGGGTGCAGCACCGGGAATATAATCAATACCAATTTCAACTTGCCTTAATGGCAAAAGTCTAGGTAATTCACCAATAAATACCTCCTAAAGTTTTAGATAACAGAAACATCTTATAATAATATCATATTAGGTTCTTTCTAGATTATAATATCTATGACTAATTCACAACCATTCACGGTATAATTTCAAGTCTAATGCAGGATATGGTCGTCCATCAAGAATTATTTAGATCACTTTTGATAATCAACATCTTATCATTTAGGGGAATTCTACTTGATTTCCCATCAATTAAGACAATGTCGTCATGTCAAAATCAATCAATCCATTCTACTGGCACTATCAAATTTCCAGTTTCATTGTTGTCGATAAGATGTGAACTTCTCAAAAGACTAATAATAACTCATAATCCTTCACAAGTTCAAGGATATCTGGAGACATAACTACCATTAAAAGAGTAAGGTCAACGCATAATCTATGCGAGAGAATTTCAAATCAGATACAGACGAAAACATTTAACGAATATGAATATATCCCATGTTTTCATAATTTGAGTACGCATTCCAAAAGCTCCTCGGATCGTTACCCAGGTCATTCAAATGAAATCAAATCAAAAGAAATGATAGGAATGTCGATATATCCAGTCGGGTATCAACACTCGGTAATCAGATACTTTTCCTAAGAATCTCACTACGGGAGAATTGGACAAGAAAGAATTGTCAATTGTCAAATAAGACAATTTCCACAGATGAGTAAATTCGACTCAGAAGAATAAATAGTACGGGCACATATGTAGGTGTCCCTAACACTATGTCCCTATTTTTAACTTCTTGCAGTTCTCATAAAATTTAATCCTTCACAATCTTTAAGGATAATGTAGTGTTTATTAATCAGTTTTATGGTGACTAGTAATCAGCTTTGCATGGTCCATTCCAAATTGTATGTAGGCGCGCAACTATATACAATTTCAGGATTAACGATGCAATACTCAGTTCGTCAAAATTTTATCATCATGTTTATAATAAAAACATTTTCATGCTTAATTCTTAAATAAGAATCAAAAATAAATTTACAACGATTTTCTTTGTTATGGAAACAATTATGTTTTCCAAGGTGTTTTATAAACAACTTTATTTCAATAACAATCACTTATAAATCTTACTTTGAATAATCCTTATTGTGATGAAAATTAAATTTTCCTCAAGGGATACTGTTTTATCTTATAAAAACAATGAGTGATCTACAGAAGAGTGATGAAAGCTTGTTCACTAAGAATTAACTACAATATGATAGGAAATGAGCTTAGCCAATTAATCATGAGGTTCATGACCTCGATGGCACTCAAAAAGAATAATCCACAACGTAACTCAATTCGAGATAAGTACTAGTTCAATGGTTGCATCACTAATGCGAGCATTAGGTAGAAGCAAGAAAAGATAGATATCATCGATACATGTAGAATTTAGCAATCAAAGGTAGTCTTTTCATTAATCACAAACAAGTCAAAATTGTACCGTAACACATTATGTGTCACTATGTCATACAATTCCAAGATCTCATCCTACCAACTGATGTCTCAGTTAAGTTAGGGATTATTTTTAAAAGATACCATAATGAATACTAATCTACAAGAGTCATTAGGTGTCCCACCTGTCCCGGAAGATCCATCGGTCCCAATTTAGAAGAAGATTTCTTCAATTTATTTATTAGACACTGGGCATCCTCGTCATTGGAAAATGGCCTAGGAACAACCCTTAACACAAACCTACAATCAATTAAAACCTTATAATTCAATCACAGAACTTAACGTATTCCTCTTAACAATTTCATATTCCTTAAAGTTAAATTTTATTTTATTCAAGTTTTGACCAAATTATACTCAATGTGATATTCTATCTCATTATCCAATACTTACAACCTTATTCTTTGGCCTTGTAAAGGCAATAAAAGCTCAATATGAACAACACTTAATTTCCAATTCTATAACTCTTATAACAACAATTATCAAATGAGTCACTAGTATGAAATGACTCACACATTTAATTAGACTTCTCGGAAAGGTACTAGTGGCATGAGGCTTTTGGGTAATGGTTCCAATGACAACCTCAAGTGCAACATTTACCCCTTTCGATTTCAAATTTAAGAATTGGGTGACAACGAATCAGATGACATCTTTCCAGGTGATAACGTTTTGTCAAACTCCACTCTATAAGTAAAGATCGTCATGACATCGATATCAGATTTAATCTCGCCAATTCTTCTTCAATATCACAATCAACTAATACCTACATTTCTACGAATATCAACCATTTAGTTGGGATCATAAATATCCACAACTTGGTTTAGATCTGGAATAGCTAGAATTCCTACGAGAATAGCTTCGATTAATTTACTAGGGGATTTAGGGTTCCTTGTGACAATCTACGTCGTATAAATACCTCGTATAAATATCAAAATAATCATCAAACAATCATGTAAAAAAAATTTTACATCATATATATATATATATATATATATATATATATATATATATATATATATATATATATATATATATATATATATATATATATATATATATATATATATATATATATATATATATATATATATATATATATATATATATATATATATATATATATATATATATATATATATATATATATATATATATATATATATATATATATATATATATATATATATATATATATATATATATATATATATATATATCCAAGTTATATATATATTAAAATAACACTTCTCAGTCTGGCCTTGTCGGTAACTCGGGAATTCTTCGGCACCGTTATAGTCAAAAGATTTTTAGACATTTTTAGAAAAATGTTTATAGTTAAAAGATTTTGAAATGTTTTATTCAAAACCTTAGTTGTAAAAATCTTTCGTTCTCTACAACGAGAGCTCTGGTACCAAACTGTAACACCCCCAAATTTATACAACTCAATACAGCGGAAGACTAGTTGGTGTTACAGGATAGCACATTACTCACATCATAGACAACGCATAAAAATCGCGTCGTTTAATAATAAAAGCATTTCCATTCATAAATATCAAGTTACATAGGTCCCAAGTCATATTATTTCATACAGGTTTTACAAAGAATTTGAATGGAAAATATTGTTTAAGTGCGGGCCATGAATTCTTGTCGTCTTCCCGAGAATTACCTTCAAGTACCTGAGATAAAACATGTTAAAAGAAAAGGTCAGCGATAATGCCGAGTGAATCCATAGAGTTTAATAAACCATTAATATAATATCGGTATAAAATTATTACCGAAAATCATTTTGTACAAATCATTTTAATAGGCCATAAAATAGCCAAAGTCATTTTATACAAATCCTTATCGAAAATCATAGTAAAGGCATTTGCCTTAAAAATCATTATACGAGCCAATGTCGTAAAAACATCATACAATACGTTTTATAACGTTGTATAGATTAAATAAAAACCGTTATATGAATATGGTTATATAAAACCAAAACACGAACATAATATGTAACACCCCACTTGGATAAGTGGACCGTTACGTGTATTTATGGCGTGTCATCAAGGCATAAGGTAAATGTCCTAAAACATTAACTGACCATAAAGGAAATATCAGAATCAAACATCGGCAATCCAAACATAAGCCCAAAACATAAAAAGTAAAATACTGAAGGAAAGGACTAAACAATGTCCAAATAAGTAGAAAATGTAAGTACATAAAGTAAGAAGTCTGGATAGCTTCCACCCAAATGCACATGCTCTCAGAAATCCTAAGAGCGTCCTGGTGTACCTGCCGTTAGAACATAAATGGGAACTACGGCTGAGCATAACGCTCAGTGAACGGATATAATGCATGATAAGGATATACTGAATGAAACAGATGATAGAATACTGAAGCTGTAAGACTGATAAGTAAAGTTGCAGTGGAAATCTGTGCATAATCTGTAAAGCCTGATTTATAAAATAATAAAGCTAAACTGTTATCTGTTAAAACTGAAACATGCATTTACTATATTTTAATTGCCAGAGCTTATATAGGTCACGTGTTGTAACAACCGTGCATGAATAACTGGAGGGGTGACCTCGTCATGCTGTAGAGGGATGACCTCTAAATACTATGCTGGGTGGAGGGATCAGCTCCAATGTGAAGGATGTAGAGCACACACCACATTCACCCTGATAACTTGTAACACTTATAAGCCTAAGATGCATCCATACGCCCCACTAAACATACATATAAAAATGGCCAACCTGAACATGAGTGGGACGATGCAGGATATCACTCTCCTGCATGTGAGTCACGACACCGGTGCCTCTAGTGCCATGGTTACGGTACCTCCGTAACTAGTACATAAACTGGTCGTGCTTGTATATAATGCTCAGGCAATTTATTTAGTTATTAACATGATTACTGATAAACTTAAACATATACTGGGGAAAACATTTGGCTGAAGACGGGGAATCCTAATCATGCATAGAAAGGAAGTCCTTACTGAAAGGACGGAAATCCGTACCTCGTGTCCAGTAACGAAGTAAGAACGAAAGCTGAAAGACCTACTCCGACTTCACGAACACTACATAAATAACGGACGCGAAAATAAGTTGACTGATGTTATAAATTTTACTGCTCTTAACTATATTCGTTGGATTTAATTTATTCTTGCAATATTGTCCGTATGTATAAACTGATAAATATGAGCCTTCTAATATTTCTTTTAATCGTATTTTGTTCTATTATTTATTTATGACATAACACGTATTCTGACGTTATACTAAAATATATATTTGGTAACCTGCTAAAAATAGAAAGTTTCCTAATTAAGAAAGTTTCCAAAATATATTAATTTATTTAATAAAATTATACCCTTTTAAAATATTAAAAACTATTTTAATTTAACTCATTTAAAATACAACTTAAAACATTTATAAAACAATTAATAAAAAGGTATAATATAAAAATCTTCGTTTTATATGTAAAAACTGTATCCCGAGCCTACCAAGATACCCCCATCTCGGTCGCACTATACAATTCCACAAACTATATTAAATCTGCCTATATGAAATTTACGACAGAAAAACTGTCGCTAAAACCTGTCACTAAAAGCTGAGTTTTAAAAAAAACTGCACATATAACAATTCTGCGACAGAAAAACTGTCGCAAAATTGTCGCTAATTCCCTTTTAAAATGCCACTATATTTCTGCCCGTTCTTCCCACTGATTCTATGTATGTTCCCACTGTTTTATTTACTTTATTCCCACTGTTTCTTAAACCCAAACGCACCCTTATGTTAATACAGACCCGGCTGTGATTTGTTTGGCTACGATGGCTGAACGGAGCCCTAGGCCGCCATTGCCATGGGTTTGCTGACTCTCGGCTGGGCCAAAATACGGCACACCGAGACTTTATGTCTCGGCTGGCATTAAACCACGCCAACCCGTGATTAATACTATATAGATTCGTGATTAAAAACCTTGTTCTTGATCTTATCAATAATAGATTCATGATTAAAACAAGTTAGAGAGGAGGCTTGAAGCTTACCCGTTTTTTTAATTGTGAAAGAGGAGTAACCCACGACACTCTTACAAAAATCAACACCTCGACACCACGACTTGTCTGCTTTTCTGATTTCCAGCCGGCGGCCTAAACCCTAGCTGCCTCCTTTTATTTTTCTTTTTTTTGCGCTCTGTCTGACAACAAAGAAGTCCCAATTCTTTTTTTTACAAAGGGTTTTGGGCTTAAAGCCCATTTGGCACTTCCTCTTCTTTTAAAATCCGGCCATTAGGAATTTTTACTTTTCCCCTTTTTTTTGTAAGTTTAAAATAACTTTTCATTCATATTTTTTTTACGCTATCATAATCTTCGCGTTCGTTCGTATTAATTTTTGTTTTGTTTCTGAACGTAACTATCTTTGCGTTAACATACATACTTTCGTACTAATTGTTTTCCTGAAATAATTGTCTATAACTTTTAATAATTAAAACTGTGTATTTAAAATATTGAATATTTAAATACGGGTTTTACAATTCTTTCCCTCTAAAAGAATAATTCGTCCCCGAATTAAAGATGCGATTATGTCGTGGTTTTACAATACTTCCCCTCTAAAAAGGAGAAATTCGTCCTCGAATTATAGGTAATTTAAGCTGATCGAAGTAAAAGATGTAAGTATACGTAAGCTGAAAGACATATAAGCTGAAAGGACATATATGTTGAACGAGCATGAAGGCTGAAAATGCATATAAGCTAAAGGATAATTTGTCTTCTAATTAAGACATAATGCTGCTGATAGGAATAAACCTGACATGACTAAAATGATCATGTAACGTGACATGGCTGAAGAGAACATGGAACGTGACATGACTGAAAGGACTTAACTGGATTTATATAAGGAAAATGATGAGAAGTCCAGATGGACTCCTCCGTTTCGAGTAGCTTCCCACTCGAAACGATTCCTTCAAGGTTCTAAACATAATGAACATCTTGGTCCTGATGACCCTGTCCTGACGGTGCTGAATAGGATTTGGTTCCATATTTAAGATGGATTTTCTGAATATGATAGAATGAATGAGCTATAGCATGTGGATACATGAAAGGTACGTATAAGGATCCTGAAAGAAAACATTTACATATCTGAGCAAGCTGCTGAAACATATAAAGGCGACTATGTGAACAATTTCAAACGTACTACGTGAGCAATTGCGAAAGTGGTTCATAATTATATGAGGAACGCTGGCATGGAATATATCATGAATGTGATACGTGAATCATACTGTGAACGTGATACTAGAACATATCATGAACACATGCTGACTGAGGAATGAATGCCACAAGGTATGGCTGAGATGTGAAACGTCTGCCTGGTTATGGAGCTGTGCTATACTTGGGTCTGGTTTCCTAAGCTTCATGTAACCGTATTCGGTAATAAGCCGTGAAACGTGTATCGCGGAATGGAACACGTACTTGAACGTGAACAATGTTATGAACGCGAACGTGAGCTTAAATCCCGAGATAGAAAAAACATGAACTGAACCAGCATCATACTGCAAATGAGACGTAAATGTGTAAGTGCAAATAAACATGAACGTAAAGTGAACGTAAACATACACGTGATCGTGAACATGAATTCTGTCTGATATGATGATCGATGGAATGCCTCAAATCATACGATTTATTGCTGAATTTCCTGAAGGTCTGTTACTGCGTAATCCTTTCACATAAGAGTAAACGTGTAGGCTAGTTTAAATGGTTGACAATGACTTAGATAGAATCAAACTTTTCTGAGTGTGTGGTAAACTGATAACAATCTCCATGGAGTCTAGTCGGCTTTCGGTCCAGAATTTCTACTGGTAGTAATAACTTGATAGCATGATGGCGTTCTATCTTAAACCTGCTGGAATGGCAGGCATTAGATATGAACATAGCTGCCTCAACGTGTTATACTGTTTCTATCAAAATTCTACCCGGGATTATGGGGTATTCTGGTGAAAATATGGTTGGATAGTCATGGAAGAATTTTTAGTGAGAAGTGTCAGCAATTTCTGCGGTAGCAGTCAATTGAGTTCTAGAAAATTTTCGTACTTCGTTCACAAGCGTTGGTCGGGACCATCAGGTGATGGCCTTCACCTTCGCAGGATTGTCTGAAATTTCTTTCTGCTGAAATAGGGTGGTTCAGAAATGCCACTTTGTTCAACTGAAATTCACATTTGGAAAGCTGATTATATAATTTCCTCCTATCGGAGAATCTGCAGGATCATGAAAAGATGATCCTCATGTACTTCTCTTAGAATTTAGCAGATCAGAATGTTATCAATGAATATACTGACGATTTTGTCTGAGAACCCATGGAAAAAAAAATATTCATAATTTCATACTATAGCTGGAGTATTAGGGAGACTATAACGTGTGCACAGCAGTCTGGAAAAAATTCCCATGTTCTTTCTCTCACCATTGCTGGTGGCATAATCAGGAATTGTTCTGGAAATGTTTAAGACATCATAGCAGATCAGAGAAACCTTCCATACATGAGACGAACATCAATTATGAATAGTGATCCTGTAAAATTTTCGGTGATCGATATATGATCTCATGTTACCAGCCTTCTTCCTGATAGACGGAAACGATGCACTTCCTGGTGGTGCGCTAGGGCGAATAAAGCCTCGTTTCGGTAATTCTTGCACCAAATGCTGTAACTCTTTTAACTCCACTGAAGCCCTAAAATCAGGAGTTTGAAAACATGTTCTGTACTTGAGACAAGCCCTATGTTAAACTATGTCTCGTGGTTAGGAAGGAATTTATTGAAAACTTTTTGGAATGACCTTTGGGGACTTTGGGATAATCTGCTGGTCTTGAATTTAAGGATATTCAGAAGTTGATTTATAACTAGTATCTATAAGTCTCCATAGCTTTGGACTGATAAATTACGCGCTGTTAAGGCAGAAACAATTTGTACTGATTTTTCTGGTAGAAAATATAATGAATATATTTGGGATTTAGTAAGACGGATCTCGTAGTTAACTGAAAGGATAACTTTAATAACCATGGGTTGTACTATGGAGTCTTTGTGGATGGGGGTGGATAATGCCTGATTTAAGACGAAGCTGACATATGAATATGTGAAGTAGACGTGGCAGATTTTACTGAATTTATATCGCCTGTAACTTCACGGAACGAACAGTGCATGTCTAATCTGGACAATACTCCTGTGGAGGTGACTGAGTCTTTAATGGTTTGATTTATGCATGGCATGACAAAACGGGTATACTCCCTTGGAGGGTACCCTGAATTTCTGAGGGCCTGGTTTAGCAAACATACGGAGTTATGAGTTCTGACTCGTACTTTGAGAAGATATTCGTATGACGTGTACTATGACTGGTGTCGTGATGTGTGTCTTCCGAAATGATACCTGAGACCCATGTCTGATGTCTTGACATGTGTTCTAGTGGGTGAATCTGGACAAGGCTGAAAATTTTGGTAATTGTTAGGATTTGCGGAACGATTAGACTACTGACCTCTGTATTTCTGGTCACGTCCTTCCTGGAGTTCCGATGGTTACTGACTGATTAATTATAATCACGGTGGTTGTCACTACTGCTTTGTCTGTCAATTTATGACGGTCATTATCATGACCACGATTCATGTAATTATTCTGATGAGTGGTCGGCTGAGTTCCGGTTCCCACTCTTCTGGATGAACGGTTAGCAGAGTGAAGCGTGAAATCTAACTGAGAAGGTAAAAGTATGGAGTGGAATGGTAGTGTCTGACGGTTGAAATTTATTCTTGTCAGAAATTTCAAATTTATAGTTTTCGTCCTTGTTTTGTAGAGTCTTCATAGTATGAACGGCATCAGCATCTTGAGAGATCTCCAAAGTATCAGCAGCATCAGCATTTGTGAGGTCTTCAAAGTGTTAGCAGCATCAGCATCTGGTAAAATCTTCAACTCACGAGCAACATAAGCACCTGGTAGAATATTGACAAGTGGAAACGCCTGAGGTGATTGAGAACCGATTAGCAATATCCATGGAGTAGGGTACCTGGAGTACACCTGGACTACTGTACATGGAGTACAAAATGAATACTGCACATGGAGCATATCTGAGACACTATATGTGGAGTACACGTGAAATACTTTACATGGAGTATAACTGAGACACTGTACATGAGGTACATATGGAATACTGTACATGGAGCTGGGGGAAATTTTATGGAATGATCGACACTAGTGTCGCTTGTCTGACATGATCAAGGAATTACTTTGGTTTAAATGGTAGTAAACTGAACTGAAATGAGTAACATGATAGCCTGGTAATTTCTGCGTGGACTTAAAGCTGGTTGTATAGAATTTCAAGAATATGATTAAACATAATTTCAACAATGGTCAGCATTAAGACATGACTAATGAAGATCAAACCTGATTATTATGAAAAATGGATTTAACTGTAACCCCTTCTGTATCTTAGCATGAAAACATCATCACCTTGCTGAAAACAAAATCCTCATAAGGAGACATGAACTTAGTCAGCATGAAAACGACATTCACGTGAAAGTATGAACTTGACTGGTACAAATAACGTAGAAGAACAATCAACTGAGGTTTAACATCAACTGATGTGGATAGTTATGGTTTAAGCCACAGTATTCAAAGTAGGAAGCATGTGACTAAGTATGGGTGATTCTGTTTCGATCCATACCTATCAAAATTTTCTGAGAACTGTCATGTATAGAAATGTACAATCTGGGACTAAATGTGGTTGGTTGTAGTCCAATTCATATTTGTCAAGATTTTATGAAGCGTCATTATATGACAAAGGTGAACAACTATGGATCGGTTCACAAAACAACATTCAACTGAAAAACATGAAATTTGATCTGAACATTGGTGAACGTATACGGGTTGGTTCACCATGTAATATTCGACTGAAAGCATGAATTTGTTAAGAGTAAGGATGAACGCCATTGGGTCAGTTCACCAATATAAAATTCTGCACGGCCAAGGGTGAACGCCTATGGGTCGCTTCACCAAAACAAAATTCGTAGAAAAGCACATGCGACTAAATATGGCCAGTCCTGTACCAACCTTTTACTTAGTCAAAAACTTTAAGAAAACCGACTGCTAACTGAAGAAAACTGACTGATAATTGCATGAGAAACATGAAAGATAACAACGCCAAAGATCTGGTAAGTTCCTGGTGACTACCCACTAGTCACAGGTCAAGTTTTAGAGCCTACAGGTCGAACCTTGCGCTCTGATACCATAATTGTAACACCCCACTTGGATAAGTGGACCGGTACGTGTATTTATGGCGTGTCATCAAGGCATAAGGTAAATGTCCTAAAACATTAACTGACCATAAAGGAAATACCGGAATCAAACATCGGCAATCCAAACATAAGCCCAAAACATAAAAAGTAAAATACTGAAGGAAAGGACTAAACAATGTCCAAATAAGCAGAAAATGTAAGTACATAAAGTAAGAAGTCTGGATAGCTTCCACCCAAATGCACATGCTCTCAGAAATCCTAAGAGCGTCCTGGTGTACCTGCCGTTAGAACATAAAAGGGAACTACGGCTGAGCATAACGCTCAGTGAATGGATATAATGCATGATAAGGATATACTGAATGAAACAGATGATAGAATACTGAAGCTGTAAGACTGATAAGTAAAGTTGCAGCGGAAATCTGTGCATAATCTGTAAAGCCTGATTTATAAAATAATAAAGCTGAACTGTTATCTGTTAAAACTGAAACATGCATTTACTATATTTTAATTGCCAGAGCTTATATAGGTCACGTGCTGTAACAACCGTGCATGAATAACTGGAGGGGTGACCTCGTCATGCTGTAGAGGGGTGACCTCTAAATACTGTGCTGGGTAGAGGGATCAGCTCCAATGTGAAGGATGTAGAGCACACACCACATTCACCCTGATAACTTGTAACACTTATAAGCCTAGGATGCATCCATACGCCCCACTAAACATACATATAAAAATGGCCAACCTGAACATGAGTGGGACGATGCAGGATATCACTCTCCTGCATGTGAGTCACGACACCGGTGCCTCTAGTGCCGTGGTTACGGTACCTCCGTAACTAGTACATAAACTGGTCGTGCTTGTATATAATGCTCAGGCAATTTATTTAGTTATTAACATGATTACTGATAAACTTAAACATATACTGGGGAAAACATTTGGCTGAAGACGGGGAATCCTAATCATGCATAGAAAGGAAGTCCTTACTGAAAGGACGGAAATCCGTACCTCGTGTCCAGTAACGAAGTAAGAACGAAAGCTGAAAGACCTACTCCGACTTCACGAACACTACATAAATAACGGACGCGAAAATAAGTTGACTGATGTTATAAATTTTACTGCTCTTAACTGTATTCGTTGGATTTAATTTATTCTTGCAATATTGTCCGTATGTATAAACTGATAAATATGAGCCTTCTAATATTTCTTTTAATCGTATTTTGTTCTATTATTTATTTATGACATAACACGTATTCTGACGTTATACTAAAATATATATTTGGTAAACTGCTAAAAATAGGAAGTTTCCTAATTAAGAAAGTTTCCAAAATATATTAAGTTATTTAATAAAATTATACCCTTTTAAAATATTAAAAACTATTTTAGTTTAACTCATTTAAAATACAACTTAAAACATTTATAAAACAATTAATAAAAAGGTATAATATAAAAATCTTCGTTTTATATGTAAAAACTGTATCCCGAGCCTACCAAGATACCCCCATCTCGGTCGCACTATACAATTCCACAAACTATATTAAATCTGCCTATATGAAATTTACGACAGAAAAACTGTCGCTAAAACCTGTCACTAAAAGCTGAGTTTTAAAAAAACTGCACATATAACAATTCTGCGACAGAAAAACTGTCGCAAATCACTAATTCCCTTTTAAAATGCCACTATATTTCTGCCCGTTCTTCCCACTGATTCTATGTATGTTCCCACTGTTTTCTTTACTTTATTCCCACTGTTTCTTAAACCCAAACGCACCCTTATGTTAAAACAGACCCGACTGTGATTTGTTTGGCTACGATGGCTGAACGGAGCCCTAGGCCGCCATTGCCATGGGTTTGCTGACTCTCGACTGGGCCAAAATACGGCACACCGAGACTTTATGTCTCGGATGGCATTAAACCACGCCAACCTGTGATTAATACTATATAGATTCGTGATTAAAAACCTTGTTCTTGATCTTATCAATAATAGATTCATGATTAAAACAAGTTAGAGAGGAGGCTTGAAGCTTACCCGTTTTTTTATTGTGAAAGAGGAGTAACCCACGACACTCATACATAAATCAACACCTCGACACCACGACTTGCCTCCTTTTCTGATTTCTAGCCGGCGGCCTAAACCCTAGATGCCTCCTTTTATTTTTTCTTTTTTTTTGCGCTCTGTCTGACAACAAAGAAGTCCCGATTCTTTTTTTTTACAAAGGGTTTTGGGCTTAAAGCCCATTTGGCACTTCCTCTTCTTTTAAAATCCGGCCATAAGGCCTTTTTACTTTTCCACCTTTTTTTGTAAGTTTAAAATAACTTTTCATTCATATTTTTTTACGCTATCATAATCTTCGCGTTCGTTCGTATTAATTTTTTTTGTTTCTGAACGTAACTATCTTTGCGTTAACATACATACTTTCGTACTAATTGTTTTCCTGAAATAATTGTCTATAACTTTTAATAATTAAAACTGTGTATTTAAAATATTGAATATTTAAATACGGGTTTTATAATTCTTTCCCTCTAAAAGAATAATTCGTCCCCGAATTAAAGATGCGATTATGTCGTGGTTTTACAATACTTCCCCTCTAAAAAGGAGAAATTCGTCCTCGAATTATAGGTAATTTAAGCTGATCGAAGTAAAAGCTATAAGTATACGTAAGCTGAAAGGACATATATGTTGAACGAGCATGAAGGCTGAAAAGGCATATAAGCTGAAGGATAATTTGTGTTCTAATTAAGACATAATGCTGCTGATAGGAATAAACCTGACATGACTAAAATGATCATGTAACGTGACATGGCTGAAGATAACAAGGAACGTGACATGACTGAAAGGACTTAACTGGATTTATATAAGGAAAATGATGAGAAGTCCAGATGGACTCCTCCGTTTCGAGTAGCTTCCCACTCGAAACGATTCCTTCAAGGTTCTAAACATAATGAACATCTTGGTCCTGATGACCCTGTCCTGACGGTGCTGAATAGGATCTGGTTCCATATTTAAGATGGATTTTCTGAATATGATAGAATGAATGAGCTATAGCATGTGGATACATGAAACGGTACATATAAGTATCCTGAAAGAAAACATTTACATATCTGAGCAAGCTGCTGAAACATATAAAGGCGACTACGTGAACAATTTCAAACGTACTACGTGAGCAATTGCGAAAGTGGTTCATAATTATATGAGGAACGCTGGCATGGAATATATCATGAATGTGATACGTGAATCATACTGTGAACGTGATACTAGAACATATCATGAACACATGCTGACTGAGGAATGAATGCCACAAGGTATGGCTGAGATGTGAAACGTCTGCCTGGTTATGGAATAGCTGTGCTCTACTTGGGTCTGGTTTCCTAAGCTTCATGTAACAGTATTTGGTAATAAGCCGTGAAACGTGTATCGCGGAATGGAACACGTACTTGAACGTGAACAATGTTATGAACGCGAACGTGAGCTTAAATCCTGAGATAGCATAAAACATGAACTGAAACAGCATCATACTGCAAATGAGACGTAAATGTGTAAGTGCAAATAAACATGAACTTAAAGTGAACGTAAACATACACGTGATCGTGAACATGAATTCTGTCTGATATGATGATCGATGGAATGCCTCAAATCATACGATTTATTGCTGAATTTCCTGGAGGTCTATTACTACGTAATCCTTTCACATAAGAGTAAACGTGTAGGCTAGTTTAAATGGTTGACAATGACTTAGATAGAATCAAACTTTTCTGAGTGTGTGGTAAACTGATAACAATCTCCATGGAGTCTTGTCGGCTTTCGGTCCAGAATTTCTACTGGTAGTAATAACTTGATAGCATGACGGCGTTCTATCTTAAACCTGCTGGAATGGCAGGCATTAGATATGAACATAGCTGCCTCAACGTGTTATACTGTTTCTATCAAAATTCTACCTGGGATTATGGGGTATTCTGGTGAAAATCTGGTTGGATAGTCATGGAAGAATTTTTAGTGAGAAGTGTCAGCAATTTCTGCGGTAGCAGTCAATTGAGTTCTAGAAAATTTTTCGTACTTCGTTCACAAGCGTCGGTCGGGACCATCAGGTGATGGCCTTCACCTTCGCAGGATAGTCTGAAATTTCTTTCTGCTGAAATAGGGTGGTTCAGAAATGCCACTTCGTTCAACTGAAATTCACATTTGGAAAGCTGCTTATATAATTTCCTCCTATCGGAGAATCTGCAGGATCGTGAAAAGATGATCCTCATGTACTTCTCTTAGAATTTAGCAGATCAGAATGTTATCAATGAATATACTGACGATTTTGTCTGAGAACCCATGGAAAAAAAAATATTCATAATTTCATACTATAGCTGGAGTATTAGGGAGACTATAACGTGTGCACATCAGTCTGAAAAAATTTTCATGTTCTTTCTCTCACCATTGCTGGTGGCATAATCAGGAATTGTTCTGGAAATGTTTAAGACATCATAGCAGATCAGAGAAACCTTCCATACATGAGACGGACATCAAATATGAATAGTGATCTTGTAAAATTTTCGGTGATCGATATATGATCTCATGTTACCAGCCTTCTTCCTGATAGACGGAAACGATGCACTTCCTGGTGGTGCGCTAGGGCGAATAAAGCCTCGTGTCGGTAATTCTTGCAGCAAATGTTGTAACTCTTTTAACTCCACTAAAGCCCTAAAATCAGGAGTTTGAAAACATTTTCTGTACTTGAGACAAGCCATATGTTAAACTATGTCTCGTGGTTAGGAAGGAATTTATTGAAAACTTTTTGGAATGACCTTTGGGGACTTTGGGATAATCTGCTGGTCTTGAATTTAAGGAATTTCAGAAGTTGATTTATAACTAGTATCTATAAGTCTCCATAGCTTTGGACTGATAAATTACACGCTGTTAAGGCAGAAACAATTTGTACTGATTTTTCTGGTAGAAAATATAATGAATATATTTGGGATTTAGTAAGACGGATCTCGTAGTTAACTAAAAGGATAACTTTAATAACCATGGGTTGTACTATGGAGTCTTTGTGGATGGAGGTGGATAATGCCTGATTTAAGATGAAGCTGACATATGAATATGTGAAGTAGACGTGGCAGATTTTACTGAATTTATATCGCCTGTAACTTCACGGAACGAACAGTGCATGTCTAATCTGGACAATACTCCTGTGGTGGTGACTGAGTCTTTAATGGTTTGATTTATGCATGGCATGACAAAACGGGTATACTCCCTTGGAGGGTACCTTGAATTTCTGAGGGCCTGGTTTAGCAAACATACGGAGTTATGAGTTCTGACTCGTACATTAAGAAGATATTCGTATGACGTGTACTATCACTGGTGTCGTGATGTGTGTTTTCCGAAATGATACCTGAGACCCATGTCTGATGTCTTGACATGTGTTCTAGTGGGTGAATCTGGACAAGGCTGAAAATTTTGGTAATTGTTAGGATTTGCGGACCGATTAGACTACTGACCTCTGTATTTCTGGTCACGTCCTTCCTGGAGTTCCGATGGTTACTGACTGATTAATTATAATCACGGTGGTTGTCACTACTGCTTTTTCTGTCAATTTATGACGGTCATTATCATGATCGCGATTCATGTAATTATTCTGCTGAGTGGTCGGCTGAGTTCCGGTTCTCACTCTTCTGGATGAAGGGTTAGCAGAGTGAAGCGTCATCTAACTGAGAAGGTAAAAGTATGGAGTGGAATGGTAGTGTCTGACGGTTGAAATTTATTCTTGTCTGAAATTTCAAATTTATAGTTTTCGTCCTTGTTTTGTAGAGTCTTCATAGTATGAACGACATCAGCATCTTGAGAGATCTCCAAAGTATCAGCAGCATCAGCATTTGTGAGGTCTTCAAAGTGTTAGCAGCATCAGCATCTGGTAAAATCTTCAACTCACGAGCAACATAAGCACCTGGTAGAATATTGACAAGTGGAAACGCCTGAGGTGATTGAGAACCGATTAGCAATATCCATGGAGTAGGGTACCTGGAGTACACCTGGACTACTGTACATGGAGTACAAAATGAATACTGCACATGGAGCATATCTGAGACACTATACGTGGAGTACACATGAAATACTTTACATGGAGTATAACTGAGACACTGTACATGAGGTACATATGGAATACTGTACATGGAGCTGGTGGAAATTTTATGGAATGATCGATACTAGTGTCGCTTGTCTGACATGATCAAGGAATTACTTTGGTTTAAATGGTAGTAAACTGAACTAAAATGAGTAACATGATAGCCTAGTAGTTTCTGCGTGGACTTAAAGCTGGTTGTATAGAATTTCAAGAATATGATTAAACATAATTTCAACAATGGTCAGCATGAAGACATGACTGATGAAGATCAAACCTGATTATTATGAAAACAGGATTTAACTGTAACCCCTTCTGTATCTTAGCATGAAAACATCATCACCTTGCTGAAAACATAATCCTCATAAGGAGACATGAACTTAGTCAGCATGAAAACGACATTCACGTGAAAGTATGAACTTGACTGGTACAAATAACATAGAAGAACAATCAACTGAGGTTTAACATCAACTGATGTGGATAGTTATGGTTTAAGCCATAGTATTCAAAGTAGGAAGCATGTGACTAAGTATGGGTGATTCTGTTTCGATCCATACCTGTCAAAATTTTCTGAGAACTGTCATGTATAGAAATGTACAATCTGGGACTAAATGTGGTTGGTTGTAGTCCAATTCATATTTGTCAAGATTTTATGAAGCGTCATTATATGACAAAGGTGAACAACTATGGATCGGTTCACAAAACAACATTCAACTGAAAAACATGAAATTTGATCTGAACATTGGTGAACGTATATGGGTTGGTTTACCAAGTAATATTCGACTGAAAGCATGAATTTGTTAAGAGTAAGGATGAACGCTATTGGGTCGGTTCACCAATATAAAATTCTGCACGGGCAAGGGTGAGCGCCTATGGGTCGGTTCACCAAAACAAAATTCGTAGAAAAGCACATGCGACTAAATATGGCCAGTCCTGTACCAACCTTTTACTTAGTCAAAAACTTTAAGAAAACCGACTGCTAACTGAAGAAAACTGACTGATAATTGCATGAGAAACATGAAAGATAACAACGCCAAAGATCTGGGAAGTTCCTGGTGACTACCCACTAGTCACAGGTCAAGTTTTAGAGCCTACAGGTCGAACCTTGCGCTCTGATACAATAATTGTAACACCCCACTTGGATAAGTGGACCGTTACGTGTATTTCTGGCGTGTCATCAAGGCATAAGGTAAATGTCCTAAAACATTAACTAACCATAAAGGAAATACCGGAATCAAACATCGGCAATCCAAACATAAGCCCAAAACATAAAAAGTAAAATACTGAAGGAAAGGACTAAACAATGTCCAAATAAGCAGAAAATGTAAGTACATAAAGTAAGAAGTCTGGATAGCTTCCACCCAAATGCACATGCTCTCAGAAATCCTAAGAGCGTCCTGGTGTACCTGCCGTTAGAACATAAAAGGGAACTACGGCTGAGCATAACGCTCAGTGAACGGATATAATGCATGATAAGGATATACTGAATGAAACAGATGATAGAATACTGAAGCTGTAAGACTGATAAGTAAAGTTGCAGCGGAAATCTGTGCATAATCTGTAAAGCCTGATTTATAAAATAATAAAGCTGAACTGTTATCTGTTAAAACTAAAACATGCATCTACTATATTTTAATTGCCAGAGCTTATATAGGTCACGTGCTGTAACAACCGTGCATGAGTAACTTGAGGGGTGACCTCGTCATGCTGTAGAGGGGTGACCTCTAAATACTGTGCTGGGTGGAGGGATCAGCTCCAATGTGAAGGATGTAGAGCACACACCACATTCACCCTGGTAACTTGTAACACTTATAAGCCTAGGATGAATCCATACGCCCCACTAAACATACATATAAAAATGGCCAACCTGAACATGAGTGGGACGATGCAGGATATCACTCTCCTGCATGTGAGTCACGACACTGGTGCCTCTAGTGCCGTGGTTACGGTACCTCCGTAACTAGTACATAAACTGGTCGTGCTTGTATATAATGCTCAGGCAATTTATTTAGTTATTAACATGATTACTGATAAACTTAAACATATACTGGGGAAAACATTTGGCTGAAGACGGGGAATCCTAATCATGCATAGAAAGGAAGTCCTTACTGAAAGGACGGAAATCCGTACCTCGTGTCCAGTAACGAAGTAAGAACGAAAGCTGAAAGACCTACTCCGACTTCACGAACACTACATAGATAACGGACGCGAAAATAAGATGACTGATGTTATAAATTTTACAGCTCTTAACTGTATTCGTTGGATTTAATTTATTCTTGCAATACTGTCCGTATGTATGAACTGATAAATCTGAGCCTTCTAATATTTCTTTTAATCGTATTTTGTTCTATTATTTATTTATGACATAACACGTATTCTGACGTTATACTAAAATATATATTTGGTAACCTGCTAAAAATAGAAAGTTTCCTAATTAAGAAAGTTTCCAAAATATGATAATTTATTTAATAAAATTATACCCTTTTAAAATATTAAAAACTATTTTAATTTAACTCATTTAAAATACAATTTAAAACATTTATAAAACAATTAATAAAAGGTATAATATAAAAATCTTCGTTTTATATGTAAAAACTGTATCCCGAGCCTACCAAGATACCCCCATCTCGGTCGCACTATAAAATTCCACAAACTATATTAAATCTGCCTATATGAAATTTATGACAGAAAAACTGTCGCTAAAACCTGTCACTAAAAGCTGAGTTTTAAAAAAAAACTGCACATATAACAATTTTGCGACAGAAAAACTGTCACAAAATTGTCGCTAATTCCCTTTTAAAATGCCACTATATTTCTGCCCGTTCTTCCCACTGATTCTATGTATGTTCCCACTGTTTTCTTTACTTTATTCCCACTATTTCTTAAACCCAAAAGCACCCTTATGTTAAAACAGACCCGGCTGTGATTTGTTTGGCTACGATGGCTGAACGGAGCCCTAGGCCTCCATTGCCATGGGTTTGCTGACTCTCGGCTGGGCCAAAATACGGCACACCGAGACTTTATGTCTCGGCTGGCATTAAACCACGCCAACCCGTGATTAATACTATATAGATTCGTGATTAAAAACCTTGTTCTTGATCTTATCAATAATAGATTCATGATTAAAACAAGTTAGAGAGGAGGCTTGAAGCTTACCCGTTTTTTTATTGTGAAAGAGGAGTAACCCACGACACTCATACATAAATCAACACCTCGACACCACCACTTGCCTCCTTTTATGATTTCCATCCGGCGGCCTAAACCCTAGCTTCCTCTTTTTTTTTCTTTTTTTTTGCGCTCTGTCTGACAACAAAGAAGTCTCGATTCTTTTTTTTACAAAGGGTTTTGGGCTTAAAGCCCATTTGGCACTTCCTCTTCTTTTAAAATCTGGCCATAAGGCCTTTTTACTTTTCCTCTTTTTTTTGTAAGTTTAAAATAACTTTTCATTCATTTTTTTTCGATATCATAATCTTCGCGTTCGTTCGTATTAATTTTTTTTTGTTTCTGAACGTAATTATCTTTGCGTTAACATACATACTTTCGTACTAATTGTTTTCCTGAAATAATTGTCTATAAATTTTAATAATTAAAACTGTGTATTTAAAATATTGAATATTTAAATACGGGTTTTACATAATATCAATAATATGACCCCGTATTGCTACTCAGGCAATACATCGTAATTCGGTGCGTATAGTAGTATTTCGTTAACTGGATTATTATAAGCCGCATGACATTGTTACCTTACTAAACCAAACAACGGGTAGCTAACCCGATACTCAATTTGCCCATCTAAATTAGCGTGTCGTCACAAAGGTCACGCTATGGAAATCTGCTCGTACATAAATTCACTTACCAATCAATGTGGCACGACGGGGATGAACCGTCAAGGCGCGAACTGGGGTGATCGTCCCCCAATAGTACTATTATATGCATAAGAGTCTACCAAATCCCGGTAGTTCACAATTCATGCTAATGGGACTTTTAGTGACATAATCTAACTTTAATAATCCATTTAATTTCATCTATCGGGTCATTTAATCATTTATCGGGTCATACAATCATTCGAGTCCAAATCAATAAACAAACAATCGGGACAAATGGTGTCCTATTTTATACAAAACTAACATGTTATCTCCCTCGCGGGTTTATAAAACATTTCATAAAAACATTTAAAAGAGTGCGAGGCTATGAACTCACGTTGATGTGGGAAGGCGGGTTATCGGCATTCGGACGTACGGTACGTGCTTCAATCACGGAAACCTAGAAAAATAATACTCGTCTTAGACTCATGTCAAATGACTTTATAAAAATAACAATTATGTATACATATGATGATTTTATATATATGATGATCAAGTGGGTTTACATATTCTCGTTTACTCATTTTAGTGTTATGTGTCGATAACTTTTATACTAGTTTACTAGTTTTACCTATTTATGTGTTTTAAGTCCAATAAACTTATTATAAGTTCTTTAACTCTTATTAATCCATTTCATACTTGTATTATCAGTATTTTTACTTTACATGTTGGGCCCAAATGGGTTAAGCCCAATAAATAAGTTTATAAGTGTTTTAGTCCATTTTGTTGTATTATTAGTCCAATAATGTTAACTTAGCCCGTTAATGTCCGTATGTTATATAGTTCGGGTTTTAACGGTTTTTACTTGTTATATATGTTTATATATCATTATACGAGTTTATAAAAGTTTACATTAGAGGGGTCCGACCATCTAAGTTTTATTTAACAAAAACGTTAATTTTACGGTAATAGCCGAAAAAGTCGTAAAAATTATGTTTATAGTTTTATAACTTATAAAACTTAACAAGTTGCCATTTTTATAAAATGTACACTTATTTATCATTGTACATATTTATATAAAAGTATTATATAAGTTAGTGGTTTTTAATTCACATTTTATACTATTTTTAGTTGAGTGCTTATATAATACTATTATACTTTAATTTCCAAAATCTGATTTTTATTTTCATGTTTACCAAAACTGCCATATCTAGAGTTCTATATGGAGATAGAAGCTCAAATTTTTATGACATAAACTACATGATATGTTATCGATTTAACTCTCCTATATCTACTGTTGAATCATCCTCTAACTATTTTCTAAAAATCGTCCAAAACAGTGAACTCAGATTTGTACTCTAAACTTGTTTTGATCATATCTCACTCATTACAATGATTCCATTGCATGGCCAACTCTCACATGTGTACAAGACATATTACTTACTGTATATCTATTAATCTATGCCATTTTTGTCAGTTCATCATATGATTTCTTACTGTTTTATACAGCCAACAATTTATACAAGATTTTAGCCTTGTTTCTTATAGTTTTTCATCTTTTTAACCATGTTTATCAACACCAAATCCTCACACAATATTTTTATCATCATATAATCATCATATACATATACAATAGGAAAGAAAATACATGATTACATAATCAAAAATAACAATAAGATGAGGAAGACAATCTTTATACCACCAAGTTGATGTAGGTTGTGATTTGGACATGGATTTTGATGGAGAAACTTGTGAATAACCAAGACCATCTTCAAGACCACCATTCTTCATGAACACCTTGTGGAAAATCCGCCCCAAGACTCCATGGAAATTCCTCCTTGGATGTTATAATCACCACCAATCTATAGGGTTTCAAAAGGGCTTCATCATGTGTGTAAATAACACATGATTTCATGGTAAATTTTGATCAAAAGTGGGTGTTTGTGAGTGATATGGGACGGAATAATGAGAGAGAGATGAGAGAGTTGTAAGTTGTTTTGCATGGAGGAAATAAGAGTAGTTTAAGGTGCTAGTGGTTTTGATGGAAAGTGGCTTCAAGATGAAGCTAAGTTTACACTTGTAAACTTAATAAGTGTAAGTGTTGACACATCTTTGATGTGTTGGCAAGTTGTGGCATGTTATATGGGGGTGGGGCAAGTGTCCCACTTGTCTCATCCCCATTAAGTTACGGGTACTCCTCGATTCTAGTTTCCTCGATTTGCGTGCCCTCGGGTCGTTTTACGAAAAACGTTTTTATAAATTATGAATCAACGGCACAAAACGAATCTAATAAAAATTGTCTCATCAAAAATGGAGTTCGAAAACGTAAATACGTAATCCTAAGGTTTCCGGTTTAGTCGTAAAGGACGTTAAAATAAAATCGTATGTCCTAATCTCTTCTCGTAAATTTGTGAGTTTATAAACCAACACAAATTTAAAACTCCAAAATAATATTCACGGATAAATTTATTTTCTGAAATGTCGGACTGTCACCAAAACGGTGTATGTAAACGTAAGCACGTAACGTAGAATCCTCCGGTTTAGACGTAGTCGACGCTACTTCAAGACGTAAATCCAAATTACTTCCCAAAAATAATTGAGTTCATAATGTAACATTAAAATAATGTTTTCAAATAAATATTGAGAGTAAAATATCAACCATAAATGGACGGATTGTCACAACTTGTCTACCCAAAAACATAATGAAGTCCATTATTAAGTGCGCCTCTGCTAAAGAGACGTGGACTGATTTAGTTCTAGGGTATGAAGGTCCAGAGGAAACTAAGGAAACTAAGATCCAAGCCCTTACACTTAAATTCAGTGCCTTCAAATCTCTAGAGAATGCAAAAATTAGCCAAACCTACAACATACTTAAGATTTTGGTTAATGATCTTGAAAATAATGATGTAGTTTTACCTAAAGTTGAAGTTAATGCCACTTTTGTCAATAGTCTGCCTAGGAAATGGTTAAGTATTAACTAAACTATAAGAGCTAACAATGCTATTAAGAATGACACTCTGGCCCAGCTTTTTGGAAGATATAACTATGAAGAAGGCCTAAGTGATTCTTTTTTACAAATCTAAAACGGATAGGTTTACCTCTCAGATCACCAGATCAAAAGCTGTTGTTGCTAACCATCACTTTCAGGACAGGGACTCTGATGTAGAAGTAGACACTAAAAGCAGTCAAGAGTTCCTTGTAGAACTTAATGCTAAGTTCAATGACAGATCTCTTCTTGCTATTCAAACGAGATACTACAAAAGATCTGGCAGAGTTGAAGCGGCCAAAGAAGACAAATCCAAAGTGATATGCTTTACTTGTGGAAAGGCTGGCAATAAGTGTGAAAACACTTATCCCTTTACCACTTAATTATAATATTAACCAAGCCAAAACGTTTATTTTATGTCGTAAATGTGAGAATTATGCGTGGTTTGTGTTTTTGTTGTGATTTAGGACCAAAATGTTAAAGGGAAGAAAACACGGGCTTTCACGGGCTTTTATCGAAGAAAAAGACAAAAGACGAAGTCAAAAGATCAAGAGTGCAAAATATTGGAAGTCAATGGGACTATTTTGAAGATTATTAAAGAAAAGGACCAAAGACGGAAGATTTATAAGTCGGAGAACCCAAGTCTAATAAATGAAGAAATTATAAGACGAGTTCAAGATTTTATCGACAAATCCGAAGCCAAAGTCGAGAATCTAATTTAAAGACAAGATGAAAGAAAAGAAAAGAAAGAACAACAACTCCACTAAACCACCTACCACTCTCCCCTATATATACTCCACCTTCATTTCATTTTAGGTTGTTGGCTATTTGACACATAGTTCTTCCACCTATTTATTTTCATGTCATTTAGTTTCTTGTCAATTTAAATTCCTTGTCTTGCACCTTAAATTTGTAAGTTTTAAACTTTACTTTTAATTGTTGAATCTTTTCCTTTAATCAAGCTTTTCATTATCCATCTTATTCTACTTTTCTTGTTTTTGATTTTGATCTTGATTCGGAATAAGTATGCATTTTGCTTAATCTTATTACTTATCTGATTAAAAAGTTTATCTTTTTATTCCTATGTAAGTTTTATATGATTTAAGCTTTAAGCTTGTTATGCTTTTTGGCTTATTTTGTATCTAGCTTATTGTCTTTTATGTTTTCTTAAAAGTTTAGTCTTTTTAAAGTTTGTTTTACAAAGTTTTTTTCTTTAGTGTTTTAAAAGTTATCAAATTTGTGCTTATTTAGATTTGGTTTTCGTAAAAGTTTAATCTTTTTAAAAGTTTATTTTATAAATTTTGCTTATTTAGTGTTTTGATAAGTTTTGCATACGTAGCTTATTGTTGTTTTGGTTTAATTTTTGGTTAAAGTGCTTATTTGATTTTTAGCTTACTGTACTCCATCCGAATATTGTGATTTTTCATCACAATATCATTAGGGTTTTGACATTGTGACAGCTTATTGTGACAACTCATTCCGACAGCTTCTTTACGATCGAAGAGTTATAATATTCCCTTATTCCGATCGAGGATTGCGATTGCCCCTGGCATCGTGGATTGCGATCGGGATTTAAGGCATATTGCGACGAAACGTTGCCCAGTTTTCAACAGCCATATTGTGATAGGTTTTCATATTGTGATACTTTATATTGTGATAGGTTTTCATATTGTGATAGGTTTTCATATTGTGATAGGTTTTCATATTGTGATAGGATTTGATATTGTGATAGGTTTTCATATTGTGATAGGTTTTCATATTGTGATAGGTTTCCATATTGTGATAGGTTTTCATATTGTGATAGGTTTTCATATTGTGATAGGTTTTCATATTGTGATAGTTTTTCATATTGTGATAGACATTCCGATACATTTCGCATTAAACATTGTAATCTTCAATAAATTAGACTTGAGTTTTTCGGCTTTTTAGTAAACTTCCGTCTTTTGACTTTTTCTTCGATAAAAGCCCGTAAAATCCCGTGTTTTCTCCACTTTTCACCTTTTCGTCCTAAATCACAACAAAAACACAAACCACGCATAATTCCGACATAAATGACATAAAATACACGTTTTGGCTCGGTTATTATTTTAATTAAGTGGTAAAAAGGATGGGTGTTTTCACACCTATCAAACATTCCGATAGATTGTCCTACATGTCTGCTAGCTTCCTATTTATTCCCGCCAATTTGAGCTACTTGCCTAGGTGCTTGAGGTGTGTGCTTGCCTGCTTGTTTATTAATTAATATTGTTCCGTAATCGTTTATTTTGATCTGAAAGTTGTTCCGATTTTAATTTTGAAAGTCACGTATTTTTAGTTGAATTTTTCATCAATTTTTAGTATTAGTATTTTTTTTGAAAAGTTTAAGTTTTATCTTTTATTTAGTGCCCGCTTTAGCTTTTACCTTGTTTAGTTTTAAAGTACCATCTTAGTTTTATTTTCTCCTTTTTCATTAGGTTAATTTTGGTTTCGAGTCGAAAGTTAATTTCTTCGTTTAGTTTTATTTTTATTAATTGTTTTACTTTAATTTACGTTCTGTTATTTGTTTTGCTCCTTTATTATTTGTTATTTATTTTTGGTTTATTTTTATTACGTTTCGCTTTTACCTTTTACTTAGAAATAGAAACCAAACCTTCTTTTATTCACCAAAAACGATTGAGTCACACATTTAACCAGAGATCATTTCGATTAGACACCGAGACAAAACGAACTTTTTAACGAGCAAAATCAACTTTCAAATGGCGCCGCTGCCGGCTCTTTTCGTGAAAATTAACGGTTTTCTGTGAGAGACGCGTTGGATTTTGGGATCCGTTCATTCGTGAACGTTATTTTTCCTGTCAAAAATTTTCAAAATTCCAAAAAAAATAAAAAATTTCGAAAATCCAAAAACATTATAAAACTTATAAAAAGCATTTCTTTTCAAAGTTTTGCACCAAAAAGATTTTATTTTTACAAGTACATATATATTCTCTATTTCTTTGGTATCTTTTTCTTTTTCTTTTGCAGGTGTTTAAAATGGGGAAGATCACAAACAAATCAAATGGAAGAGAATCGGCGAATATGATTAATGTGCTTCAAGAAGAGCTTGATACAACTCCTTTGGATAGTACAAAGCTTGATAATTTTGTCGTCTACAACAATCCTCTTTTCGATTCTTGCTATGATAATCCACTTTTCCAAAATGATGTGGATGATTCTCTCTCCAATTTGGATCCTCCACCAATTTATGATTCTCCACCGATCTGTGATGACTATGATGATGATTCTAGTTCCGATGGGGATGATGTGACAAACCTAGTTTTGAGGTTCGTCACTTAGTTTTATTTTGTGCTAGTTACGTGTCTTTACGTGTTTATGTGCTTATTGGTGTGTATAGATTGTGGTTTGGATATCGTTTCCGGTACGGGGTACCTTGTGAGTGAAACGATGTGAGATGATTTCATGTTCATGAGCTCACATGTTAGTGACTATGATATGAGATGGTGTTATTTAGTGGTTTTACGTATACGTATATGTATTATAGAAAATCGTATTTTTACGATTTACGGTTTAACATTTAGAGGTCTCGGATGAGGTAATTAGTCATATGGATATTTTTCGGGATGGTTTTAGGTCATTTAGGACTTAGTTATAAAGTTTATTTCAAAATTTGAGATTTTTTATAAAAGTGTATATTTTACGTCTTTTACGGTAAAACGCGTAAAAACTGACTAGTTTTACGGTTTTGGGGTTTTGGAGGCTTTAGGAGCTGAAATAAATTAAGGTAAATTAAGGTATTGTTAATAACATAATATTAAACAATAAAAAGGAAAAAAACGAAATTTAATGGATATGGAATGGGTATAGACGGTTGGAAACGAAAAAAAAGGAAAAAGGAAAAAAAGAGAAAAAGGAAACATTGTATTGGGCTAGGATTAGTATGGTAATTATATAAAGACTTTTATTAACTAAAAACACATCATAAATCCCCTGGAGATCAAGCTTAGGTCGAATTTAATGGAGAAAATTAGGGTATAAAAATTTGGGGTTTTCATAAATCAAAGGTAAATCTTCAAATCCCTTTTCAATTAATTTTTTTTTAATGTTATTATAATCATCTTATGATGGATTTAGGTTAGGGTTTAATTTAAAAACAATAAATTAATGTTATATTGATCATAATACAAAAATTAGGGCTTGTACTTAGTGGGATTAGGGTTAAATAATGAGGTTAATTTTGTTAAACTCGTTTTTAAAAACTGGGCAGAATTTTGAGTCAATTGTTTTGATCATATCGGGAGTTCTATAAACTCTTATTTTGCAATCCAAGTATCCCTGAAAAGGTAATTGAAGTGGCTTTCCAATGAAAGAAACGAGAAATAAATTGGAGGTCGGGAAGTGGGTCAAAAACAGGTTACAACAGTCGGAGGTCAAAACAGTTTTGAAGTTAGCCTGTTTTCTTTTTAAGTTTTGGGTTGTTTGGGGTACTTAGGGTTGCATTGGGATCTTCTAACGAACATGAGAGATGGTTTATATATTTTATTAAGTATCTGCACTTGGGCTAAGGTTGTGGTTTAGGGTAAGACTCCTTAATTGTAACAAACTTTTAATATGTTTAAAATCAGGAAATCTGGAATGACAAAAGTATATATATATATATATATATATATCGAGGCCTTATCAGTAGCTTTAAGGTTAGGGCAAGTGGGAGGTGTTAGCTAACACATGTAAAGGTATGAATATTCATTTTACAGAAACCATGGGTATGTATAAGTGGATGTTTGACTTAATGTTTGGAGACCTAAAAACTGGTACTGTTTTGTGTAAAATATGAACGGGATAGTTATTAAACTTAACCAAGTTAAGGACTTGTTAGGGAAGGGTAATGGGGTGTTTAGAGCATATAAATGGGGTATTTATATGGAAGTAGGCTAGATGTCCATCATAGGTTGATGAGCCATCTTAGTGATTGGTTCATGTATTGATTGCGTGTTTTTGGTTTGTTAGCTTGTTGCTAGTACGAGGACTTTTAGAGAAGCAACCAGGTGAGTTTCATAGTCCCATGTTTACTATTGATTTTGACTTCCAGATGGGATGGAAGAGACACTGTGTTGAGTTATTTTCTAAATTGATGTTGTGAATGTTTTTGTGATTTGAGATGGATTTGTGTGTACATTATGTGATTAACTGCTATGTGATTCTTAATTGTGTATGATTTGGATCGGGGGACACGTGTTGTCTCAGTTATTGTGGTTTGACAAGGTAGGGGCCTTGGGATAGGTACATAACGTGATCGTCTATGAGACTAATGGATAATTACAAGGTAGTGGCCTTGGGATAGGTACATAGTGTGATCATCTATGGTACCATGGTGTTTGGTAAGGCTGAGGGCCTTAAATTTTGGTTTGGTATGATTGATCTTGAATGTTAGTTGTTAATACATATTTGTAACACATTGTCCATATGTTATTGTGGTGATGGTTGTTATTCACAGCTTATAACTGATTTGGCGTTAGAGTCTAAACCTATGACTCTCACCAACATTATGTTGACGTGTTTTAGTGTCTCTTTCAGGTGATTTTATGGTTAAGCTTGAGAATAGAAGTGGCTAGGATTTGGAGTTGTGTAGGAATGCATTTAGAAGGAGATCCCCGTTACTTCTTAGTCTTTTATGTTTGTTTGTTTGTGATATTTGATTGTCTTGGGTAAGAGGTAGGACTGTTACCTACTTACCTAGACTCCTGCATTTGTTGAGATATTGTCATGACTTTTGTGTCACCATTTTATGACATTTCTTATGTCATATAGTTATCTCTATAGACACGCCATGTTGTGATGATATCCATACGTCGCGCCCCATATTCCGCCATGGTGGGGTGTGACAGAATGGTATCAGAGACAGTGGTTATAGAGAATTAGGTTGCCTAGTCGTGTAGCCTAGTCTATAGCTTAAGGGTCCCTGCATATAGGCGTCATAGGAGTATGTGTGCATTTTATAATAATTGATGTGTTTGGATGTTTTTTATTGCGATGTTTTGACTAGTATGAATTGAACCGTAGTATGTTCATACTTAGTCACATGTTATTTTCTTTTCGGGTTTGTTACTAGTGCGGGTTGAACCATAATCATCCACGCTAGTCACTGTTGTATTTCGCTTAAATTGTACATTATAGTACATAATTTAGTACAAGGTAGTTTCTATCTTCTATCGAGTTATTTTACATATCTGAGGTATGTTATTTTTCTTTTGATGTTTAAGTCATGTTCCCTAAGAATCGTGTGGTGGTTCGCGCTACTAGGAGTAGGTGGATAGGAAGGATTTTAAGTTGTTTCCACTCTTACGGGCGACATGACTTATAACCGATTTTGTTTTCGTTTTGGATTTAGTCTATGTTGTTTTAGCTAGACTATGGATTTTTGTATTCCAAGAGTATTACTATGTTATCTTAATAGATGGAGTTTTGGACTTTATTGTTTATGTGGTTATGAGCTTATGTGAGTAGATGGATTATGTGTTATATGTTGTATTGATTCTTATAAGTGTCATCATAGGAGGGAGTGCATCGGGGGAAGGGTAATTGTATAAGTATGGTGGCCAACATAGTTATACAAGTACCACAACTTCAATGGGTTCTCAAGTATGAATGCATGAAAGAGGGTTAGTACATGCTTGTATATGATGAGATGTAGTATTTGGGTATACATATAATATATGGGTTTATGTAACGGCCGCCTAAGATAGGGCTATTTTTTTAGTGTGTTATATGTTTTGAGTTATAGTCGTGTTGTGTGATTATGAGGTCACACGATACGGGTTGGTTTTGGTAATGGGTTTTGTGCCTTGTTGTGGCGTTGTGAGATGGTGAAAAGGTGATTACTCGTATGAAAAAACGAGCGTATAAAGCGATTGATGGACGTGACATGTATGATAACGAGTATGTTTGGGAGATTCGATAGGTATACATATGCGGATGTATATATACTAATAGATGTTATGTTATGATTTACGGTCGTTCAGTAGTTATTATAACTTGAATGTACCTTGTGTTTGTTCGTGTTTTATGGTGCTAGAGTTTGTTGGAGTTCCAACGACGTTTTGAATCTTTTGAAGTGTGTCTTGTAGCGTATTATTTGAGTTTTGTATTTCACGTGTACGTTTTAAAATGGTGTTTTTGGTTTCAAGTCTATTGAAATAACTTGGGATTTCTTTTGAGATAATGAAATCTTTTGTGTTGGGTCTTGCATTTCTTTTGGTCGGTATATATTGAGTTAGATGGTTGGTTGTATTCGGTAAAATAAGGGTAAGGTGTTGGAGTCGTGTTTGAAACAAGATGTAACATAAGATTTATTTTTTTAATCAACACTTATATATTTCAAATTCTAAAAGACTTTCTTTAAAATAAAGCGAAGTAAAATTTCTTTCTACTTACATAGTTTATATAATTGGGTTTAACCAATCCACGTCATTTATAATTATTAATACGAGGTTAAATTGAGTTTATGAAGGTTACACATACAATTATATCTTTCGTTTAAAAGGATTGCATTAATCACTAAGTTTATTCTTTAGTTTTTAAAACAACTAGTATAAAATTGTTTTGGTCATAACTTGTTCGTTTTTAGAGCTTTTTGAGTGATTTAAAAGCCAAATAATTATGTACTCAGAACGTACTTTTCAAATATTCAGAATGTATAGTCATGGGAGGTCAGTCTCTTGGCCGGAATTATTGTACAAGTGTCGGGTTAAAGGTTGAGTTTGTATAGTAGTTTATTTTTTTGATTTGGGATGCACGGGATACCTAGTTTTTTGAGTTGAGTTTTGAGTTCGTCAAGAGGGTTGTTTGTATATTGTTTGAGTCACATAGATGTGGGACGTAATAATAATAATAAAAAAAAGATATATGTTCTTTTGGAAAAGTCAGTCTTTTGCATGGTTTAAATAATATGTCGCGGGGCGTAATATGTTTGGTTGCCATTGGGTGTTTCTTGGATTATTTATCGTTGTCATGGGTCATTTTGAATTGATACATGTTTTGGGGTTGAGTTTTCTCTTGAGTCTCATGGTTTTTGACTTGTTTTAAATGGTGCACGTGAAATGTCGTTAGTTATCCGTTGGTTTGATTCGTTGATCGTATCCGATGGATTCAGGATGTAGTTTTGGTTTCGTATTGTTCTGGAGCGTTGAGGTAGTCGTATGAAAGACTTGGTCGCGCCTACACGCTTAAGTAGGTGACCATGAGAGAACGGTTGAAATACCCTTAGTGGGGAGGAAAGAAGTTCATAGACGAACTAACATGGTCATGAGGTCTCTTAGGAGTACCCAGAGAGATGAATAGAGATTTATGGGATACCAGCACAAGTAACGTGCCATAGAGAGTGTTGGAAGGGGATATTGTTCGTAAGGCATGTTTGTTTTCTAAAAACTTCCAAAAATTTAGTAGGTTTGCATATTATTTTGAGGTAGAATCATAAATAGAGCAAGTAGGAGAAGTGAGAGGAGTTGTAGTTAGTGCCTTTCTAAGGCAAATCGTTGATGGAGTGATTTAAAAACAAGAGCTGTTAGAAACTGCAACGGATGCAAGGTAAAAGTTGAGTTGCTTAGTAGTAGATTGGATGTGGAAAGCGGTTGAGTGGTCTGATGAGAGGAAGCATTGGTCTTTTAAGATGCGTGTAGAATTTTGCAAGTAGAACGAGGTAGGAATTTATTCGTATTGCCGCTAAGAGAGGGTGCAAGGAGGACATAGTTGAAACAGCTAAGGATGTTGTATGAACGCTTTGGGTTTACGGTTATGCATTTGGCTTCGCCAAAGCACTAGCGGTTTTCATGGTGTCAATGAACCAAGTGTGCATGAACGTGTATAAACGAGTTGTCATCGGGAGCATCGACGACATCTTGATCTACTCAAATCTGAGAAGGAGAGTGAGGCGAATTATGTGTTGGTTTCGGAGTGGAGTTATACGTGAGATTTTCGAGTGTGAGTTTTAGTATTAATTTTACCATGATGAGTAGTTAGAGATGATGGCATATCATGGGACCAGCAAGGGGCGAAGTGAAGAAGGATGAAGAAGCATTTTGGAGGCTGAAGAAGTAGATTTGATAATGAGGCGATCTTGGCATTATCGGAAGGCTGGATGAATTCGTGAAGCATGACGATACGTAGAGCAAGGATTTGGACGCGTACGGGGACGACAAAGAAAGGCGATTGCTTATACGTTACAGGAACTGAAGATTTGGAAGAACTGGATAGACTTAGTTAGTGGAGCTGGATTGTTATATCTGCCTAGAATGCTAGAGGCATTTGGGGTACGAGACGTAGAGAATGATCTATACGGATTATGAACGTCTCCAACACATATTCAATCACCTTGATTGAACATTTGGAAAAGGTGGTGGGTGGAGTTAAGTGACGAAAGAAAATTACATGGCCAAGTACCATCTGGGAAAGGCAAGCATGGTTGATGAGACATGGAATAAGAAGAATGGAGTGAAGCTGAGACGAACTTGAACTATATGGATGTCGTATTTGGGTGGTTTGGATGAAGGATGTAGGTTGCACGAGTTGAGTTGTCTAAAGCAGAGAACGCGTCAACATGTATGTTGCGTGGCTTGGACAATCATATGGAGAAAAGGGACGTAGACTATACTTCCTACATAGATAGGAGTAGCTTAGAAAGTGCGATGTAAGGACGAAGTTGGTGAAAGGGATACATAATGCGGTGGAGGAATAAGTACGACGAGAGTTGGATGATAGTCAATAGACAGACTAATTCATCTCATATTCAAGAGGAATGAGAAGTCACGTAGTTGAGAAGTTGGAAGGATTGCATACGAATGTGATGGAATAGAGGGTTTTGGCGTAAACGTTAGCCTAATATGTATGGAATGCCTTATGAAGGATTATGGCAAGGGAAGAACTCATGGATATGTGAAAGACCATCATGGGTCACTTTGTAAGGAAATTGGAATTTTAAGTAGTTTGGAGTACAGACTAAAGGGAGTTGATGAACATGATTGGATATGAGTATATCCAGCTAACTGGGAAAAGGATAGACAAGTGAGATATTTGTACAACCTTAGGAGTTACACTGAGGGAATGAGTGATTGATTTAGAGGGAGTTAGGAAACTCTTTAGCGATGGCTGAGTTTTCATATAATGATAGTTATCATACCAGAAGTCGATAAATGCCATTTGAGGCACTATATGAAAGGATAGGATGAGATGTCCCCATTGTGGACTAGAATTGGTAAAAGAGGCTACGAATGTGGTAATGGTGTTTGTGGAAAGGATGATAGCAACAAGGGTGCTATGTAGAAAAGGAGGAAACCGCTAGAGTTAGTGACAAGATTATGTAGAAAGTTTCACCCATAGTAACGGGTGGTATGATTTGGTAAAATGGAAGAGTTGATGTAGAGTTTTGTAGGTCCATTTATGATCTTTGGAAAGATCGGACCATTAGCTTATAAGCATAGAATTACCTGGGGGAAATGAGTTTTATACATGATACATTTCATGTATTGAGATTGGTAAAGGTTGTTTGAGAATGCATTTTGCATGTACGGTTATTCGGGACTTGTGTTAATAAGAGTCTTTTTTTATCAAAGAGTTATCTGTGAGATTTATTGACTGTGAGGTCAAGAGTTTGGCAATGAGTTTAATTAATTTTGGTTTGTATATGTGGTATTTTGAAACTTGAACTAAAGTTCACGTGGAAATGAGGGGAGTTCGTTTAGAACAAGTATCCTCATGTGATTTGTTGTTTGTGTGTTTGATCCTAAGGAGTAAATCTCGGGACGAGATTTCTATTAGGAGGGAGTGATGTGACAACCCTGGTTTTGAGGTTCGTCACTTAGTTTTATTTTGTGCTAGTTACGTGTCTTTACGTGTTTATGTGCTTATTGGTGTGTATAGATTGTGGTTTGGATATAGTTTCCGGTACGGGGTACCTTGTGAGTGAAACGATGTGAGATGATTTCATGTTCATGAGCTCACATGGTAGTGACTATGATATGAGATGGTGTTATTTAGTGGTTTTACGTATACGTATATGTATTATAGAAAATCGTATTTTTACGATTTACGGTTTAGCATTTAGAGGTCTCAGATGAGGTAATTAGTCATATGGATATTTTTCGGGATGGTTTTAGGTCATTTAGGACTTAGTTATAAAGTTTATTTCAAAATTTGAGATTTTTTATAAAAGTGTATATTTTACGTCTTTTACGGTAAACCGCGTAAAAACTGACTAGTTTTACGGTTTTGGGGTTTTGGAGGCTTTAGGAGCTGAAATAAATTAAGGTAAATTAAGGTATTGTTAATAACATAATATTAAACAATAAAAAGAAAAAAAACGAAATTTAATGGATATGGAATGGGTATAAACGGTTGGAAAAGAAAAAAAAAGGAAAAAGGAAAAAAAGAGAAAAAGGAAACATTGTATTGGGCTAGGATTAGTATGGTAATTATATAAAGACTTTTATTAACTAAAAACACATCATAAATCCCCTGGAGATCAAGCTTAGGTCGAATTTAATGGAGAAAATTAGGGTTCTTCATAAAATTTTGGGGGTTTCATAAATCAAAGGTAAATCTTCAAATCCCTTTTCAATTAAATTGTTTTTAATGTTATTATAATCATCTTATGATGGATTTAGGTTAGGGTTTAATTTAAAAATAGTAAATTAATTTTATATTGATCATAATATGATGATTACAAAAATTAGGGCTTGTACTTAGTGGGATTAGGGTTAATTAATGAGGTTAATTTTGTTAAACCCGTTTTTAAAAACTGGGCAGAATTTTGAGTCAATTGTTTTGAGCAGATCGGGAGTTTTATAAACTCTTATTTTGCAATACAAGTATCCCTAAAAAGGTAATTGAAGTGTCTTTCCAATGCAAGAAATGAGAAATAAATTGGAGGTCGGGAAGTGGGTCAAAAACAGGTTACAACAGTCGGAGGTCAAAACAGTTTTGAAGTCAGCCTGTTTTCTTTTTAAGTTTTGGGTTGTTTGGGGTACTTAGGGTTGCATTGGATCTTCTAACGAACATGAGAGATGGTTTAAATATTGTATTAAGTATCTGCACTTGGGCTAAGGTTGTGGTTTAGGGTAAGACTCCTTAATTGTAACAAACCTTTAGTATGTTTAAAATCAGGAAATCTGTAATGACAAAAGTATATATATATATATATATATATATATATATATATATATATATATATATATATATATATATATATATATATATATATATATATATATATATATATATATATATATATATATATATATATATATATATATATATATATATATATATATATATATATATATATATATATATATATATATATATATATATATATATATATATATATATATATATATATATATATATATATATATATATATATATATATATATATATATATATATATATATATATATATATATATATATATATATATATATATATATATATATATATATATATATATATATATATATATATTATATATAGGTATATTTATGACTTGAAACCACAGTTTTAGATCCCAGTCATATCCCAGTCACATCTTTTAACCAATAGGATTTGAGTATTCCCTAGAAAATCTCCAAATTCCACTAATTTTCCGTTTGAAATCGCAGTTTTATGAAAATCGCGTTTTGGAAACGCAATTTTGAAAACTTGGTTTTGGAAATTGCGTTTTGTTTTTTCTGTTGTAAAAAACATTATTTTTTTAGTGAGGGTTGTGAGATTCAAACTGAGTACCTCTAGGTTATTTGTTTTGGTGTTTTCCAACTGAGCTATTGGATGATTTTTATTTTTTGATGATGAACCTCTATATTTATTATCCGGTTTTGTATTTAATATAATAAATATCTTCTGATATTTTTTAAAATATATCAAGATATACTCCAAGTATATTCATCCATATCTAAATTTTGTTGAAAATTATATTTTTTTGAATTCTGTTTATCACGTATTAATTTTCTATCAAACCCTAATTCGCTAAAAAATCATCCATCGTAATCTTCTTTTTCTTGTGTAGGTTTTTTCCAGTTTGATCATAGAAAATATATCAAGATATCCTTCTTAATATATTCATAAAAATCCATATCGTTATACGTATTAATCTCATTCACGTATTAATCTCTTTTATTTTATCAAAACCCTAATGCTCCTTCATAACCTTAATCTTTTTCGTTTCGTTTTGTTTGGCTGAATAAATCCTAAAAATATGATTCGTTATTTTTTTAAGATTATGTATGCTGGTGTATTCATTGTTTTGCAGGTTAATGAAGCATCTTAAAAAGAGTTACCTCTTTTTTTGAACTCTAATGATCTCAAATCCTAATGAAACTGGTGTTTTATTTTCTTTTGAAGGTTAAGGAATTATCTAAAAAAGGTACCTCTTCTTTTAGAAAACTCTAATCAAAGTATTTTTTTCTTTGTTTTGTTTTGCAGGCTAATAAAACATGTATGAATATATAAAGATTAATAAAGCCTATGTGAGCATTCCAGATTTCATATTATATAACCACCATGAAATTGACGGTTTCACCTTGCGGAATTACATACCCTTTTACCTCTACATCCTTTGTGACTTTATAAGGTAGCATGAAATGACAAGGGAGGTGTCTCCTCAACCCTTCCAAAACTACTACTTTTGGATACGTATTTGACTATAACGCAACATGACTGTTAGCCATTTGACTGTCAACCTAAAGGCTTTCAGCCTTTAAAATATCACATGTATGCCAGGTGGATGCGATGACATTCTTTTAAGAAGGATGGATTATCTGAGGAAGAAAAACAAGCAATTAGATTCACTAAACAACGATGGAGTGTTCACAAAAAGATTAAACAGTGACCCTAGATGGAAATCTATAAAGGTAAAATTTTACAAACCTGTTTAGTTATCTTGTAGATATGTATCATGTACATAGTGATTTAAGAATTGATTTTTCTTTCTGTGATTAATTGCCATGAAGGTGATCCTTTCTGATGCATATGTTTCTGATGCAAATGTTACTGGTGGTCTTCTTTGGGTAATATATGCTTTTTGGCTTTTGCACATACTATGATATCTGTCTAACTCGCTAATTGAATCACAGGACAAGAGAGGAAACATGAGAAATTCATACCACTATCTATTTATGATTAAATAACTCAATATCTACTTTTTTCAGGTAGTTAAGGTAGGCGAGTTTGGTGTTTCGATAGGGACATCTGATACTGGTGTCATAACATCAGAAACGAGGACTATCCTTGGTATATATCTAATTCTTGGTATTTTACCACCGAATGCTTAAATCAAATGCTTATCAAGTCTTAATATGCTAACATACTTATAATATTAGTATGTCTAATAGTAGTACGAGGCATAAAATCTGACGTTTGTGTGTTTTGTTTTCCACGTCACTCTAGATGGTGGCTTAAAAGTTCTTAGTTGTTCAAGAACATAAATTACATTTACAACAATGTCTGCAGGTTGGTCCCTTATAGATATTTAACATACGAATTTAAGCATAACAAATGTGAATACCATCACATTAATGGCACCTCTAAGCAAAATTGTTTCTGTTTATCTTAACAGGGCTCTCAGACAGTACCTGCAACATGAGATGAGAGTTCGTGGTTGTGAGATTGATTTAGCGAGTAGTTGATGATTTTGTTTTTCTATGTTTTTTGTTGGAAATTATTTTCTAACACACATGCCTACATTCAAAGTTCGCGAGGTATGTTCACAATAATGATTATAATTGTCATCCAGATTGTGACTTTATCTGTTAAATTGAAATTTTTTCATTTGCATTATCAGGACGCCATAAATTTACTGTTTCCGGTATACAGGAAGGAGTTTAGGGCTATGAATGGTTATTTAATCGATTCAATCAAGGTGATTGATTTAGTTATTCTTTTGTATCGGTTATAATAACTTTAAGATATGAACTACTCCGTGATTGCTTGGACTTAGCGGCTATTTTTTTCCCTTGTCACACAGCCAGATCTTAGCAAAGTAGAGCACTTTATTCAGGCAGTGGGATCATATGAAGATACTATATTCCATAAAAGAGCTCAGATGCATTAGGTAAAAACTGTTTTATACTCAGAGATGCTAAGAAGAAAAACAAAATCGTGTTTAGTTCTCTACTTCACTGGCACGTGCATGGCATCCACTGTTAAATGTAATAGACTACTGTTATTAGATGTGCCATGCATATTATATACTGTTGATGTGGATTTATTTATCAGTTTGAAATGTTTTTGTTAGGAAAAAAGCCTATAACAAAACCTGGTAGGGTGGTACATAGATATTATCCAGCTTGGTTATGGTAGTTAACGGAATGGTGCGCATTTTTTGTTTGGGAGATTTATGGTCTTGGCAAGTTTATTTTTTCTCAAGAAAAGTATGACGAAAATGTGAAATAAGAAAAAGTTAACTTAAAAGAACATGTATTTCTATCTTCCTTTATGTTGTTAAATGCTGCATAAAGGGTGATGTAAAATTATTTTCAGGCGGTTGAGGGAATGGGCCGAGATATAGTGAAGGAAGATAAAATTACGGAGGGATTATTGATTGTCTCATGTGAAGAAGATTACATCAAAGTTGGAAAGGTGGTCGTCCCTGGGAACTTAAAGTCCCGTTCATAATGACAATAATGCAGTCGATGTCCCTGATCACATATTCACTTTTAAAACATAATGGCAAAAACTCTCTTTAGATTTTCATTTTTCAAATGAGACACTACAACTCTATATGACTAAAATCATTGAAAAGTATCTGAATTTTTTACTCAGTTGAGGTGGTATTGTAGAATGACTTTATATATATTAATTTGACATTCTATTTTAGGCTTACTACTTATCTGTGCCATTTCCAATCGAGAAAACTGCATCTAGAAACATAACTGATTTTAATGTTGGGGTTAACATTTCTGAGATTCTCAACTAAAACCTCGATTATAATTTTGTAGATGGTTAAAAGCTTTCTCCTGTTCATTACAAACAGCGGAGATCAATGTCAACACCCCATAGGATCAGCAGTGTGCCACTCGCCGAAAACTTGTTTTCCTCTCAATAAGATGGGTCTTTGTGCGCCTTTTTTTAAAAGGTATTGGGGGTGGGAACTGTCTAGAAAGCCTCTTATCTTATTGATGGAGCTCGAGCAGCTCATCATAAGGGAATACCAGTTCCTTGACTTAAGGTTGTAGGACTTGGTAGAGTCTTGACAAAATAGGCTGCAATGGCGACCAAGAGACTAAAAGAATTGCTTGAGGGCTGCAAGTCAAACCGTGACAACAGAGTGACTAGCTCAAGGAACGAAGTCAATGTAAAGGTAAATATCGAGACCCAATCAAATTTTGGTACTATCAGACATCTTTGTTCTTTTATAAAGTCAGGTTTTTTTTATCGCAGAGAAATGATAAGTCATTGCAGCGTTGGCTGATCATGAAGTGTAAGTGATGGTGGGCATTCATGAAGTTTGACATGAATACGAGAAACAAAACCAAGTGTAAGTAAATTTATATCAACTAATGCTTTATATCTATGTTCAAATAGGAAGATGATATTGCAGAGTAAGAAGGATATATGAACGAACATTATTGTATTTGACATGTCTCATCTCTGACATATCGTTATGAGGTAATATAATCTGAGCTACTCACATAGGGTCTAAATGCATAAAGCATATGAATCGTGCAGTATTAATAATACTAATATAAATATAAGTATTAAATTTTAGCCCTGTAATCTATTTTCATAAATGAGCGGCTGGAATATTTGCTTTTCAGAACTGTTGTTCTGAACTGATAGAAACTTGAGCAATATATGAAACTTCGTATTGTCTGATTTAGTTTGCCAAACACACATGCAATTGCATCTTTTTTATAATCTTACTTGCTTCTTTTGTCCTGCATACTCTCAGGTATAGGCACCATCTGGTATGGATCACACACAGGTTTGCTACTAATACAGTTTATTTCCATGCATAAGAAGGTGAATGTGCAACAGTTATTGTTTGGGGATACATAACAAAACCCTCACAATTGATCAAGAAGGTGAACCCATATATGAACTATTGTTCTGAACAAGAAGGTGAGAATTATTTTGTTTGGAATCCAACCCTCTTGCTAGCAATTGATCAAGAATTAGGAACCTCAAACAAATTAAGCATAACAAAAATCCAATCTTGGGTGCTCATGAGCACAAGTTAGCCGTGTTTGGGAATTACCTTAAGATGCCACAAAAATTTTAACTCCCGAATTTGATGATGGTGAGGTTTTCAAATGGAGCAAGGTACATATCGAAATTACAGAACTTTTCCATCTTTAATTTTTAGCATTACAGGTAAATAATATTTGCAATCATCATGGATTGAAAGGTAGCTATGATGTAGAAGTAGCAACGATAGAAAATAAGACATAGATAGGACAGGATGTCATGGCAGATCATAATTTTATATTGGCCCTCTTAAACCATCTGGCCTAAGGAACCACATGAGTGAAGTACAGGTTGCAATCATATTTCTTTATGATGTTATTACCTTACGTATTGTTACTATCTCATCTTCTTGTGTAGAAATATGGAATAGGTTATCGATTTCTTTGTTCTAATAGTTTCTCAATTGATTTCTGTAGCTTCTTGGAAGGAGTAATGGATTTTAGGTAGCAACTACACATCGCCCATGTACGAAAGGGATTTGGCTGTAGAGTACTCCCATAAAGAGAACAGCTCTTGATGGAACTAAATATCAGATCAATAGAATCAATGGCGGTGATCTAGAGTGATTAATGGCGTCATCAGGAATGAGAGGGTTATCGGTATTTATATCAGGTGTATGGAATTGTATGGAATCATGATTTTCGAAGATTAGCAATTACTGCAATCCTCAATGATGTAATTGTTCGCAACAAAAATTTACAATTCCTAGCGTTGACCCTGGTTGGAAACATTGGTGGTATAGAATTGGTTGAATCACTGGTTCGTGATGTTCAGAAGTTGTCGAGTGGTCTGATTGTGAATAGCAGGTTCTCCAGAGTCTTTCAACATCAGTTCTGTTTCAGCAATCAATAAAAACTATTGCAACAACAGAGATTTATGTTAGAACCTTTATCAAGTAAGTTTAAACACATAAATTAGATCATTTGGGTTTGCTGAGGATTTTAATCCTTAAAAATGTAATTCTTCTCATATTTGTTGGGTCTGCTCATCAAAATTATTTATTGTAGTATTATATAGCAGATAAATAGCTTAAATGTGTCGATACAAGTAAACTGGTTTTGATCATACAAGAAGTTTAAGATATACAATTTCTGGGTTACGGGGTTCTAGGAGCATAAACAATATAAAACAGTTATCGATAGCTTTTTTGAACGAAAAATATCAAGCCTAAATGATCTTAAGGTTACACTCATTTGCAGCTATTGCGACCTCCCCAACCGCCACTACAACCTCAGCATCTTAGACCAACACCGTCTGATCAAGCCATGTCTGGCCCGTTACTTGCTTCCCGAGATCATATATATTATCAAATGATGCAACAAGATAACTGATAACTGTCAAAGTTACAAGGCAGGGAAAAAGAACCCATTATCATATCAATGGTCATGTCCAACTCAAAGAAAGAGGTATGCATTTCAAATAAATATTTTAATTTTCTCTAGAAAAGTTCTACCTATTTAACTCGTGTTTATTGAAATACAACCTAAATGACTTGATATCTTATAAATGGATTGGAGATGTCTTTACTGACATGGGTCTCATTGGTAGGTTTCTTGATATTGGTTCTGTAAAGTAACCTGCTCTTGCTCCTCAGAAAGTTATGCTTGATTTGGAGACAGAAGATGAGTAAGTTTTATCCTTACTTAACATTGATTTTAGATTGTTTATTTTCTTTTTAGCTTTAGATGATTTGCAAAGGAATTAATCAGGATCTGTCAATGGGAAGTGAGATGTTATTGGAAAATTCAGACTTGATTATATATTTAAAGGGCGTGTGAGTGAGAATTAAAACTGATCAGTGTGAAGTAAAAGTTGCAGCAATCAGTATTCGGAACTGATTATTGGTATAACCGTATAAATATATACTCACCTAAAACTAAAAAGGATTCTTAAAAAGTACATAATTACTTTATTTTCAGCTCTTAATACGGATCACTTATGTTAACGACCAAAGGGGTGAAGGGGCCATTTGGAAAGGTGACGGATTAAAATCGGAGACTTATTTCTCAAAATAATGGGACAATAGTTTGTTTGTTGTCTTTCAATGATACTCGACTTGGATACCCTTTTAATTAACCTCCTTTTTACAAACTGATTTTTAATCAGCCCCTCCGTTTGTAACATTCCTAACAAACTATATAGCCATTAGCGATATAACATACCCTCACCCACATTCAGGAACTGAGTAAAACTCAGCTCATCCACTGCTCATTTTAATCAGCGTCCTATTTAATTCACAAACCCCCTGAACAACTAATAGAATGTGTATTCACTAACATCTCAGTTCATCCTTTCCTCAATACCATTTTTTCATCTCAATCTTACTAACAAGAATTGTATTTGTAAAGAATATGTGAAAATGTATTTGATAGTCTTCATTCGTGTCTGAGCAGAACCCTTCTTCTAAACATTCTGGTTTCACCGCAGCGTCAAGTCGTTTTGGAAATCTATCTCAGGAATCAAAACATGTGAGGCGCGCCACCACACTTGAAGCTTCAAGTGAACCTGCTTTTGGTGCTCCTAGCACACCAGCATCTGCATCTTCAATCACCCCTGCCTTTGGTCAACCTGCAATCCAAATCACAGGTTCCTTCGTGTTTGAGCAGAACCCTGCTTCTAAGCGCTCTGGATTCACCACACAGTCAAGTCCTTTTGGAAATCCATCTCAGGAATCATAACCTACAATGGGAGGCGCGCCACCACTTGAAGCTTCAAGTTAACCCGCTTTTGGTGCTCCTATCACATCAACATCTGCATCTTCAATCACCCCTGCCTTTGGTGAACTTGCAATCCAAATTACAGGTTCATCCGTCTCTCGATAGATAGACAATAGGAAGATGATTAATAACTCTAAAGCAGAGATCATGTTCTCGCAAATTAAAATATTCTCTGTAGTTGCAATGTCAAAACTCCCTAAACGAGTTAGACAACGTTCAGGCAAACAATTAGGAGTCGATGCTCAAGAGGTATGCTTTCCCATGTTTTTCAATTTATTATAGTAGCATTTTTCTTTGTAGGATCAGTTGTAGACCTGGTGAAATCCTAGAAGAACTTGAGGTCAGAAGGTAATCTCCAAGGCAGTTCCTCATCCTTACCAATACCCATAGTATGCGTAGCAGCAACCACATCCTGATAAGTTCTCGCATCCCCGCACTTTACTTGGATTTACCTCGCAAATTAGTTATTGTATATGAATAATAATGATATTATCGATGTTGTTTTGCAGGTTTAACAAGCTGTTGTATAAAATGTAGGGGCTAATATGTTAATGCGAACACATACCTTAACTGGTGAGAGAAGCTCTTATATTCTGAGTATCTACCAATTGTGTCTTTCATTAAAATGTGAGTTATGTTTTTAAAGATTTGATATCATCTCAATAGAAAAGTATCTATAGCTTTTACTTTTCTTACAGCAGTGACACAGATTTAGTCATTCCAAATCGCATGGTCCGCAACCTTGATGGATTTGGTCGACCACCTTGGAATGCAGACACGAATCATGTACTAAATCAGACATAACGTTTGTGCAATTTCTTGCTATTAAAAAATGCAAATTACACTAACATTAATGGCTGTGAGCATGCAGCGGTGAGTACCCGATAACTACTTTTTTAGCGAACAAATATTACAATTTTAATTAAGTTTTAATTTAAAGTTAAAGTAGCAAAGAAATTAAATTAATTTAAATAAACTCATTAAAAACGAGAAACTAAAATTTAATAAAATTATATCAAATTGGATGTTGAATTAAAGAGCACGAAATTTTAGAAAATATGGTAAAATTAGATTATAAAAAAAATATATATCAAAAGATATTTCAATTTAAAGATAAAAGTTTTTTGAATTGTTTGTTACTAAGTTTGTTACACAAGTTTGTTATAAAAACGTATGGATGGATGAGATCAATTTAACAAAATATAATCTAAGGGTTTAAATTTAACGTTTATGTCTTAATTTTTGGTTTGGAGTTAGGTTTGGAAATTTTAGGTTCGGTATTAAGATCGGAGTTAAGATCGGAGTTACCGCCTTTATATAATAGTATAGATAAAAACTCTCAAAGCCCTAAAAATATAAAAATTAGTTTCATTTAGATTTTCTTTTAACAAAAAGGAGTCCAACTACAAACATATATAATTAATACACAAACGTACTTTTAAAAAATATTTAAAGAAACGACCCCGCCCGTTGGGCGGGTTACGACGCTAGTATATATATATATATATATATATATATATATATATATATATATATATATATATATATATATATATATATATATATATATATATATATATATATATATATATATATATATATATATATATATCGGGTCCTTAACAGAATCGTTAAGGTTAGGGCAAGTGGGAGGTGTTAGATAACATATGTAAAGGTATGAATATTCCTTTTACAGAAACCATGAGTATGTATAAGTGGACGTTTGACTTAATGTTTGGAGACCTAAAAACTGGGACTGTTTTGTGTAAAATATGAACGGGATAGTTATTAAACTTAACCAAGTTAAGGACTTGTTAGGGAAGGTTAATGGGGTGTTTAGAGCATATAAATGGGGTATTTATATGGGAGTAGGCTAGATGTCCATCATAGGTTGATGAGCCATCTTAGTGATTGGTTCATGTATTGATCGCGTGTTTTTGGTTTGTTAGCTTGTTGCTAGTGCGAGGACTTTTGGAGAAGCAATCAGGTGAGTTTCATAGTGCCATGTTTACTGATTTTGACTTTCAGATGGGATGGAAGAGACACTGTGTTGAGTTATTTTCTAAATTGATGCTGTGAATGTTTTTGTGATTTGAGATGGACTTGTTTGTACGTTATGTGATTAACTGCTATGTCATTCTTGATTGTGTATGATTTGGATCGGGGGACACGTGCCGTCTCAGTTATTGTGGTTTGACAAGGTAGGGTCCTTGGGATAGGTACATAGCGTGATCGTCTATGGGACCAATGGATAATGACAAGGTAGTGGCCTTGGGATAGGTACATAGTGTGATCATCTATGGTACCATGGTGTTTGGTAAGGTTGAGGGCCTTGAATTTTGGTTTGGTATGATTGATCTTGAATGTTAATTGTTAATACATATTTGTAACACATTGTCCATATGTTATTGTGGTGATGGTTGTTATTCACAGCTTATAACTGATTTGGCGTTAGAGTCTAAACCTATGACTCTCACCAACATTATGTTGACGTGTTTTAGTGTCTCTTTCAGGTGATTTTATGGTTAAGCTTGAGAATAGAAGTGGCTAGGATTTGGAGTTGTGTAGGAATGCATTTAGAAGGAGATCCCCGTTCCTTCTTAGTCTTTTATGTTTGTTTGTTTGTGATATTTGATTGTCTTGGGTAAGAGGTAGGACTGTTACCTACTTACCTAGACTCCTGCATTTGTTGAGATATATTCATGACTTTTGTGTCACCATTTTATGACATTTCTTATTTCATATAGTTATCTCTATAGACACGCCATGTTGTGATGATATCCATACGTCGCGCCCCATATTCCGCGATGGTGGGGTGTGACAGATGATTATGATAATTTTGTTTCAGAGTATAAAGACATGCCAACTTATGATTATTTTGATGATGTTGATACTGTCTCGAGTGATTCTTCACATGATGACCTTGCTCCTACTTTTGATGAAGATCCTCCACCAAACACTCTTGATACTTTGGATAATTACTCATTTGAGGAAGATTTTGCCACTTTCCTTAATACATACTTCCCCAATGAGAATGATTCTCCTCCTTTGGACTTTGATTATGGTCTTTATCCTCCTTCGGATATGAAGAAACCCGTTCCAAAGGAGAAGAAACCAAAAGACACCACCATCCATAGTACTTATGTTTTGACACCTCTCTATCCACCTTCTGAGGATGAAATTGTGCGATTTATGAGCGGATCTTCTTCAAATTCTACTTAGCGTGAGTGTTATTTTCCCCTAAAGTAAAAGGTGTTCGATCCCGGTATTGCAATTTTTAAGCCATCCCAGTATCCATCTGATGAAATAAAAGGAAAGATTTTTGGAACTTGTGGAGATATGCTTGCACTTCATCCTACTTTCAACCACCGTGCTCAATCTTTCCTTAAGGGAACCTTGCCTACTCTTCTTTGGCTTGCCTTGTTCGCCTTAAGCTTGTGCTACTTGATGGATGAAAACCATGTCTTTGATCCCGGTGGATATTTTTCAAGGTTCTTACCATGCTAATCAAGGTCGAGTCAGGCTCACGACTCGGTTAACAAAAACAAGCCCTTCTCGAGAGGCAACCCGCAGTATCTATCCTTTTATTATGTTTTCCTAATAAGTGTAGGGGGAGACCCTAGTATGTGTTTGTTGTTTTCTTTCTTCTCATGTGCAGGGATTCAAGCTTTCAAAGTTCCACTCTTGATGATTTTTGACGATCCGTGATTCCGTCCCGTCTTCCCGGTTCTATCCTAAACTCTTTTGATTCTCTATTTAATATTCTTCAATATTAAAATAGGAATCACTTTAGTTGTCTCTTCCTTAGAAAGATTTAAACAACGTGCACAATGTCCTAAGTGTAGGGGATTTTACTCCCACATGCTTAAACATTGAGGACAATGTTTATATTAAGTGTAGGGGGGACTTCTATCGAAGTTAAGTTGGCTTTTCCTTGTATTTGTCCTCATTTTAACCGGAAAATTGATTTTTCGACATTTTCAAAATATTTAATCTATTTTGGCCTAGTAGTTTTTCCTTTGTTATCATTATTTAATTTCTTTGCTAAAATAAAGTTTAATAAAGTGGTTTTAAATTTTTCAACGTCATGAATCTTTTGACTCAACCTGAGTTGACTTATCTAAGTTTACTCTAGCTAGTATCCTTAACGTGTTTAAGTCAAGTTTTGCTAGGCTTTTATATAGGGAACTTTAAAACGCGAAAGTCTTATCCATTACGGGTTAAGAACGAGAACTTTTCGCAAGTTCCTATAATTGATCCTAGAAAGTCGTTTATCAAGGGAATTTTAAAATGCAAATTCTAAACTTGAAAAAGTCTAAGAAGATGCAAGATCCTATAGATGACTTGAAAACCCAAAACTTTGATTTAATTGGCTAAGGATCCACGAGTCTCATTCCTTGAGATTTTAAATTACGGAGAACGAGAGATGATAGAGTCAATTATAAGTTTGGTATTCTTTCATGCATTTATGTGAGTTAATTATGAGTTTTTTCTCCCATCGCTTGTTAGTAAATTTAATTGAAATAAGTAAGGTTGTACAATTTGAAAAGTTACTTAGATTCTAGCCCAAGATCGTTTAAAAGTTGCTCGGTATTAGTTAGAGTTCATAGCTAAGGCATAACTTATTGAAGCGGGATGCGAAGATTGGCGAGTCCGAAAAGGCCCTAACAAGGCATGAGGGCTACATTTTGTTGCTAAAGATCCAAAGTGATGTGAAGAATCATTTATCAAAAATCAATATGAAGGATCGAGACACACGAAGAAAAGCAAATACTCCCGTAAAGATCATGGAGAAATCTATCCGAAAAGACCCTAACAAGGTATGAGGATAAATAGATCCAAGTCCTAAAAGGAGGCGGATCGTTGTAGATCAAAATCCCATATGAAGATTGGTGAAAAATGAAGAAGTCGTGGTCCAAATATGAAGAATCTCTCAAAAAGTTAAAGTGAAGAAATTCCTATTATGAAGAGAAGACCAATATTTCATGAACGTCTCTCAAGATTTGAAGTATGAAGTCAATGCCAAATATCGATCCGAGAAAGGTCTCAAATCGTGAAGCAAGTTATGCCAAGATATGAACTTTATGAGGTCCCGAGAAGCATTTTTAAAAGATTTTGTCCTTTAGCTAACTATTGATTAAATCGTCCTACTTTATTTTCTGCCTAATAACTATCGGAATAAGTCAACAATGCATCCTCGTGATCATTCAAGACAATCATAAAATATAAGAGATACACCTAGGAATAAAGGAGTCTAAGTGAATAATTAGGACACATGAATTTGTGTTAGTTTGCTAACTTATATTAACAGTGATCTCGTTTTAAAGCCTTGGTATGGGGAACGTGAAACTTGAGGGTGATAATCATTCATGACATTCCAAAACCCTAAGGTAAGTTTTTGATCTTTTTACTTGTTTTCTTCCTTTGAATATTTTATAATTTTCTATCTCTTTAATAAAGGCTAAGGTGGATTGATTATGATGAAAAATGTAAATCTTGCTTTGTAACTAATGCATTGCATGAGGGCATTGCAATGGTCAAGTGTAGGGGATTTAATAAGTGTGAAAACACTTATCCTTTTCCCACTTAATTATAATATTAACCAAGCCAAAACGTGTATTTTATGTCGTAAATGTCGGAATTATGCATGGTTTGTGTTTTTGTTGTGATTTAGGACCAAAATGTGAAAAGGGAATAAAACACGGGCTTTTATCGAAGAAAAATACAAAAGACGAAGTCAAAAGATCAAGAGTGCAAAAGATTGGAAGTCAATGGGCCTATTTTGAAGATTTATTGAAGAAAAAGACCAAAGACGGAAGATTTACAAGTCGAAGAACCCAAGTCTAATAAATGAAGAAATTATAAGACGAGTTCAAGATTTTATCGACAAATCCCGAGCAAAAGTCGACACTTTAATTTAAAGACGAGACGAAAGAAAAGAAAAGAAAGAACAACAACTCCACCAAACCACCTACCACTCTCCCCTATATATACTCCATCTTCATTTCATTTTAGGTTGTTGGCTATTTGACACATAGTTCTTCCACCATTTATTTTAATGTCATTTAGTTTCTTGTCAATTTAAATTCCTTGTCAATTTAAATTCCTTGTCTTGCATCTTAAATTTATAAGTTTTAATCTTTACTTTTAATTGTTGAATCTTTTCCTTTAATCAAGCTTTTCATTATCCATCTTATTCTACTTTTCTTGTTTTTGATTTTGATCTTGATTCGGATTAAGTATGCATTTTGCTTAATCTTATTGTTTATTTGATTAAAATGTTTCTTTTTATTCATATCTAAGTTTTTATACGATTTAAGCTTTAAGCTTGTTATGCTTTTTGGCTTATTTCGTATCTAGCTTATTGTCTTTTAAGTTTAGTCTTTTTAAAGTTTGTTTTACAAAGTTTGTTTCTTTAATGTTTTAAAAGTTATCAAATTTTGTGCTTATTTAGATTTGGTTTTCGTAAAAGTTTAATCTTTTTAAAAGTTTATTTTATAAATTTTGCTTATTTAGTGTTTTGATAAGATTTGCGTACGTAGCTTATTGTTGTTTTGGTTTAATTTTTGGTTAAAGTGCTTATTTGATTTTTATTTTATTGTACTCCATCCGAATATTGTGATTTTTCCATCACAATATCATTAGGGTTTTGACATTGTGACAGCTTATTGTGACATCTCATTCCGACAACTTCTTTGCAATCGAAGAGTTATAATATTCCCTTATTCCGATCGAGAATTGCGATTGCCCCTGGCATTGTGGATTACGATCGGGATTTAAGGCATATTGCAACGAAACGCTGCCCAATTTTCAACAGCGATATTGTGATAGGTTTTCATATTGTGATACTTCATATTGTGATAGGTTTTCATATTGTGATAGGTTTTCATATTATGATAGGTTTTCATATTGTGATAGGTTTTCATATGGTGATAGGTTTTCATATTGTGATAGGTTTTCATATTGTGATAGATTTTCATATTGTGATAGGTTTTCATATTGTGATAGGTTTTCATATTGTGATAGGTTTCCATATTGTGATAGGTTTTCATATTGTGATAGGTTTTCATATTGTGATAGGTTTTCATATTGTGATAGTTTTTCATATTGTGATAGATATTCTGATACATTTCGCATTAAATAATTCGATAGATTGTCCTACATGTCTCCCAACTTCCGATTTATTCCAGCCAATTTGAGCTACTTGCCTAGGTGCTTGAGGTGTGTGCTTGCCTGCTTGTTTATTAATTAATATTGTTCCGTAATCGTTTAGTTTGATCTGAAAGTTGTTCCGATTTTAATTTTGAAAGTCACGTATTTTTAGTTGAATTTTTCATCAATTTTTAGTATTAGTATTTTTTGAAAATTTTAAGTTTTATCTTTTATTTAGTGACCGCATTAGCTTTTACCTCGTTTTGTTTTAAAGTACCCTTTTAGTTTTATTTTTTCCTTTTTCATTAGGTTAATTTTGTTTTCGAGTTGAAAGTTAATTTCTTAGTTTAGTTTTATTTTTATTAATTGTTTTGCTTTAATTTACGTTTTGTTATTTGTTTTTCTCCTTTATTATTAGTTATTTGTTTTTGGTTTATTTTTATTACGTTTCGCTTTTACCTTTTACTTAGATATAGAAACCAAACCGTCTTTTATTCACCAAAGACGATTGAGTCACACATTTAACCGGAGATCAATTCGATTAGACACCGAGACAAAACGAACTTTTTAACGAGCAAAATCTATTTTCAGCTGGTCATTTTCAGAAGGATTGCTGGTCCACCAAAACATATTCACCAAGCTTTCCTTCAGCTAGCAAAAGTAATGTCAAGAATAAATACTCTCCATCCTCTTTCAAACAAGCCTCTCATTCAGACTCAAAGGACAAGAAAGATTTCAAAGTCAAGTACAAAGCACTGAAAGCTGAGCTGATGAAGCTAAATCAAAAGGTTGATGATGCAACAAAAAAAAAAGAATAAAAAGGCAGAGAAAGGGATAATAGCTACCTCATTTCACTAGGATGATGAATCTCTCACATCAGAGGATGAAACAACCACCACTGTTCGTGCCTTCATGGCTATTGCTGATGAAGAACCAACGGTTGGTAAAAGTGATTGTAAAACCCGCATGCTTTTACCATGAATAGTACCTTTAAGATTGTACGTACTAGATTAAAACTTTCCTAATATAGCATGATTACGGTTACGTGTTAGGATTTTACGTATTACGTACGTGTTAGAACACGATAAGTATTTACTACGCACGGGCACGTAATAATTATTTGACAATAATTAGTCACGAACATGCGATCATGAAATCATGAATGTAATTAAAACACGAACTATTATTGATTACGTATATATATTTATTACGAGCGTAATTAAATATATTAGATCACGATATTTATGTAACGAGAACACTTAAAACGCGAACATAAATAATCACGAACGTATAACTTAACATCGAGACACGGAAAAAGGTACGGGTACCCCAAGTGGCCCCCCTACCCGCGGCAACAAGGACAAATGGGCCAAGCCCATTTGTAAATTTTACTAAAAGGGTTAAATATTATTTACACTACTCAATTTTAGTTTTACAGAAGATTTTTGAAAAAACCTAAAACCCTCCTTCCCTTTTTCTTTTTGTGCCGCCACCCTAAGAACACCACAAGGAGGTGGTTGTTGATCTTGGATCTTGGAATATTAGTTGGTGATCGTGTTTGTTCTTCGTCCTTTTGATCCACGGATTCGGTAAATCCTTTTTAAACCTTTTCTTTTGTTTCTATCTTTTATAAATCAAGAACATGTTATGTTTTTTTACAAAAACCTAATAAATAAACATGGATCTAACATGAATTAAGGTTTAATTAAATCAAAAGTATGGATATAAGGGGTGTTTGTTTTAGCCCGACCTACACCGAACCCAAGGGGGGTTTCGGTTTGGCCATCCGACCACCACCAAGACCATATGGTATCGGTTGGTGGGTATGGGTCCCACGGTAGCATCAAGGCACGGGGTACCCCGATTTGGTTGGGGTACGGTGTCGATTTCATGTCCGGTTCATGGTGTTTAGTCTAGATCCGGTTCATGGTGTATGTTTAGTTTTTTTTATGTTTTATGATCTTATGTTAAAATTGAATTAATAAAATGACATGATTAATTTAATAACATGACTTAGGTTATTTTAATTATTAATAATCATGAAATTAATTAACCTAAGTATTTTTTTATATTTTAGACTTATAATTAATTAATTATTTAAAAACCATGATTATAATTAATTAATTAACATGACTTAGGTTATATTATTAATATATAATAATACATGTTTTAACCTAAGTATTTAACTTTATTTAATTAAAAACATGTTATACTTTAATTAAATATTTTAACCTATAGTTTAATTTAATTACATGGAATAATTATTAAACTATACATTATATCATATGACTTATAAAATAATCATGAAAACACTTAGGCTTATATACTTAGCTTATTTAACCAGCTTATTTCTAATTATGGAAACTTTCTATTTTTATAAACTTAATTAAATAAGGCAGCTAATCTATTTATGGAAACATTCTATTTTTAGAAACTTATTTATTTCAGGCAGCTAATCTATTTATGGAAAGTTATTTAATTAAGGCAGCTGATCTATTTATGGAAACTTTCTATTTTTAGAAACTTATCTATTTTAAGCAGTAGTTCTATTTTTGGAAACTTTCTATTTTTAGAAACTTTTTATTTTTGGAAAATTTCTATTTTTGGTAACTTTCTATTTTTGGAAACTTTCTATTTTTGGTAACTTTCTATTTTTAGAAACTTTCTTTTTTTGGAAAGTTACTTATTATTACACAGTAAGTATAATAATACATGAAATACCAGAAATACTTAATCAGATTAAACAGAATATAAGAGAAACACAGTGTAAGGCTTAAAAACAGTAAAACATGGTAAGAACACATAAAATAAGTTAAGAAATGACATAAAACCAACTACGTATTTAGTAAGCAGATACTTATTCATGTATGTATTTATGTAGCACTAGTGATTCGGAAGTAGGATTCCTCTCAGTTCATCTTCTTCGTTCACTGGACATAAGGTACGGATTCCCGTCCTTTCAGTATGGACATTCTTTCCTTATTAGGATTCCCCGTATGCAGCCAACTGTTTTCTCGTAGTATAAGTTACGTGTTTGATTGCTTATGTTTAGTTAAGATTACCTATAGCCATATACATGCATGACCAGTTTCACCTAGTTATGGAGGTACCATAACCGTAACATTAGAGGCACTGATGTTATGACTTCACCACGGCGGAGTGATTGCTCGTGGCATCCCTTCAACTTTTGGCCATTTATATTATATTTATCATGTGGGGCGTATGGGTGCATCCTAGTTACATGTTTTTAGTCAGGATTTCATGGTGAATGTGGTGTGTGCCTTGCATCCTTCACAAGGAGCTGATCCCTCCTACCCAAAAACCAGTATATTAAATTAGAGGCAGCCTCTCTAATTTGCATGATGAGGTAACCCCTCCAAGTATTCATGCACGGTGGATTTTCATGACCTATATTGGCTAATGGTAAAATATGATAAACAGTTTTTATAAGATAAACATAAGACTTTCAAACTATAAAACCAGTTTATTTAAGACTTAACCAGGTTACTCGGGACTTAGTTTTCTTCTGCTGTTATATGTTATATGCTTATCCTATTCTTGCTTTATTGTACATCCGTGCACTGAGCGTATTTGCTCAGCCGTTTTCCTTTTCTATGTTCCCAAAACGGCAGGTACTCAGGGACGCTCGTAGACACTAAGAGTACGTGCATAAGGACTAGAAGCTATCTAGCCTTCTTTACTTTATGCATTTCCTTTCTTATGATACATTTGCTATGGACATTGTTTAGTCCTTTCCTTTACTATACTATGTTTTTGTGTGATGAGCTTTACTTTTAAACTACCGATGTTTGATTCCGGTATTTTCCTTTTATGGTCAAGTAATGTTTAGACATTTTTCCTTGTATGCTTTGATGACACGCCATAATTGCATGTGACATTTCCATTATCAAAATGGGGTGTTACAATTATGGTATCAGAGCCAAGGCTTCGACCTGTAGGCTCTCAAATATGACCTGTGATTAGTGGGTAGTCACTACGGTCTTCCTAAAACTGACAGTTGTTTTCATGCATTCATCATTTTTAAGCATACATATACATGTCATTGTCGCAGATTTTTGACTAAGTAATGGTTGGTACAGGACTGGCCCTATTTAGTCGCATGTGTTTTATCGAAACTTTTAAATTTGGGACCGACCCATAGGCGTCCCCTCGCTATGTCTTTTGTTTTGGGTGAACTGACCAGAGGCGTTCACTCTCGGGCATACAAAAGTTTTCATAAAACTGCATCATGCATTCATACACAAAATTTTCTTGCATAAAATTTTCTCGTGAAATTTTAGTATAATTTTTTTCATGTATATATATATATTTTATGTTTTGATATGTTTAATCATATGTTTATGTTATACTGTCAGATGGTTCTCACACGCGAACAAGAGCAGCTCAATGCTGCAATTCAGGCTGCTATGCAAGCTTTGCTTCCTCAACTGAGGAAGAATGACATCAGGGCTGAAGTTCAAGCTGTCAACAATCAGCAGCATAATCAGGCACCTCCTCCCTCCTCCTCCAGTGACATTAGCAGTATGGATGGAGAGATTCAACAAGCTCCGCCCTCGAGCTTTTGAGAAGACAGATAGCCCCAGCGATGCTGAAAGCTGGTTGGCTCACATCGAGAAGATTTTCAACGCTATGGGCTGTGACCCCACATACAAGGTGAGGTTGGCATGCTATCGATTCGAAGGCGATGTGCTAAACTGGTGGTTAGCGTTGATGCAGTCTGAAGGTGGTGACGAGTGGGTTGTTGGTTTGACTTGGGCTCAGTTCAAGGACAGGGTGATGGAGCAGTTCTTTCCTAAGGCTGAGCAGGACAAGATCAAGAGAGAGTACCATGGGATCCGACAAAGAGCTGGGGAGAATAGCAACGAGTTTATGCAGCGCTTTCTTCGCTTAGCTGGTTTCCTTGGTGCGGCAGCAGGTACTCCTGAAGAGCAGGCACATCACTTTAGATGGGCTCTTCGCACATCGGTCGCAAATAATCTGGTGTGTGCTACGTTCAACACTGTAGCACAAGTGGCCGATGCAGCACGAAAACTGGAGATGCTGTAGGAGAGAGATGAGTTCGGGGAAGCTGAAAGACCCGACAAGAGGTAAACATTCGTATTCAAGCGGTGACCAATCCGTATACTTTCAATATGTCAATTATTCATCTCTTTAAATGTATCTTTCAGGCAGAAAACTGGGGACCGGTCTCAGCCGGCTACTCAGCAGCAGCCTCATTAGCCCAAGGGAAACGATCAGACTAACGACCGTTCTGCTACGGATAGGTGTGGCGGTAATGATAATTACCGTAACAACGCGGGGCACTCTAACAGCAACAGGTCCTAATACTTATGCATTTCCTTATGATTTCATGTTATAACTCATATTCTGACACTTTAGCAAAACTTCTACCAGGAACCATGGAAACGGTAGGGACCAGAACCAAAGAGGTTCTCAGCCTAGCCGGCCAGCTATCACTAGTATTCCATCTTACGATTATCCGCTTTGTCCTTTTTACCCAATTACCATGTCTTATGTAAAATGTTTCATCAGGTTCCCAGCCAGCCAGAGCACCTGCTGGAGGATACACTCATCCTCTTTGCTCTACTTGCCACCGTAGGCACCCAGGACCATGTCGCCGTAATACTGATGTGTGCTTCAAGTGTGGTCTTCCTGGCCATATTATGAAGGATTGCCGTAAGGGCGAGATGGAGGGTACATCGGGACATGCTGATACCAAGCCGCCTCCTACTGCCGAGCATATCTACACGACATCTCGAGACCAGGCCAAGAAGTCTACAGGTACCATCACTGGAATCTTGTATATGTATGGTCAAGCTGCGTGTGTTCTTTTCAATACGGGTGCTACTCACTCGGTTATTTCTAATGCTTATGATAAGAACATTAGGATGCTTCTCATGCCACTAGAAAATAGGCTTACTATTTCCGCGCCTTTGAGGGACTCTGTATTAATCACCCATGTATTCCCCTAGAATTTGATGATAAGGTTCGACCTGTTGACGCACTTCTGATGGACATGAATGACTTCGACATGATTTTGGGCATGGATTGGCTATCCAAGCATCATGCTACCATAGACTGCCACTCATATCGAGTTATCTTCGGTGATGTTAATGCACCAGAGTACATTCATAATGGGTTCATACCCGGACGGTCTGTACAAGTCATATCCACCCTGCAAGCGCGTGCACTACTGTCACATGGCTGCGAGGGTTATCTAGATACTGTTCACGACATGGATGCTGAATCCCCATCAATTCAGGATCAACCTATCGTGTTGGAATTCCAAGATGTTTTTCCAGCAGAACTTTTGGGCATACCACCTGCACGAGAAGTGGAATTCAGTATCGAGCTGGTTCCAGGAGCTGAACCAATCTCCAAGGCTCCTTATCGCATGGCTCCCATAGAGCTGACGGAGCTGAAGGATCAACTGCAAGAACTTCTTGAACGAGGTTTCATTCGACCGAGCGCATCTCCATAGGGCGCACCGGTCTTGGTTGTTAAGAAGAAGGACGACAGTATGCGTCTTTGTATAGACTATCGCGAGCTCAACAAGATTACCATTCGGAATAGATATCCACTGCCACGCATTGACGATCTGTTTGACCAACTCCAAGGGGCCAAACACTTCTCTAATATTGTTCTTAGGTCAGGCTATCATCAACTACGGGTCAAGGAGCAGGACATCGCTAAGACTGCCTTTCGTACCCGTTATGGCCACTACGAGTTTGTAGTTATGCCATTTGGCCTGACAAATGCTCCAGCAGTGTTCATGGATTTGATGAACAGAATCTTCCATGAATTTCTGGACAAGTTCGTCATTGTCTTCATCGATGACATCCTGATTTTCTCAAAGTCCAAGGAGGAACACGAAGACCATCTTCGTACAGTACTACAGATTCTTCGCCAGAAGGAGCTGTATGCTAAATTCTCCAAGTGTGAGTTCTGGTTAGACAAGGTGGCATTCTTAGGTCACATTGTATCAGCAAAAGGAATCACTATGGATCCAGCAAAGGTTGAGGCCATTACTAAGTGGCCAAGGCCGACATCAGCGACAGAAGTCCGCAGTTTCTTAGGCTTAGTTGGCTATTACCGTAGGTTCGTGGAGAACTTTTCCCGCCTAGCACTACCATTGACCAAACTGATTCGGAAAGGGGAGAAATTCGTCTGGACTGAAGATCGAGAGAAGAGCTTTGAAGACCTGAAGCAGAAGCTAGTAACTGCACCTATTCTTACTCTACCATCTGGTACGGGTGGATTTCAAATCTACAGTGATGCATCGGGGAAGGGACTTGGCTATGTTCTCATGCAACATGGGAAAGTGATCGCGTACGCTTCACGGCAGCTTAAGCCTTATGAAGAAAATTACCCCACGCACGACCTGAAACTTGCTGCAGTCGTGTTTGCATTGAAGATATGGAGGCATTACTTATATGGAGAATCATGTGACATTTTCACGGACCACAAGAGCTTGAAGTATATCTTCACTCAGCGTGAATTGAACATGAGGCAGAGGAGATGGTTAGAGCCGTTGAAGGATTATGACATTAATCTACAGTATCATCCCATAAAGGCAAATGTAGTAGCAGATTCTCTTAGCAGGAAGTCCGGAATGATCAACGGCATTAAAATAGAAGAGGAAATCATCAGAGACTTGGAGCGACTAGATATCGAGATCATGGTACGTGGACAACACGGTTACTGGGCTAATCTTAGAGTAGAACCCGAGTTACTATCTAAGATCAAGGAAGCTCAGAAGGATGAAGGAGAAATCTGGGCGATAGTACAGAATTTGGAGAAGCAGACGGAATTCAGAGTAGATGCAGATGGTATCGTATGGCAGGGCACAAGACTTTGTGTTCCTGATGACCAAGAACTTCGGGAAGCTTTGTTAGCTGAAGCTCATAGCTCCCCATTCTCTATACATCCTGGTTCGACTAAGATGTACCATGACATCAAGCAGTACTTTTGGTGGAGTGGTATGAAACAGGATGTGGCCACTTACGTCTCCAAATGTCTTACCTGCCAGCAGGTTAAGATCGAGCATCAACGATCTGGCGGTCTCCTTCAACCGTTAGATATTCCAGAGTGGAAGTGGGACAAAATCACCATGGATTTTGCTACTGGTCTTCCGCCTACCAAGAGGAAGCACGATGCAATTTGGGTTATCGTAGATCGACTTACCAAATCAGCTCATTTCTTACCGATCCGCAAGGAAGATCCGGTAAGTAAACTCGCAGATACGTACAGAAGAGAGATCATGAGACTCCACGGTGCACCATCCAGCATCGTCTCAGACAGAGATCCTCGTTTCACTTCGCGCTTTTGGAAAAGTCTGCAGAAAGCTTGGGGTACACAACTTAAGCTTAGCACGGCTTTTCATCCACAAACGGACGGACAGTCAGAGCGAACCATTCAGACATTGGAAGATATGTTGAGGTCATGTGCGTTGGAATGGACGGGTGATTGGGACGATTACATCTGTTTGGTGGAATTTGCATACAACAACAGTTGGCACGCAAGTATTAAGTGTGCTCCATTTGAGATGTTGTATGGCAGAAAGTGTCGCACCCCAATCTGCTGGGATCAGGTTGGCGAGCGAACACTTGAAGGACTAGAAATCATAGAGATGACCAATGAGAAGATCGCAATAGCTAAGCAGAAAATTCAGGAAGCACGGTCACGTCAGAAGAGTTACGCCGATAAGCATCGTAGGGACATACACTTTAACGTAGGAGATCACGTCTTCCTTAAGGTTTCGCCGGCACGTGGTGTTAGACGCTTCGGGATTAAAGGGAAGCTCAGTCCTCGTTTCATCGGACCGTTTGATATCATTGAACGAGTCGGTGAAGTATCTTACCGATTGGCGTTACCTCCGCAGCTTTCGCATGTGCACAATGTGTTTCATGTGTCCTTAGTCAGAGAGTACCAGTATCATCCCCTTCACATGGTTCAGTATCCACTAGAACAGATACGTGAAGATCTCACTTTTATAGAAGAACCCGAACGAGTTCTTGACAGACAAGAACAAGTCATGAGAAAGAAGACGATTCCATTAGTTAAAATTCTATGGAGGGATCATACCGAGTGGGAAGCCACTTGGGAAACAGAGGACTCTATCTGGGCTTCTTACCCTCATTTCATATTTTGAATTCGGGTATGTTCTTCTTTTCCAGTTTACTTTATCTATAATTCGGGGACGAATTATTCTTTTTAGGGGGGAAGAGTTGTAAAACCCGCATGATTTTACCATGAATAGTACCCTTAAGATTGTACGTACTAGATTAAAACTTTTCTAATATAGCATGATTACGATTACGTGTTAGGATTTTACGTATTACGTACGTGTTAGAACATGATAAGTATTTACTACGCACGAGCACGTAATAATTATTTGACAATAATTAATCACGAACATGCAACCATGAAATCATGAACGTAATTAAAACACGAACTATTATTAATTACGTATATATATTTATTACGAGCGTAATTAAATATATTAGATCACGATATTTACGTAACGAGAACACTTAAAACGCGAACACAAATAATCACGAACGTATAACTTAACATCGAGACACAGAAAAAGGTACGGGTAACCCAAGTGGGCCCCCCTACCCGCGGCTACAAGGACAAATGGGCCAAGCCCATTTGTAAATTTTACTAAAAGGGTTAAATATTATTTACACTACTCATTTTTAGTTTTACAGAAGATTTTAGAAAAAACCTAAAACCCTCCTTCCCTTTTTCTTTTTGTGCCTCCACCCTAAGAACACCACAAGGAGGTGGTTGTTGATCTTGGATCTTGGAATATTAGTTGGTGATCGTGTTTGTTCTTTGTCCTTTTGATCCACGGATTCGGTAAATCCTTTTTAAACCTTTTCTTTTGTTTTGATCTTTTATAAATCAAGAACATGTTATGTTTTTTTTACAAAAACCTAATAAATAAACATGGATCTAACATGAATTAAGGTTTAATTAAATCAAAAGTATGGATATAAGGGGTGTTTGTTTTAGCCGCGGCCTACACCGAACCCAAGGGGGGTTTCGGTTTGGCCATCCGACCACCACCAAGACCATATGGTCTCGGTTGGTGGGTGTGGGTCCCACGGAAGCATCAAGGTACGGGGTACCCCGATTTGGTTCGGGGTACGGTGTCGATTTCATGTCCGGTTCATGGTGTTTAGTCTAGATCCGGTTCATGGTGTATGTTTAGTTTTTTATGTTTTATGATCTTATGTTAATTTTAAATTAATAAAATGACATGATCAATTTAATAACATGACTTAGGTTATTTTAATTATTAATAATCATGAAATTAATTAACCTAAGTATTTTTTATATTTTAGACTTATAATTAATTAATTATTTAAAAACCATGATTATAATTAATTAATTAATATGACTTAGGTTATATTATTAATATATAATAATACATGTTCTAACCTAAGTATTTAACTTTATTTAATTAAAAACATGTTATACTTTAATTAAATATTTTAACCTATAGTTTAATTTAATTACATGGAATAATTATTAAACTATACATTATATCATATGACTTAGAAAATAATCATGAAAACACTTAGGCTTATACACTTAGCTTATTTAACCAGTTTATTTCTAATTATGGAAACTTTTTATTTTTAGAAACTTAATTAAATAAGGCAGCTAATCTATTTATGGAAACCTTCTATTTTTAGAAATTTATTTATTTCAGGCAGCTAATCTATTTATGGAAACTTATTTAATTAAGGCAGCTGATCTATTTATGAAAACTTTCTATTTTTAGAAACTTATCTATTTTAAGCAGTAATTCTATTTTTGGAAACTTTCTATTTTTGGAAACTTTCTATTTTTGGAAACTTTCTATTTTTGGAAACTTTCTATTTTTGGTAACTTTCTATTTTTGGAAACTTTCTATTTTTGGAAACTTTCTATTTTAGGAAACCTGCTATTTTTGGAAAGTTACTTATTATTACACAGTAAGTATAATAATACATAAAATACCAGAAATACTTAATCAGATTAAACAGAATATAAGATAAACACGGTGTAAGGCTTAAAAACAGTAAAAAATGGTAAGCACACATAAAATAAGCTAAGACATGACATAAAACTAGCTACGTATTTAGTAAGCAGATACTTATTCATGTATGTATTTATGTAGCACTAGTGATTCAGAAGTAGGATTCCTCTCAGTTCATCTTCTTCGTTCACTGGACATAAGGTACGGATTCCCGTCCTTTCAGTATGGACATTCTTTCCTTATTAGGATTCCCCGTATGCAGCCATGTTTTCCCGTAGTATAAGTTACGTGTTTGATTGCTTATGTTTAGTTAAGATTACCTATAGCCATATACATGCATGACCAGTTTCACCTAGTTATGGAGGTACCATAACTGTAACATTAGAGGCACTGATGTTATGAATTCACCACGACGGAGTGATTGCTCGTGGCGTTCCTTCAGCTTTTGGCCATTTATGTTATATTTATCATGTGGGGCGTATGGGTGCATCCTAGTTACATGTTTTTAGTCAGGATTTCATGGTGAATGTGATGTGTGCCTTGCATCCTTCACAAGGAGCTGATCCCTCCTACCCAAAAACCAGTATATTAAATTAGAGGCAGCCCCTCTAATTTGCATGATGAGGTCACCCCTCCAAGTATTCATGCACGGTGGATTTTCATGACCTATATTGGCTAATGGTAAAATATGATAAACAATTTTTATAAGATAAACATAAGACTTTCAAACTATAAAACGAGTTTATTTAAGACTTAAACAGGTTACTCGGGACTTTGTTTTCTTCCGCTGTTATATGTTATATGCTTATCCTATTCATGCTTTATTGTACATCCGTGCACTGAGCGTATTTGCTCAGCCGTTTTCCTTTTCTATGTTCCCAAAACGGCAGGTACTCAGGGACGCTCGTAGACACTAAGAGTACGTGCATATGGACTGGAAGCTGTCTAGCCTTCTTTACTTTATGCATTTCCTTTCTTATGATACATTTGCTATGGACATTGTTTAGTCCTTTCCTTTACTATACTATGTTTGTGTGTGATGAGCTTTACTTTTGGACTACCGGTGTTTGATTCCGGTATTTTCCTTTTATGGTCAAGTAATGTTTAGACATTTTTCCTTGTATGCTTTGATGATACGCCATAATTGCATGTGACATTTCCATTATCAAAATGGGGTGTTACAGTGATGCTAGATTTGGTCAATGGGTTGATATCACCAAGAAAAAGGTACAAAGATTTCTTTCTATGACTGAAGATCAGGACAGAGACCATGTCCTTGATTACACTCTAATTGACCTTCACTTTGTGGAAGAGTAGAGAAAGAACCGTTAAATAAATTGCATGCTTTAAAACAAGACTTAAACTTATGTCAATCTGAAGTAAGCAATCTTAAACCATTTGTGGAACTCACCTCTCAACTTCAAAATGAAGTGAGTCGTGTCTCATCTGACAATGAGTCTCTCACAGATGAAAACAGTGAATTAAAATGTGTCCTTGAAAAATGTGCTAAATGTCAATTCACTGTTGAAGACATAGTCTCTGAATGCATACCTGGTAACGTGGTCCAAGTCATTAGGGGAAGGGGAAGGTTTAAACATCACAAACCTGTGTCCAAAGTAAAATTTGTCCCTTCAGATGAATCATGTCCTAAAACCACCTCTATGGTCAATGATGAATTTGAAGAAGAATATGATGAACTTAGCCCCCCTACGTGCTTCACCTACTCTTACAGGGGCTAGTCCTTCAGACTCTATTCTTGGACCCATTCTTGCCACCAAAACTCTAGAAGTTTCACTAATAACAAACCATTAGCCAGAGGCTCTTATAAACCTTACAAAAAGGTTTTGGTTTCCAAGGAACCCAAGGAAACTAAACCTATCATTCCTTCAGAGGATCTTTCCCCAACCAAGAAATTTCTGCTTACCCTAATGGAAGAAGTCAAAGGTCTTAAGGAACAAATCAAGCCTCTGTCTGACAGCTCTTCCTCTGGTTCCTATGGAGAAGGGACTAGCAGCAACTTGTTTAAAGGAAAAAGTATCTTCAGACCTTGCTAACATTATGGGTAAAAATCATTTTTTGAAAATTGTTTAAAGAAACCCAAATGTATCACATGTGAGTCTATTGAACATACCTCCAGAAAACATGAGGAGATCATTGATGTCCGAAAGGACAGAATTAAAATAAGATCTCAAACTCCTCACAAATTCTCTAGACGACTAGAACCTAGAACCAGAGTCTCTCCTCAGAGAATCAGACCTTCTCCTCTATGCAAGTACTGCGGTTTCCATGATCATCACTCTAATAAGTGTGAACACTATCCTGGATGTGACATCTGTGGTAGTATGATTCATGAAACGAGAGACTGCAACCAAAGAGGGGGAGAAAGAACCCAAATACGACCCAGAGTCACTGGTCTGCGACAGAATAGACCCACTGGAAAGTGGGTTCATCATCGAAACTAATAAGGTTTCATTATATCTATGTAGGAAAATTTGAAGAAATTTGTTTGGTATCTTGATAGTGGTTGCTCCAGACACATGATAGTGGTTAAACAGTATCTGCATAGATATAAAAGGGAATCTGGTTCCAAGGTAGTCTTTGGAGATGACTCCTCAGGGGCTAATAAAGGATATAGCTCCGTGGATTGCAATGGAATCACCTTCACAAGGGTCGCTTATGTCAATGGACTTAAACACAACTTGATCAGTATCAGTCAACTCTGTGATGCTGGATTCAAAGGTTTGTTCACCAAGATCCTAGAAACAATCTTCAATCAAAATGATGATTTTGTTCTAGTTGCTCCAAGAAGAAGAGACGTGTATGTTATTGACATGACATCATGTCTAGAAGGCAGCAATACCTGTCTCTTTGCCAAAGCCTCTGTTAGTGGAAAATGGCTATGGCATAAGAGATTGTCCCACCTTAACTTCAAATACATAAAAAAATCTGGCAAAGAATGATCTAGTTGCTGGACTTCCCTCTTTAACCTTCTCAAAAGACAGGCCATGCTCAGCTTGTGAAAAAGGAAAGCACCACAGAGCCTCATTCCAAACTAAACAATCATTTTCCATTGACAAGTGCCTTCACCTTCTGCATATGGACTTGTTTGGACCAGTTAAACCACAATCCCTTAATCACAACAAGTACACTCTTGTCATTGTTGATGAGTTCTCTAGATTCACTTGGGTATTCTTTCTTCAAAGGAAAAGTGAAGCTACTGATCGCATCATGCCCATCATCAGAGAAATTGAAAAATTAAATGACTACAAGGTAAAGGCTATCAGAAGTGACAATAACACGAAATTCAAGAATCATTCCATGGAAGACTTTTGTGATGAAAAAGGTATATCACAAAACTTCTCTACTCCAGGTACTCTAGAACAAAATGGCGTTGCTGAAAGAAGGAACATAACTCTCATTGAGGCAGCTAGAACCATGCTTAGTGAATCTAGACTTCCCAAACAGTTTTGAGGAGAACCTGTATATACAGCGTGTTACACACATAACAAATCCATCATTGTGAAGAGACATGGAAAAACCTCCTATGAAGTTTATAGGAAGAGATCCCCCGACATCAGCTACTTCCATGTCTTTGGTTGCCCTGTTTCATTCAGAACTACAAGGATTATCTAGGAAAGTTTGATGAAAAGTCAGATGATGGTTTCTTTCTAGGATATTCTCCAATCTCTAGAGAATTTAGAGTGTTCAACATTCGTAGACAAGATCTTGAAGAATCTATCCATGTCACCTTCAATGAATAAGATGCTATCATCTCACACCTCAACTCAGATGCTGGAGACATTGACTTCAATGAAGTCAAATCTTACCCAGAAGTGATTTCTCCATCCACAAAGAATCATCTCAAATGTGTCACAAGGACTTTCCCCATGTTCATGCATTTGATCCTCACTCCATCACTGACATAACTCCAAAAGCAGCTGCATCTGAAACACCACCCCTACTTCTGACGGTTGAAAGATTTGATTCTGACTTCATTAATTCTCAAATGAATAAAGAAATCATGGATGAAGAAATCATGTGTGATGAACAACCCTTAGAAAATGCACCCTCTGTCACTACTCAAATAACACCCTCTGAACCGTCTCTTGAACCCACAAAGACTCCTACACCTCAATCTAAATGGTGCAAAAGCCAATATATTCTTCTTGTGAATAGTTTTTGGTGAACCCTCTAAAAGAGTCACCACCAGAGGAAAACTAAGAAATTTGTAAGCAGCATCAGCTAATGAATGTCTATTTGCTGACTTCCTCTTAGAGGATGAACCCAAGAATGTTGCTACGGCTCTTCTAGATGAAAGATGGGTAGTCGCCATGCAAGAGGAGTTGAATCAGATAAAGAAAAACAAGGTGTGGACCTTGGTTAAGGCTCCCATGGGTAAACAAGTGGTTGGAACCAAATGGGTCTACAAGAACAAGAAAGACGAAGGTGGGATGATTGTCAAGAGCAAAGAAAGTCTGGTAGTACTGGGTTATAATCAATCAGAGGGGATTGACTACGATGAAACTTTTGCTCCAGTTTCCAGACTAGAAGCCATCAAAATTTTTCTGGTATATGCTGCTTATATAGGTTTAATGGTATACTAGATGGATGTAAAAAGTACGTTTCTCAATGGGAAACTTGCAAAGGAAGTCTATGTCAAACAACCTCCAAGGTTTGAAAGCAGTGAATATCCTAACCATATTTGCAGACTCGACAAAGTACTCTATGGGCTGAAATAAGCTCCTAGAGCCTGGTATGAAAATTTGTCAAAATTCCTACATGAAAATAAATTTGTCAGATTTACTATTGACCAAACCTTGTTCACTTATAGGTCCAAGGGTGATGAAATTATAGTACACTAGACGAATACCCGTGCATAGCGGCGGAAATTCCTAGCGGCAAATAGTTAATGACGTAGGATATTGTAGTAATTAGTCGATTCCGATTTTAAAGATAAGAGATTGAAGCATTTTATCTCATAGATAGAGAATGTCGTGATTAGCAGAGAGAATATAAAATTTTCAAAAAGACCACTCAAAGTTCATAAAATTTAACTTAACATCATTTACCTCTAACTTAAATAAACACTAACTTAAAGTTTATTACATAAACATGGCAGTAGTACAAAATCGGTGCAAAGGTCAACCTTTATTTAAAACCAAGAAAACCATTGAAATAAGGTAACAAAATAATGAATTGAACAAAATATTTTCAAAACCTTCTTGCAGACTTCATTGCTACTTCTCTATATTAACCCAGATCTCAATAAATCCAACATCGAGATGCGCCCCGAATATTAGAAGCTAAAAACTATTGGAAATACGTTTTTACGTATTTAGGAAGGATCGGTCACTCCAACGATATATACGTAGTATGGGCTTGTGATCTAATATGTAATAGTATAACCCATAAAGCCCACAAGTAGGGTGGGCTATATATAACCCTCCTAGCATGTTAGGAGGGGTTGTTGCTTCTCACTTAATCAATCAAACATTCCTTTCTCTGAACCTCTACTTTCTCTCTCTAACTTTCTCTCTCTAGTTCTTCATTTCTCTCCCTCTCTTTAGATCATTATAACACATAAACAATCTGTAAAACCCGGATGCTTTTACCATGAATATTACCCTTATAATCGTACGTACATGATTAAAACTTTACTTATATAACATGTTTACGTTTCACGAATATTAAATACAAGTATTACGTACATGTTATTGCACGATAAGTATTTAAGCATATTAATACACGATAATTATTATCAACAATAATTATAATCACGAACATGAAAACATGAACGTAAATAATCACGAACGTATAATTATGTATGTACGTAATTATTATTACGATTACGTATAAATATATATTATAGCACGAACATTTAATTATAAAGTCACGTAAACACGACCACGAGAACACGTAACTATTTAGAACACGGAAATCGTTGGGTTTCCCCTCGTGGGCCCTGATTTAATGATTTTGTGTGTGTGAAGTTCATACTCGATTTAGTTCGAAATGCTCACGGTTTAGGGTGTAATTATTGGTGTTGGTCACTAAAAGGGGGAGCTTTTGATTATCTAATATAAACGTAAAGCTTTTAAACATAAAAATAAAGAAAGATTTCTATCCTCGATTGCTTATCCAGAGTGAATGCTGCACAGTAGATCAAAGTGAAAATAACTGAAGGTAATTATCTATTTTAAAATAAAGTTGTAAACTTGAAAGGGTTAAACTAAAAACCAAGACTTTTAAAATAATCGACGAAAGATTAAACTTGATAAAAAGAAATTTTGAAGACTTAAAACTTTATAAAAACGTAAACTTGAAAATTGAACTAAGATCAAATAATTAAAATAACACTTAAGAAAAATGGCGGGAAAAATTAAGGTTTGAAAGTTAATTCAGGAAACTAAAATTGAACATAAGTCGGGAAACCAATTTTTTAACTAATCCGGAATGTGTATCCTACACACAATCCGGAATATTAATCCCGCACTTAATTCGGAATGAGGATCAAGTATGTAGTTCGGAATCCGTCTTCAAGATTTAATTCGGAATAGTGCTTTTGTGGTTAATCCGGAATCCGTGCTCTGCATGTAATTCAGAATGCTTGTCCAATACCCAATCTGGAATAAAGGTCTTAGACCTTATTCGGAATCCCTACTCCTGACCTAATCGGAATCCCAGTCCAACTCATAATTCGGAATATCAATACTGCACTTAATCCGGAATGGAGGTCCTAAACCTAATTCGGAATCCGTGAACAAAACGTAATCCGGAATCCTTAAAAAACAAACTCAATCCGGAATAATTTACCACACTTAGTTCGGAATCCCTGTCTTCAACCTAATTCAGAATGATGGTCATGAACATAATTCGGAATGTAGTGATTTCTTTACTTAATTCGGAATATGGTGTTTTGTTTTGGAGGGAAAATGAAGGTTAAGTCTGAATAAAGATTTGTGATACAAGTCAGGATACTAGGGTTTGCACATAAGTCGGAATAAGACGATCTGTAACCTAATTCGGGAAAAGAGGGTTTTCAAAATCCGAATTAAACCAAAATAAGCAAAAATCTAGTAAGCACTTACCAAAACTTAAACCAAATCAAATTTTAGAAAAAGCTAATAAGACACAATTTAAAAACTTTAAAGAACACTAAATAATCAAATTATTTAAAATCAACTTTTTATAAATTTAAACTATTAAAACACTTTTTTAGAAACTAGAAAACATAAAAATTAAGCAATAAGTACATTAATCTAAAAATCTCAAACACAATAAATCAATAAGCACAATCCAATAAGCAAATCAATCACACAATCCAAAGGATTAAACCAACTACATGATTAATAAAGTAAAATAATAGATTATGATTAAGAAAGGTAGAATGAGAATTAACTAAAAACTTGATTAGATTGAAAATTAAGATTCAAGATTACAAGATTAAGAGGAAAGTTTGATAAGCTTGAAAGAAAAGCTAGAGAGAGAAAAAGTAAAACACACACTAATTACCTACTAAACTTAAAGAAAAATAAAGACTAGCCTCTAATGACATGTTTAGGAAACTATATATAGGGGAAGGGAAAGGTGTTGTTTCCTCCTTCTTTATTCTTTTCTTCTCGTCTTTTAAATAACTCGTCTTTCTCGACTTTGTCTCGGGATTAGTCGAAAAATAAAATGAACTCGTCTTCTAATTTTCTTCTTTTAGTAGACTTGGTTCTTCGACTTTGTTAAACTTCCGTCTTTAGACTTTTTCTTCGATAAATCTTCAGAATAGGCGTTTTGACTTTCGTTCTTCTTGCACTTTTGACCGTTTGACTTTGTCTTTTGTCTTTTTCTTCAATAAAAGCCCGTGAAAGCCCGTGTTTTCTTCTTTTTTTCATATATTTGTCATAAAACACAATAAAAACACAAACCACGCATAATTCCGCCTTTTGCGACATTAAATACACGATTTGGTCTTGTTATTATTAGAAATAGGTGGTAAAAGGATAAGTGTTTTCACACTTATTAAATCCCCTACACTTGACCATTGCAATGCCCTCATGCAATGCATTAATTTCAAAGCATAGTTTACATTTTCCATCATAATTAACCTACCTTGGCTTTTTATTAACTACTAAACAAAAATGAAACTAAAAATATAGAAAATTACAGAATGCTTGAAGAAAGATTAAGTAAAGAGATCGAAGACTTACATTAGGGCTTTGGTTGTCATGAATGTTAATCACCCTCAAGTTTCACGTTCCCCGCACCAAGCTTAAAAACGAGATCATTGTTATTATAAGTTATTAAGCTAACACTCACTCATGTGGCCTAATTATTCACTTAGACTCCCTTATTCATACGTGTATCTCTTATATTTTATGATTGTCTTGAATGATCTCGAGGATGCATTGTTTGACTTATTTCAATAGTTTATTCAGGCTGAAAATAAAGTAGGACGATTTAATCAATAGTTAGCTAAAGGAAAAAATCTTTTAAAACTGCTTCTCGTGACCTCATAAAGTTCATATCTTGGCATAACTCGCTTCACGTTTGAGAACTTTCTCGGACCGATATTTGGCAGTGACTTCATACTTCGAATCTTGAGAGACGTTCTTGAAATAATGGTCTTCTCTTCATAATAAGAATTTCTTCACTTGATGCTTTTGAGAGAATCTTCATACTTGGACCACGACTTCTTCATTTTTCTCCAATATTTATTTTTGATTTTGATATACAACGATCCGCCTCCTTTTATGAATTGGATCTATTTATCCTCATTCCTTGCTAGGGTATTTTCGGATAGACTTCTCCATGATCTTTAGGGGAGTATTTTGTTTTCGTCATGTGTCTCGATCCTTCATATTGATTTTTGATAAATGATTCTTCACATCACTTGGGATCTTTAGCAACAAAATCTAGCCCTCATGCCTTGTTAGGGCCTTTTCGGACTCGCCAATCTTTGCATCCCGCTTCAATAAGTTATGCCTTGGCTATGAACTCTAATTAATACCGAGCAACTTTTAAACGATCTTGTGCTAGAAGCTAAGTAACTTTTCAAATCGTACGACCTTACTTATTGCAAATATATTTATTAACAAGCGATGGGAGAAAAAGCTCATAATTAACTCACATAAATTCATGAAAGAATACCAAACTTATAATTGACTCTATCATCTCTCGTTCTCCACAATTTAAAATCTCAAGGAATGAGACTCGTGGATGCTTAGCCTATTAAATCAAAGTTTTGGGTTTTCAAGTCATCTATAGGATCTTGCAACTTCTTAGACTCTTTCAAGTTTAGAATTCACATTTTATAGTTCCCTTGATAAACGACTTTCTAGGATCAATTATAGGAACTTGCGAAAAGTTCTTGTTCTTAACTCGTAAGAGTTAAGACTTTCGCGTTTTAAAGTTCCCTATATAAAAGCCTAGCAAAACCTGACTTAAACACGTTAAGGATACTAGCTAGAGTAAACTTAGATAAGTAAACTCGGGTTGAGTCAAAAGATTCATAACGGGCCTAATATATGAAAGACATCTAAACTCATTAAAATCATCTTGTTTAACTTTATTTTTCTCTTTTGACTTTATTTTGAAATGAAATATATACATATGATGCGATAACAAAAGGAAAGAACATAAAAGAGAATAAATGAAAAATACTACTTGGCCAAAATAGATCAAAATTTTTGAAAAAAGTCGAAAAATTAGATTTTTCGGTTAAAATGAGGACAAATTAATGGAAAATCCCACTTAACTTCGATAGAAGTCCCCGCACACTTGATATAAACATTGTCCTCAATGTTTAAGCATGTGGGAGTAAACTCCCCTACACTTCGTACATTGTGCACTTTGATTAAATCTTTCTAAGGAAGAGACAACTATAGTGATTTCAATGTCAACATATAAGATATGAAATATTTAATCACTACAGTTTAGGATAGAACCGGGAAGACGGGTACACGGGATCACGGGTCGTTAAATATCATCAGAAGTGCTCTTTGAAGCTTTAATCCCTGTACATCATAAGAAACAAGACAACAAACACCTATGTAGCTCCCCTACACTTAGTATGAAAACAGGTAAAGGAGAGATCAACGGGCTGCCTCCTGAGAAGCGCTTGTTTTTGTTAACCGAGTCACGAGCCTGACTCGACCCAGAACTAATTCAAGGGAAACGTGGTGAGGGATGGAATCATCTCATGAGAGATGTCATCACCAAAGTACAACTTAACACACTGGCCATTCACTTTGAAGTTTGACCCATTTGGTTGTGATAACTCAATGGTGCCATAAGGGAAGACTTTGGTGACGGTGAATGGACCAGACCAACGGCTCTTAAGCTTGCCTGAAAAGATTTTCAACCGAGAGTTAAAGAGGAAAACTTGATCACCAATTTTAAACTCTCGGTTTTTGATCTTAGAATCATGAATGAGCTTGGTTTTCTCCTTATAAATCAATGAATTCTCATAAGCTTCATTCCTTAGTTCATTAAGTTCATTGAGTTGAATCTTCCTAAGATCACTGGCTTTATTGATTCAAAATTAGCCCATTTCAAGACCCAATAAGCCTTATGATCCAACTCAATGGGGAGGTGGCATGCCTTTCCGTACACAAGATGATATGGAGAGCAACCAATAGGTGTCTTATATGCGGTACAGAAAGCCCACAAAGCATCATCTAACTTATCGGCCCAGGAGGCACGATGCTCCCCCACAGTACGCTCTAAGATTCTCTTAAGACCACGGTTAGAAATCTCGGCTTGACCATTTGTTTGTGGATGATACGTGGTGGAAAGACGGTGATTGACACTATACTTATCCATGACTCGAGCAAATTGATCGTTGCAAAAATGAGTCCTGCGATCACTAATGATAGCACGAGGAACACCGAATCGAGCCAATAATTGTTTCCGAAAGTTCACAACCACCCTCGCATCGTTAGTAGGTAAAGTCTTTTCTTCAACCCATTTTGATACGTAGTAAACGGCTACGAGGATGTACTTGTTCCCTTTAGATGATAGAAATGGCCCCATAAAGTCGATGCCCCATACGTCAAAGATTTCACATTCTTGGATGAAATTTTGAGGCATCTCATCTTTATGTGTGATCTTGCCTTGTCGTTGGCAAGCATGACAATTCTTAACCATTTCGTGTGCATCACGATAAATGGTGGGCCAATAAAATCCAGAATCAAAAACTTTCTTCGCGGTGTAATTGGGACCAAAGTGACCATCGGTTGGTCCTTTATGGCAAGCTTCCAAGATTTGTAAAGATGCGGGCCCGTCAATACACCGACGAAGGATCAAGTCAACACATTGTTTAACGAGATAAGGGTCGTCCCAATATTAAGTTTTCACATCCTTGAAGAATTTATTCTTTTGTTGGGACGATGACCCTTCGATGAGAATTCCAACCACCAAGTAGTTTGCAAAGTCCACAAACCATGGGGTCTCATCAAGATTGGAGTTAATAGACATCAAGTCCTCAAGGGGAAAAGATTCATTAATCTCTTGATTTGGGAGCTCCCTTGATAAGGATCCTCGAGTCTACTAAGATGATCCGCGGCTAGGTTTTCCGCTCCCTTTTTATCACTAATTTCAATTTTGAATTCTTGAAGGAGTAAAACCCAACGAAGAATTCTTGGTTTGGAATCTTGTTTAGTTAACAAGTAACGCGCAATGATCAGTGTATACAATGGTAGTGGAAAGGACAAGATAGGGGCGAGATTTTTCAAAAGCATATACAACGGCTAAAAACTCTTTTTTGGTTGTAGTATAATGCAATTGAGCCCCCGTCATTGTCTTGCTAGCATAATGGATTGGTTGAAAATTTTTGTTGATTCAAAAGGTAACTCCCAGTTAGGAGTAACTAAGACCGGTGCCTTAGTTAGTTTATCCTTAAGAAGATTGAAATATTCGATACACTCTTTAGAAAAGATAAAAAGAGTATCTTTTTCCAAGAGGTGGTCATCGGGCGAGCGATCTTAGAAAAATCTTGAATAAATCGACGATAGAAGCCCGCATGACCAAGAAAACATCTCACACCCTTCACGGTTGAAGGAGGAGGTAATTTAGCAATCACATCGAATTTAGCACGGTCGACTTCAAGACCAGCTTTGGAGATTTTATGACCTAGAACAATGCCTTCTTTTACCATGAAATGGCATTTTTCCCAATTAAGAATGAGATGAGTGTCTTCACACCGTTTATGCATACGTCCTAATTCGGCAAGGCAAGTAGAGAAAGAATCACCATAGACCGAGAAATCATCCATAAAGACTTCCATAGTTTCTTCAACCATGTCATGGAATATAGCCATCATATTCCTTTGGAAAGTCCTAGGAGCATTTTATAAGCCGAAAGGCATTCTTTTGTAAGAAAATGTTCAATAAGGACAAGTGAATGTGGTTTTCTCTTGGTCTTTGGGATCGATGGGAATTTGAAAATACCCGGAGAAACCGTCTAAGAAGCAATAGTAGTCATTACCCGCTAAATGCTCGAGCATTTGATCCATGAAAGGAAGATGAAAATTATCCTTACGAGTGGCATCATTGAGCTTATGATAGTCTATGCAAACTCGCCAACCCGTGACAAGTCGAGTAGGAATCAACTCGTTTTTTTCATTGGGAACAACGGATATTCTGCCTTTCTTAGGCACACAATGGACGTGTGACAACCCCGGTTTTTGAGGTTCGTCACTTAATCTTATTTTTGGGGTATTTTGTGTGACTATGTGATTTATGTGATTTATGTGTTTATATGTGTGATTTTGGGGATGAGAATGGATGAAATGAGGTACATGATTTGTAAATCATGGTACAGGTTGGAAATGAAATGAAATGAAATGAGTTCAGAAATGAACTGCGGGAAAGTTCGGATATCGTTTTTACAAGGTTTCGTGTACGTATTGTATATTTTATGTATGTATTATGTACATATTATATGGTTAGGATAAGTTTTAGAGATACTTTCCATAATTAGAAACTTTTGGAAATGACGGTTAGTTCGGAAATTACGTAGAAAGTCGAAAAAATAGCAAATAGGTGTCCGGTTATGATCCGGAAGGGTCTAGATGTTAACTAATGGTAATTATAAGTTAATAGATATTAAATTAATAAAATAATGAAGGGGGAGTCAGAATTTTGGGCCCCATAGCAGAATATTTTAATAAAAAAAAGATAATTACCATATAGGAGTCCTAATTGGGCCTAAAATTGACCAGGAGGTTACCAAAGCATATATAAGTACCCCAAGACCCCAAAAACGACCCATAAACCTTAAACTAAACTTTAATTCAGTCAAATAGCAATGGAGGATCAAGAAGAGTCTAATTTATGCTCAGGATTTAAAGGTACGTAATTAAACTAGGTTGATTAACGTTAATTTACGTATTTGTAACCTACTATGATGGATTAGGGTTTGAGATTCATAATTTTTGATTAGATTTGTTACTGATCTAAAATTAATAATGTAACTAATGGGTTTTTATCATTGGAAATTGTTTTTAGGTTTTAATTAGGTTTTATATATGATTAATTAAATTAATTATGAGAAAATCGTTTTTAAAAACTGGGCAGAATTTTAGGTCACTTGTTTTGATCATATCTATAGTTCTATAAACTTTTAATTTTCTAATCTTATCTCCCTGAAAAGGTAATTGAATTGGCTTTCAAATGCAAGAAACTAGAATTGAATTGGAGATAGGGAAGTGGGTAAAAAACAAGTTACAACAGTCGGAGGTCAAAAGAGTTTTGAAATTAGTCGGGTTTAATTTAATGTTTTCAGGTGGTTAGGGTACTTAGGAGTACAATTGGACTTTAAAAAGAACATGAGAGTTAGTTTATATGTTATATAATACATCTGAAGGAGGTCTAATCAATTGGGATAATGGAAGACTCTCTTATCATAACAAACGTTTCATATGTTCAAAATCAGTAAATTCTGGATAGGTAAAAGTATATATATATATATATATATATATATATATATATATATATATATATATATATATATATATATATATATATATATATATATATATATATATATATATATATATATATATATATATATATATATATATATATATATATATATATATATGTATATATATATATATATACATATATATATATATATATATATATATATATATATATATATATATATATATATATATATATATATATATATATATATATATATATATATATATATATATATATATATATATATATATATATATATATATATATATATATATATATATATATATATATATATATATATATATATATATATATATATATATATATATATATATATATATATATATATATATATATATATATATATATATATATATATATATATATATATATATATATGGAGGCCTTAACAGTAGCTTTAAGGTTGAGGCCAAATAGGAGAGTTATCTAACACATGTAAGGGCATAGGGTTTCTTTTACAGGGCATGTTATTTTGGTTAAGGGTGTGTTCGACCCATAGTTTGAAGTATGAAAAACGGGACTATGTTGGGTAAAATGTTAACAGGACGAGTTATGAACTAAACGAATTTAAGGGATTTATAGAGGGGTGTAATGAGATGCATATGGAATATAAATAGGGTTAAGTTGTAAGAGAAGTTTAGATATTCATCATACATTGATGAGCCATTTTGGTATGTGGTTCGTGTCTTGATTGTATACGTTTGTGTGTTTCGATTTTTGCTAGAGCGCGAATACTTGGAGAAGCTTGTTCAGGTAAGTTTCATAGTCCCATGTCTTTTTTTGATTTGATTTCCTGATGGGATGGAAGAGACACTGTATGGTTTTGTAAAGAATGCTGTGAACGTTTTAATGGTTTGTGATGGACTTATGTGTACACTTATGTGATTAACTGCTATGTGATTCTTGATTGTGTTTATGATTTAGATCGGGGGAGACGTACCGTCTCAATTATTGTGGTTTGACTTGGTACCAAGGGGATGTTGACAAGGCGGGGCCTTGGGATTGGTTCATAGGTGTATGGGCGCATATAGGACCATGGTGTTTGGTAAGGCTGGGAGCCTTAGAATTGTGGTGAATGGTTAAATCTTGAATGTTAGTTGTTAATACATAATTGTAGCATATTGTCCATATGTTCTTTAGTTGATGGTTATTATTCACAGCTTATAACTGATTTAGCGTTGGAGTCTAAACCTATGACTCTCACCAACATTATGTTGACGTATTTTAGTGTCTCTTTCAGGTTAGAATGTGGTTAAGCATGAGAATAGGAGTGGCTAGCTTTGGAGGCTTAGGGTTGCATTTGGAGGAACCCCCTTTCCTCTTAGTCTTTATTTGATGTTTGTATAAGTGGTACTTTGTTGAGACCTTTATGTTTTCTTTGTTTATGTTAATTGTTTGTCTCGGGTTACCGGTAGGACGGTTACCTACTTACCTAGACTCCTGCATTATTAGGATATTGTCATGACGTTTGTGTTACCATTTTATGACATTTCTTATTTCATTTAGTTATCTCTATAGACACGCCATGTTGTGATGATATCCATAGCTCGCGCCCAATATTCCGCCATGGTGGGGTTTGACAGAATGGTATCAGAGACAATGGTTATAGAGAATTAGGTTTCCTAGTCTCGTAGCCTAGTCTATAGCTTAAGGGTCCTCGCATATAGGCGTCATAGGAGTATGTGTGCATTTGATATTAATTGAAGTTTTTTCTGGATGACATCGGGGTTTTACTTGTGATGTTTGTTAAGTTTTGACTAGTATGGGTTGAACCATAGTAGTTCATACTTAGCCACATGTTATTTTATTTTCGGGTTTATTTTCGGGTTGTGACTAGTGCGGGTTGAACCATAATCGTCCACGCTAGTCATTGTTGTATTTTGCTTAAATTGTACATTATAGTACATAATTTGATACATGGTAGTTTCTGTCTTTGTTGAGTTATTTTATGTACCTGAGGTATAGTATTTTTCTTTTGATGTTTAAGTCATGTTCCCTAATAATCATGTGGTGGTTCGAGTTACAAGGAGTAGGTGGATAGGAAGGATTTTAAGTTGTTTCCACTCTGATGGGCGACATGATTTATAATTGATTATGTTTTCGTTTTGGATTTTGTCTATGTTGTTTTAGATAGACTATGGATTTCAGTATTCCAAGATTTTGACTATGTTATTTTAATAGTTGGAGTTTTTGACCTTATTGTTTATGTGCTTATGTGCTTAGATGAGTTGATGGATTTATGTGTTATGTGTTGTATTGATTCTTATAAGTTTCATAATAGGAGGGAGTGCATTGGAGAAAGGGTAATTGTATAAGTATGGTGGCCAACATAGTTATATAAGTACCACAACTTCAATGGATTCCCATGTATGATTGCATGAAAGAGGATTAATACATGCTTGTATAGTAGATGTTGGACGGATTTGAGTAAATGTATCCTAATATGCCTATATATGTATGATCCCCTACAATTAACGATTGTATCCTTAGGAGGGTGGCTAGCTCGCTTCTTTTTAGATATTCAACCTCCGTTGTAGTGTATTCTTCGAGTTTCCTATTTCACGTGTCCGTTTTAAAATGGTGTTTTTGGTTTTAAGTCTATTGAAATAACTTGGGATCTCTTTTGGGATAATGAAATCTTTTGTGTTGTGTCTTACATTTCTTTTGGTCGGTATATATTGAAAAAAAGACTTTGAAATTTACTATATAGTTAGATAGTTGGTTTTATTCGGTAAAATAAGGATAGGGTGTAGGAGTCGTGTTTGCAACAAGATATAAAATAAGTTTTTTTTATGTAATCAACACTTATTTATTTCAAATTCTAAAAGATGTTCTTTAAAATAAAGCAAAATAAAATTTTCCTACTTAAATATTTTATATAAGTGAGTTTAATCGATATACGTCATTTGTAATTATTTATACAAGACTAAACAAAGTTCATGAAAATTTCACATACATTTATTTATTTTCATTTAAAAAGGATTACGTTATTTACTAAGATGATTCTTTAGTTTTTAAAACAACCAGTATAAAATTGTTTTGGTCATAACTTGTTCATTTTTAAAGCTTTTTGGGCGATTCAAAAGCCTAAAATTATGTACTCGGAACATGGGAGGTCATTAGCCTGGTTGAAATTGTTGTACAAGTGTCGGGTTCAAGGTTGAGTTTCGAATAGTAGTTTTTAAACTTATGATTTAGGATGTTCGGAGTACCTAGTCTTTGAGTTGAGTCTTGTGATCGTATAGAGGATTTTTTGTAGATCGTTTGAGTCACATAGATGTGGAGAGGTAAAGAAAAATATTATTTTATGGAAAGTAGATGTCGTGCAAGGTTTAAAAAATATGTCGCGAGGCGTAATATGTTTTGGTTGCCATTGGGTATATCTTGGATTATTTTTCGTTGTCATGGGTCATTTGGAATTGATACATGTTCTGGGTTTGAGTTTTCTTTCGAGTCTCGTGGTTTTTGACTTGTTTTAACTGGTGCACGTGAAATGTCGTTAGTTATCCGTAGTTTTGATTCGTTGGTCGTGTCTGGTGGGTTCCAGATATAGTTTTGTTTTTGTATTGATTGAGAGCATTGATATTGTCATCTGAGAGAATAGTTGGAATGCGCTTTGTGATGAGGAAAGAGTTAGAAGTTCGTAGAAAGACGAACTAATGTGGTCATGAGGTCTCTTAGGAGTGCCAAGGGAGATGAATAGAGATTTGTATAAAGTATGGATATTGGCACAAGAAAGCATCATATAGAATGTTGGAAGGGGATGTGATATTTCAAAGGTACTTGTGGTAGTCGTTAGGTATGTAAAATTTTCCGAAAATTTCTTAAGATTTAGTAGGTTTACCTATTATCTTGAAGTAGAACCATGAATAGAGCCAGTAGAAGGAGCAAGACGAGTTGTAGTTAGTGCCTTTCCAAGGCAATTGTTGATGGAATGATTTTAAAGACAGGAGTTGTTAGAAATTTCAAGGGATTCAAGATAAAGGTTGATTTGCCTGGTAGTAAATGTGATGTGAAAGCGGTTGGATGAGTTGATAATAAGGAGTATCGATCTTTTAGAATGTGTGTAGAATTTCGCGAGTAGAAAGAGGTAGAAATTTGTTTGTGTTACTGCCAAGAGAGGATGTAGGGATGATGTTAAGAATATTGAATGGATGCTTTTGGGTTTACGATTATGCATTTGGCTTCACCAAAGCACTAGCGGTTTTCATGGAGTTAATGAAGCGAGTGTGCATGAACGTATATAAACGAGTTGTCATCGGGAGTATCGACGACATCTTGATCTACTCAAAGTCTAAGAAGGAGAGTAAGGCGAATTATGTGTTGGTTTTGGAGTGGAATTATACGTGAGATTTTCAAGTGTGAGTTTTAGTATTAAGTTTACCATGATGAGTAGTTAGAGATGATGGCATATCATGGAACCAGCAAGGGGCGAAGTGAAGAAGGATGAGGAAGCATTTTGGAGGCTGAAGAGGTGGATTGGATAATGAGGCGATCTTAGCATTATCAGAAGGACTGGATGAATTCGCGAAGCATGACGATACGTGGAGCAAGGATTTAGATGTGTACGAGAACGAAAAAGAAAGGCGATTGCTTATACGTTGCAAGAACTGAAATTTAGAAGAACTAGATAAGACTTAGTGGAGCTAGATTGTTATATCTGCCCAGAATGCTAGAGGCATTTGGGGTGCAAGACATAGAGAATGATCTATATGGATCATGAATGTCTCCAGCACATATTAATTCCTCTTGATTGAACATTTGACAAAGGTGATGGGTGGAGTTAAGTGATGAAATAAAATTGCAAGGCCAAGTACCATCTGGGAAAGGTAAGCATGGTTGATGAGACATGAAATAAAAAGAAGGAAGTGAAGTTGAGACGAACTTGAACTATATGGATTAAGTATTAGGGTGGTTTGGATGAAGGATGTAGGTTGCACGAGTTGAGTTGTCTAAAGCAGAGAACGCGACAACATTTATGTTGCATGGCTTGAAAAATCGTATGGAGAAAAGGGACGCAGATTATACTTCCTACATAGATAGGAGTAGCTTAGAAATAGCGATGTAAGGACGAAGTTGGTGGAAGGGATACATAATGGGGTGAGGAATAAGTACGATGAGAGTTGGGTGATAGTTGATAGACTGTCTAATTCATCCTATATTTCATGAGGAATGAGAAGTCACGTAGTTGAGAAGTTGGAAGGATTGCATACAGATGCGATGGAATAGGCGGTTTTGTGTAAACGTTAACCTAATAGGTATGGAATGCCTAATGAAGGATTAGTGCAAGGGAAGAAATGATGGGAAGCAAGCGTAGTATACCGTTGATAGACTTATGGTTGGTATGAGCATACTATAGGGGTAACTGAGAAAGACGCCTAGAGCTTTGGCGTGCGGTTTGGAGATAGTTGGAGAATGCATTTTATTTAGGAAGAATTCTTCTACAAAGAGAGTCACTAGTGAGAGGGGCGTATTCCTCACTTATGAGAATGTAGGGAATAAAAGAGGATCGCCTAAATTATTGGCTGAAGATGAGATAGAAGATGGTATGGAAATTAAGATTATTGAGAGACAGGCGAGAAGTAGTATGGAGGAAGCAGGGCTCGAGGGAGCAAAGGGTTGTCAAGATAGTGTAGTGATATATAAGGGAAAACCGTTAGGTCTGGTGATAGGAAATGTAGTAGAAACTGATGGAGTTAATCCATAGAAGATGAGGTGGATCACCGTTACTGTGGGGTGAAGTTAGAAGCAGTCAACATATTGGACCGGAGTTGGAACGAAAAACTACAAGAGGTGGTGGCAGTGCTTAAGTAGAGGTTGAAAATGGCGAAGGACCGACAAGAGAGCTGTGTGGAAAAGAGGCGTAAGCCGTTGGGATTTGAGATTGGGGATAAGGTTATGCTATAGGTTTCACCATGGAAAGAAGTGACGTGGTTTGGGATGAAAGGGAAGTTAACACCTTGAATGATGGGTTCGTTCGAAATCCTTGAAAGGATTGGAGCAGTGGCTTATAGGTTGAGGAATTACTGGGAGAATTGAGTAGTGTGCATGATGTATTTCGTGTATCAAGCTTGAGGAAATGCTTAACAAGAACCGACTTGCAAGTACCGTTAGATGATATTAGTATGGATACGAGTCTTCGTTTCATTGAAGAACCGGTAGAGATTTTAGGTCGTGAAGCTAAGACGTTGGAAAAAGGGTAATATACTGTAGTTATGGTTAGATGGAATTTTGAACGTGGACTAGAGTTCACGTGGGAACGGGAAGGATTTATGAGGAACAAGTATCCTTAGATATTTGATAATGATGATCCTAAGGAGTAAATCTCGGGACGAGATTTCTATTAGGAGGGAGTGAGGTGACAACCCCGGTTTTTGAGGTTCGTCACTTAGTCTTATTTTTGGGGTATTTTGTGTGACCTTGTGATTTATGTGATTTATGTGTTTATATGTGTGATTTTGGGGATGAGAATGGACGAAATGAGGTACATGATTTTTAAATCATGGTACAGGTTGGAAATGAAATGAAATGAAATGAGTTCAGAATGAACTGCGGGAAAGTTCAGATATCGTTTTTACAAGGTTTCGTGTACGTATTGTATTTTGTATGTATGTATTAAGTACATAATATATGGTTAGGATAATTTTTAGAGATACTTTCCATAATTATAAACTTTTGGAAATGACGGTTAGTTCGGAAATTACGTAGAAAGTCGAAAAAATATCGAATAGGTGTCCGGTTTTGATCCGGAAGGGTCTAGATGTTAACTAATGGTAATTATAAGTTAATAGAAATTAAATTAATAAAATAAAGAAGGGGAGTCGTAATTGTGGGGCCCATAGCATAATATTTTAATAAAAAAAAGATAATTACCATATATGAGTCCTAATTGGGCCTAAAATTGACCAGGAGGTTACCAAAGCATATATAAACACCCCAAGACCCCAAAAACGACCCATAAACCTTAAATTAAACTCTAAGTCAGTCAAATAGCAATGGAGGATCAAGAAGAGTCGAATTTAGGCTCAGGATTTAAAGGTACGTAATTAAACTAGGTTGATTAACGTTAATTTACGTATTTGTAACCTACTATGATGGATTAGGGTTTGAGATTCATAATTTTTTATTAGAGTTTGTTAATGATCTGTAATTAATAATGTAACTAATGGGTTTTTTATCATTGGAAATTGTTTTTAGGTTTTAATTAGGTTTTATATATGATTAATTAGATTAATTATGAGAAAATCATTTTTAAAAACTGGACAGAATTTTAGGTCACTTGTTTTGATCATATATAGAGTTCTAAAAACTTTTAATTTCTAATCTTATGTCCCTGAAAAGGTAATTGAATTGGCTTTCAAATGCAAGAAACTAGAATTGAATTGTAGGTAGGGAAGCGGGTCAAAAACAGGCTACAACAGTCGGAGGTAAAAAACGTTTTGAAATCAGTCGGGTTTAATTTAATGTTTTAAGGTGGTTAGGGTACTTAGGAGTACAATTGGACTTTAAAACGAACATGAGAGTTAGTTTATATGTTATATAAGATATATGAAGGAGGGCTAATCAATTGGGATAGTGGAAGACTCTCTCATATGTATATATATATATATATATATATATATATATATATATATATATATATATATATATATATATATATATATATATATATATATATAGAGTAGCGATCCAGTAAGAAGAGAAATAAAAATAAGAAGAATAAGAAGAACTATGGACCACACATTTTAAATAAGAGTGACAATTTTAAGGGGAGATGGAGGAGATTTTGTAGGTGCATCTGAAATGAGTGGTTATGGTTTCTTCTCATCCTTCTTATTTTTGTTAATCTTCTTATTAGATCCTAACTCTCTCTCTCTCTCTCTCTCTCTCTCTATATATATATATATATATATATATATATATATATATATATATATATATATATATATATATATATATATATATATATATATATAGTTAGGTTATTGTAGTGTAGTAGCTTAAAGTTGTTAAAATAAAAAGTCATCTTAACCATTAATTTTATCAATTAACATGTGATTTATTTAATATTTAACACAAAACAATAAATCTTATACATAAAAATTGGTATAAAAACACTAAAAAATTTGATACGTAAAAATTTATAGCTGATACATATGATACATAATTTTACTTCAAAAAATATTATTAGCATAAATAATCATATATTCGCAAATTCAATGATAAATTATCACATGTTGCATTCGATATAACAAAATAATTGATAAACTATGATACACAACTGATACACGAAAAACTAGTAATATTAAAAAGGGTGAACTAACTACCCGTACACGAACTAAATCTTCCAAAACACTCGTACACGAACTAAAATATCATAAACGAACCAAAACTAATCAATAAATGTGATATTTGCCCATTTTCTATTACTTCTCATTTTAACAACTTTAAGCACATAAACTATTTTATCTAAATTCTATATATATATGTATATAAATATATATATATATATATATATATATATATATATATATATATATATATATATATATATATATATATATATATATATATATATATATATATATATATATATATATATATATATATATATATATATATATATATATATATATATATATATATATATATATATATATATATATATATATATATATATATATATATATATATATGGAGGCCTTAACAATATCTTTAAGGTTGAGGCCAAATAGGAGAGTTATCTAACACATGTAAGGGCATAGGGTTTCTTTTACAGGGCCTATTATTTTGGTTAAGGGTGTGTTCGACCCATAGTTTGAAGTATGAAAAACGGGACTGTGTTGGGTAAAATGTTAATAGGACGAGTTATGAACTAAACTAAGTTAAGGGCTTTACAGAGGGGTGTAATGAGATGCATATGGCATATAAATAGGGTTAAGTTGTAGGAGAAGGTTAGATATCCATCATAGATTGATTATCCATTTTGGTATGTGGTTCGTGTCTTGATTGTATATGTTTGTGTGTTTAGATTTTTGCTAGAGCGGGGATACTTGGAGAAGCTTGTTCAGGTGAGTTTCATAGTCCTATGTCTTTTTATGATTTGATTTCTAGACGGGATGGAAGAGACACTGTATGGTTTTGTAAAGAATGCTGTGAATGTTTTTATAGTTTTGTGATGGACTTATGTGTACACTTATGTGATTAACTGCTATGTGATTCTTGATTGTCGTTTGACTTGGTACCAAGGGGATGTTAACAAGGCGGGACCTTGGGATTGGTTCATAGGTGTAAGGGCGCCTATGGGACCATGGTGTATGGTAAGGCTGGGAGCCTTGGAATTGTGGTGAATGGTTAAATCTTGAATGTTAGTTGTTAATACATAATTGTAGCATATTGTCCATATGTTCTTTGGTTGATGGTTATTATTTACAGCTTATAACTGATTTGGCGTTGGAGTCTAAACCTATGACTCTCACCAATAATATGTTGACGTGTTTTAGTGTCTCTTTCAGGTGAGAATGTGGTTAAGCATGAGAATAGGAGTGGCTAGCTTTGGAGGCTTAGGGTTGCATTTGGAGGAACCCCCTTTCCTCTTAGTCTTTATTTGATGTTTGTATAAGTGGTACTTTGTTGACACCTTTATGTTTGCTTTGTTTATGTTAATTGTTTGTCTCGGGTAAGCGGTAGGACTGTTACCTACTTACCTAGACTCCTACATTGTTGAGATATTGTCATGACATTTGTGTGTTTCCATTTTATGACATTTCTTATTTCATTTAGTTATATCTATAGACACGCCATGTTGTGATGATATCCATAGCTCGCGCCCCATATTCCGCTATGGTGGGGTGTGACAGGACGGGACTAACCCATGGCGAATCCAAAATAGGGTAAATCATACCGGCATCTAGAAGTTTAATAACTTCTTTCTTGATGATGTCATGAATTTTTGGATTAACCCTTCTTTGGCTTTGGATTGCGGGTTTAAAGTCATCTTCCATGAGAATTTTATGAGTACAAAAGTTAGGATCAATTCCTCGGATATCGGAAATTTTCCAAGCAATTGCTTTCTTATGATTCTTTAGCACATCGTGTAACACCCCATTTTGATAAATGGAATGTCATGCGTAATTATGGCGTGTCATCAAAGCATACAAGGATAAATGCCTAAACATTACATGACCATAGGGAAAACCGGAATCAAACATCGGTTCCCAAACATAAGACCAAAACATAAATAAAGTAAATGAACAAAAAGGAAGACTAGACAAGCATAAATATGAAGGCAAGAGGAGAAGGAATCTAAGGTAGCTCCCATCCTATGCGTGTCCTCCAAATGCTCCAGTCAGTCCTTGAGTACCTGCCGTTTTGGGACATGGAAAGGAAAGTAACGGCTGAGCAAAATGCTCAGTGCATGGATATAGACATAGTATAAATGACTAAAACATAATAAAGACTTAATAGCAGCGGAAATGTATAAGTCCTGGAAAACCTGGAACATGTTCATAAAACTGGTTTTATAGTTTGAAAAGCCTTATGTTTATCTTATGAAAATTGTTTAACATATTTTACCATTAGCCAATATAGGTCATGAGGGGTGACCTCATCATGCAAATTAGAGGGGCTGCCTCTAATTTAATATACTGGTTTTGGGTAGGAGGGATCAGCTCCTTGTGAAGGATGCAAGGCACACACCACATTCACCATGAAATCCTGAATAAAAACATGTAACTAGGATGCACCCATACGCCCCACATGATAAATATAAATAAATGGCCAAAAGCTAAAGGGACGCCACGAGCAATCACTCCGCCGTGGTGAAGTCATAACACCAGTGCCTCTAATGTTATGGTTATGGTACCTCCATAACTAGGTGAAACTGGTCATGCATGTATATGGCTATAGGTAATCTTAATTAAACATAAGCAATCAAACACGTAACTTATACTACGGGAAAACAGTTGGCTACATACGGGGAATCCTAATAAGGAAAGAATGTCCATACTGAAAGGACGGGAATCCGTACCTTATGTCCAGTAAACGAAGAAGATGAACTGAGAGGAATCCTACTTCCGAATCACTAGTGCTACATAAATACATACATGAATAAGTATCTGCTTACTAAATACGTAGCTGGTTTTATGTCATGTCTTAGCTTATTTTATGTGTTCTTACCATGTTTTACTGTTTAAAAGCCTTAAACTGTGTTTATCTTACATTCTGTTTAATCTGATTAAGTATTTCTGGTATTTCATGTATTATTATACTTACTGTGTAATAATAAGTAACTTTCCAAAAATAACAGGTTTCCTAAAATAGAAAGTTTTCAAAAATAGAAAGTTTCCAAAAATAGAAAGTTTCCAAAAATAGATTTACTGCTTAAAATATATAAGTTTCTAAAAATAGAAAGTTTCCATAAATAGATTAGCTGCCTTAATTAAATAAGTTTCCATAAATAGATTAGCTGCCTGAAATAAATAAGTTTCTAAAAATAGAAGGTTTCCATAAATAGATTAGCTGCCTTATTTAATTAAGTTTCTAAAAATAGAAAGTTTCCATAATTAGAAATAAGCTGGTTAAATAAGCTAAGTATATAAGCCTAAGTGTTTTCATGATTATTTCCTAAGTCATATGATATAATGTATAGTTTAATAATTATTTCATGTAATTAAATTAAACTATAGGTTAAAATATTTATTATTATATATTAATAATATAACCTAAGTCATGTTAATTAATTAATTATATCCATGGTTTTAAAATAATTAATTAATTATAAGTCCTAAATATAAAAATACTTAGGTTATTTAATTTCATGATTATTAAATAATTAAATAACCTAAGTCATGTTATTAAATTAATCATATCATATCATTTTATTAATTTAAATTTTAACATAAGATCATAAACATAAAAAAAACTAAACATACACCATGAACCGGATCTAAGCTAAAAACAATGAACCGGACATGAAATCGACACCGTACCCCGAACCAACTCGGGGTACCCCGTGGCTTCCTGCTGCAGTGGGACCCACACGCACCAACCAAGACCGTATGGTCTTGGTGGTGGTCGGTTGGCAAACTGAGACCCCTTTTGGGTTCGGTGAAGCCTGTGGCCAAAACAAACACCCCTTAAAAACACACTTTTGATTTTATTTAACCCCAAATCATGTTAGATCCATGTTTAATTATTAGGTTTTTTGTAAAAACATAACATGTTCTTGATTTATAAAAAGATTAAATCAAAAGAAAAGATTTAAAAAAAGATTTACCGAATTCGTGGATCAAATGGATGAAGAACAAACACGATCACCAAGCAAATTCCAAGATCCAAGATCACAAACCACCGGTTATGGTGGTTGTAGGGTGGCGGCACAAAGTAGAAAAAGAAGGAGGAGGAGGAGTTTTTAGGTTTCTGTAAAAATTCTTCTATAGAAAAAAATGAGTAGTGTAATTTTCCTTAACCTCCTTTTAGTAAAATTTGATGGGCTAAGCCCATCCTCCGTCCTTAAGTTCGTGGTAATGGGGCCCACAAGGGGTAACCCGAATGTTTTTCATGTCTAATTAACAAGTGTGTTCTCGTGTTCGTGTTTTACGTGTTTGTTCGTGTTTATTTGTGTTCGCGTTTTGTGTGTTCTCGTTAAATAATTACCGTGACCTAATATATTTATTTACGCTCGTAATAAATATATATATATATAATTAATTCGTGATTTAATTACGTTCGTGATTTCATGATCGCATGTTCGTGATTAATTATTGTCAAATAATTATTGCGTGTTCGTGCGTAGTAAATACTTATCGTGTACTAACACGTACGTAATACGTAATATCCTAACACGTAAACGTAATCGTACTATAAAAGGAAAGTTTTAATCTAGTACGTACGATCTTAAGGGTACTATTCATGGTAAAAGCATGCGGGTTTTACAACTCTCCCCCCCTAAAAAGAATAATTTGTCCACGAATTATAGATAACGTAACTGGAAGCGAAACATACCCGAATCAGACTGGAAAGGTATGCAAAATAATGGAAATGAAGGTGACATGGTAGAAGGGAACGTGGAACGTGACATGTCTTGAAAAGACATGGAACGTGACGTGACTGAAAGGACATATCTAATTGATAAGAGAAAAACGGATAAGAAGTCCGGATGAACTTGTCCCTTTCCAAGTGGCTTCTCTCTTGGAACGGTTCCTTCATAAGATCTTGACACGAATGATAAGTCTTGGTCCTCCTGACCTTGACTTGGAATACGAAGAAGTTCTTGGTTATCAACGTAAGGTAGATCCCCTAAATTCGATCGAGGGAATAAGAATTAATCGTGTAAGAGTAACTGAAACGTTACGATGAAAGACAATATGACTTAACTGTTAACTAGAAACGATGCGCGAGACATAAAGAAACGTAGTACGTGAAAAATTTTGAACGTGATACGTGAAAATTTTTGAACGTGCTACGTGGAGATATGGCGAGTGTAGTATGAGTAAACATATCGTGATCCATGATACGTGTAACATATCTTGATCATGATATGAGGAACGTGGAATGAACATGACATGTGGAACATATCGTGAACATAGAATATAATGGCGGCAACGCCAAATGCTACCAGGTGAGACATAGAATATGACGAGAAACGTCTATATGAGGATAGGTAGTTATACTAAACTTGGGTCAGGTCTCCCAAGTTCTTTCAAAACATCCCAGAATGAGAAAAATGAACTTAACATCGTAAGCCGAGATACCATAGTGTCATGGACGCGAGCGCGAAAGCAAGTCGTGGAATGAAGACGTGAATTAAATGAGGAGCACAATTGCGAATCTTTGTCTGACCCGATAACTGAGGGATTACCAAGTGGTCGGATGAGCCTTGGCTGGAACATGTCTGATCAATCTGTTGGTTCTGCAATCCTTGCGGATGTAAGGATTCTGCAGACTTGATCTAACTGTTTGCAACAAACCAGATAGCATCATGCTTCTTCTGAGTTTGCGTTAATCTGGTAACCAAATTCCGTGGAGATCTTGTCCCATTTCAATTTACCATTTTAGATGATGAAAACATCCCAGTCTGTTGGTATCCTATCTTAACCTGTTGGTATGTCAGGTACTTAGATATGAACATAACTGTATCTTGCTTTGTAGGACTTGATACATAGGAGTTTGCGAAACTCTGAGTTTCTGAATCTAGACTTCTCCTAGCGTAGGATTTTCTATAACACCTAATGTAGTGTAGGGTTCTCTCTTTTACGCATAAGCTGAGTCATGGTAAGATTAACCATGTAAATCCATGTGATCCAGCGTGTCACTGTAATCAAACAGAATTGATATTGGAAAATTTCCAGGGTGAAATTTCTCTTGTCATAGAATTTGCAACATAGTGCAGATATGGTCTTCTTGTTCTTCTTCTAGGCTTAAAGGAAATCAGGTTATCCTCAATGAAAACACTGATGAATTTGCATATGAGTTCATGGAAACTCAATTTATTAAGTCCATAATGCTGTTGGAGCATTGATGAGACTAATTCAAAATCATAAATCTAGCATGACCGAGTCGTGCACGAATAGCAGTCATGGACATGTCCTGCTCTTTCACCCGTCACTATTGGCAGCATGATCATGAATTCAATCTTGGAAAAGTGATTAACACTATAAGGTCGATTGGACATGTTGTCAATACGTGAAGGAGAATAACGGTCATGAATGTTGATTTGTTTACGCCGACGGTAGTCGACACATAATCTCATGGTACCGTCCTTCTCCTTGTAAGTTCTCCTGGAATGTATGGGAAGATTTTGGAATAATCAACTGGCTATGCGTAAAAGACTTAAGTGGTCGTGTCTTACTGACAGCTAGAAAAATTTAGCGACCATGGCTAACAACGCACATGCTTGTAAGCATAGATAATTTGTACAGATTTTCCCGATGGAAAATCAAGCTGAATGTATTCAGGAGCCTGAACATTACTGTACATAATTATGAATCGTAGCATGGTTTGCTGTTCATACTACACAATTAGGATAAAATTCATCTCGTGTCTGTCCGAGGAAATGCGTTAGCAGCTTGGATCTCACCATTAAGCTAAAGGAAAACCTTCGTATACGTGGGAATACGAAAGGCGCCCTTCATGGTCATGAATATATGAACTATGGTGAAATAAATGAAAGTGACATCGACAACGTGACAGTTCTCACCGCTGCGCCGATAATGGTATTGAAATTCTTGTGGCCTGATTAATACATGGCACAACAAAATAGATATACCCTTGGAGGGTACCCTGAATTTCTTAGAAATGTTCCATAGTTGGACGTGAGTCATGTGTCTTGACTCGTTTCTTGGAACTATAAGCATGACATATGTCTTGACTGGTGTCTTGACATGTGTCTTCAGGAGGTATACGTGAGACATGTGTCTTGACTGATGTCTTGACATGTGTCTGCAGAAAGTATACGTGAGACATGTGTCTTGACTGATGTCTTGACATGTGTCTCGAGATATGAAACAAATAGAACTACAATATTAGGTTATTATGCCAGACTTGGCGGATCGGTTGGACTACTGATCCTTTGTATGTCTGATCACGTCCGCGGCCGGAGCCTCAGTTGCGATTTCCAGGATAGTTTCTGTCATAGTAGTGGTTACTATCGTCATGTCTGTCAGTTTCATGACGGTCATTCTCATGACCGTGATTCATGTAACTATTCAGCTGAGTGGCCGGCTGGTATCGGTTTGCACTCATATGGCTGAAATGACAGCCGAATGACGTGTGACATGTAACTAAGAATTAGGGACAATGATTGATGGGAATCGTCTGATGGTGAAGCATCTTCTCGTCTAATTTCTTTGCTCCGACGCCTTTCTCTTCGTCTTGTAGGATCTCCAGGTTGTGAACAGCATCCGCATCTCGTAGCGTCTCCGAACGTCAGCGGCATCAACCTTTAGTAACATTTCCAAGTTATGAGCGGCATCAGCAATTTGTAGAGTATTAGAAAGTGGACATATGCCTGAGATGATTCAGAATCGACTAGGGAATACTCGTGCAGTATTGCAAGTGAAATACACATGGATTTAGGTACGTGTAATACACATGGAACATGGTACATGGAGTACACGTTGAATGCACATGAAATGATCGGTATGGGGTCGATCATTTGTCATGATTTAAGGAAAGTATACCGGTTAAACGGTTAGGAAAACCATCATGATAACCTGGCAGTATTAGCATAGACATCATTCTGGTTATAACCGAAACGTTAAGGTGTGGTTACACAAAATTCAACGATGATTTGCCTGACAGCATGATCAATGAAAACCAACCATGACTATCATGAAAGCATGATTCAATGAAATCTAACAATGTCTTGCAGGACAACGTAAAAACAAAAGAGGCGTAAAACATAATCAACATGAAGACGGAATTATCATGAAGAAACATGAAACCATCTATCACGAAGAAGTGTATAACATAATCAGCATGAAACTGAAGTTAACCATGACAGTATGAAAACATACTTGACATAAAAACATAATAACTTATGAGGGGACATGAAAAAAATTTATGCCAATTAAAATCATGAGAAAAATTTTATGCATGAAAAACAGTGAATGAATTCGTAATGTAGTTTATAAAACCTTTATATGTGCGAGGGAACGCCTATGGGTCGGTTCCAAAACAAAAGACATGGCGAGGGGACGCCTATGGGTTGGTCCCAAAGATAAAAGTTTCGATAAAAGCACATGCGACTAAATAGGGCCAGTCCTGTACCAACCGTTACTTAGTCATAATCCCTGCAACAATGATACATGAAACATAAATAAATGAAACTCATCTGTCAAAACTTATCAGAAAAAAAATATTTATGTGACTAATTATGAACTACTGGGGTTCAGTCCACATAGCCACAGTTCACGAGGAACATTATGCATGAAACAATGACACATAACTAAATATGAATGACGGTTGTCCATCCATATTATTAAAACAATATCGATGAAAACATCAAGGTTAAAACCTCAAGGTGCTGAAAACATCATGGTTAAAACAATAATACGCTAAAAACATCAATACGTGGAATAACAAACGTTGGCTTAGGAAGCTCCTAGTGACTACCCACTAGTCACAGGTCGAGTTTTAGAGCCTACAGGTCGAAGCCTTGGCTCTGATACCATAACTGTAACACCCCATTTTGATAAATGGAATGTCACGCGTAATTATGGCGTGTCATCAAAGCATACAAGGATAAATGCCTAAACATTACATGACCATAAAGAAAACCGGAATAAAACATCGGTTCCCAAACATAAGCCCAAAACATAAATAAAGTAAATGAACAAAAAGGAAGACTAGACAAGCATAAATATGAAGGCAAGAGGAGAAGGAATCTAAGGTAGCTCCCATCCTATGCGTGTCCTAAAAATGCTCCAGTCAGTCCTGGAGTACCTGCCGTTTTGGGACATGGAAAGGAAAGTAACGGCTGAGCAAAACGGTCAGTGCATGGATATAGACATAGTATAAATGACTAAAACATAATAAAGACTTAATAGCAGCGGAAATGTATAAGTCCTGGAAAACCTGGAACATGTTCATAAAACTGGTTTTATAGTTTGAAAAGCCTTATGTTTATTTTATGAAAACTGTTTAACATATTTTACCATTAGCCAATATAGGTCATGAAAATCCACCGTGCATGAATACTTGGAGGGGTGACCTCATCATGCAAATTAGAGGGGCTGCCTCTAATTTAATATACTGGTTTTGGGTAGGAGGGATCAACTCCTTGTGAAGGATGCAAGGCACACACCACATTCACCATGAAATCCTGAATAAAAACATGTAACTAGGATGCACCCATACGCCCCACATGATAAATATAAATAAATGGCCAAAAGCTGAAGGGACGCCACGAGCAATCACTCCGCCGTGGTGAAGTCATAACAACAGTGCCTCTAATGTTATGGTTATGGTACCTCCATAACTAAGTGAAACTGGTCATCCATGTATATGGCTATAGGTAATCTTTATTAAACATAAGCAATCAAACACGTAACTTATACTATGGGAATACAGTGGCTGCATACGGGGAATCCTAATAAGGAAAGAATGTCCATACTGAAAGGACGGGAATCCGTACCTTATGTCCAGTGAACGAAGAAGATGAACTGAGAGGAATCCTACTTCCGAATCACTAGTGCTACATAAATACATACATGAATAAGTATCTGCTTACTAAATACGTAGCTGGTTTTATGTCATGTCTTAGCTTATTTTATGTGTTCTTACCATGTTTTACTGTTTAAAAGCCTTAAATTGTGTTTATCTTACATTCTGTTTAATCTGATTAAGTATTTCTGGTATTTCGTGTATTATTATACTTACTGTGTAATAATAAGTAACTTTCCAAAAATAGCAGGTTTCCTAAAATAGAAAGTTTCCAAAAATAGAAAGTTTCCAAAATAGAAAGTTTCCACAAATAGAAAGTTACCAAAAATAGAAAGTTTCCAAATATAAAAAGTTTCCAAAAATAGAAAGTTTCCAAAAATAGAAAGTTTCCAAAACTAGATTTACTACTTAAAATATATAAGTTTCTAAAAATAGAAAGTTTCCATAAATAGATTAGCTGCCTTAATTAAATAAGTTTCCATAAATAGATTAGCTGCCTGAAATAAATAAGTTTCTAAAAATAGAAGGTTTCCATAAATAGATTAGCTGCCTTATTTAATTAAGTTTCTAAAAATAGAAAGTTTCCATAATTAGAAATAAGCTGGTTAAATAAGCTAAGTATATAAGCCTAAGTGTTTTCATGATTATTTCCTAAGTCATATGATATAATGTATAGTTTAATAATTATTTCATGTAATTAAATTAAACTATAGGTTAAAATATTTATTATTATATATTAATAATATAACCTAAGTCATGTTAATTAATTAATTATATCCATAGTTTTAAAATAAATAATTAATTATAAGTCTATAATATAAAAATACTTAGGTTAATTAATTTCATGATTATTAAATAATTAAATAACCTAAGTCATGTTATTAAATTAATCATATCATTTTATTAATTTAATTTTTAACATAAGATCATAAACATAAAAAAAACTAAACATACACCATGAACCGGATCTAAGCTAAAAACAATGAACCGGACATGAAATCGACACCGTACCCCGAACCAACTCGGGGTACCCCGTGTCTTCCTGCTGCCGTGGGACCCACATGCACCAACCAAGACCGTATGGTCTTGGTGGTGGTCGGTTGGAAAATCGAGATCCCTTTTGGGTTCGGTGAAGCCTGCGGCCAAAACAAACACCCCTTAAAAACACACTTTTGATTTTATTTAACCCCAAATCATGTTAGATCCATGTTTAATTATTAGGTTTTTGTAAAAACATAACATGTTCTTGATTTATAAAAAGATTAAATCAAAAGAAAAGATTTAAAAAAAGATTTACCGAATTCGTGGATCAAAAGGATGAAGAACAAACACGATCACCAAGCAAATTTCAAGATCCAAGATCACAAACCACCTCTTATGGTGGTTGTAGGGATGCGGCACAAAGTAGAAAAAGAAGGAGGAGGAGGAGTTTTTTGGTTTCTATAAAAATTCTTCTATAGAAAAAAAATTAGTAGTGTAATTTTCCTTAACCTCCTTTTAGTAAAATTTGATGGGCTAAGCACATCCTCCCTCCTTAATTTTGTGGTAATGGGGCCCACAAGGGGTAACCCGAATGTTTTCCGTGTCTAATTAACAAGTGTGTTCTCGTGTTCGTGTTTTACGTGTTTGTTCGTGTTTATTTGTGTCCGCGTTTTGTGTGTTCTCGTTAAATAATTACCGTGACCTAATATATTTATTTACGCTCGTAATAAATATATATATATAATTAATAATAGTTCGTGATTTAATTACGTTCGTGATTTCATGATCGCATGTTCGTGATTAATTATTGTCAAATAATTATTGCGTGTTCGTGCGTAGTAAATACTTATCGTGTACTAACACGTACGTAATACGTAATATCCTAACACGTAAACGTAATCGTACTATAAAAGGAAAGTTTTAATCTAGTACGTACGATCTTAAGGGTACTATTCATGGTAAAAGCATGCGGGTTTTACACATCGAGAAGTCGAGATTTTTCATCCTATTTTAAGTCCTTTGCAATGAGGACGGGTAACTTCTTATTGTCTTCTAGGAACACATTTTCGAGATGAGATGGAAAATCCTTAAGTTCTAAATCCGGAGGATTGTCGATGGAAGGTTTAGTCAAATTTGGATCATCGTTTATGATTTCTTTAGGAGAAGGTGGAGAAATATGGACCTCATTGAGAAGTTTCTCAATGGTACGAATGTCTTCATCCTAATCGGAGGGAGAATCGTCATATTTTAAGTCCACATCCCCTAAAGTTGCTTCAAATTGTTTTAAAAGAAAATCACTTTCTCCAAATGGAGCCAATGAGGGAGCAATAGAGGCAACGGTCTCAACAATGGGAAGAGAAGAAATACCACTTTTACAAGCGTGTTTGAAATGTTCTTCACAAGCCTCATCAAGTACGTCAATGAAATTAACGCTCTTGTGTTCATAAGGTTGCTTAGAAAGTTTACCCATGTTGAAGACGATGATTAATTCGCCCGCGGCTACATCAATGAGAGTGCGACCGGTCGTCAAGAATGGACGTCCAGCGATTAATGGAAAACGGGGTTCCATCTCGTAGTCAACGACAACAAAATCCGCCAGAAAGGTGAATTTGTTGACACCGACGAAGACATCTTCGGCTATCCCCACCGATTAAGCAACCGTACGGTTAGCTAACTCCAATGTCATTCGCGTGGGGACTAGCTCGGGTAGAGATAATTGTTTCCAAACACTTAATGGCATTAAGTTGATGCTAGCACCTAAATCGGCTAGGGCCATACAATTCTTTACCCCAGGAAAGTTGCAAGGAATGAGAAAGCGACCCGGATCACCAAGTTTGGTTAGTAATTTCCTTAAGAGAACCGCAGAGCAATTCTCATTAAGTTAGGCTTGAGCAATATCAAGGAGTTTTTCCTTATCACTGAGAAGATCTTTAAACATTTTAGCATATTTAGGCATGTGAGCGAGAGCCTCGGCAAAGGAGATGTCGAAATTCAATTGTTTAAACATTTTAAGAAAGTTCGAAACTTGAATATCATCCTTGTTCTTCAACTTCTCTTTCCTCAACCTTGAAGGATAAGGTATATCGGGTTGAGATGAAGGCTTTGGAATGGAATTCTTACTCACATCCTTGGGTGGTGGAGGGGTAAAAGTAGAAGGTGGAGGAATCGGTGAAGGGGGCTCGTTATCCTTTGTCACAATCACCGGAGGAGGTTTAGGAATCTCAGGTTCCTTATAACCTTTTCCACTTTGGGTGGTGATTGCTTTCATCTCCCCTTTTGGATTGGCAACGGTGTTACTCAGAAGAGAACCCGAAGTAGAGGGTTGATTACGTGGGAAGAAACTAGCCATCATATACCTTAAGTCATTCGTTTGACTGCATAAAGAGTTTCACATGTCATTCCTAAGCTCGGCTCGAAGATCATTCCCTTGTTTCTCCATGTCACCTTTCTAGTTGATAATTTGGCTCTGAAGATTCTTCACCAGTGCGTCATTAGTCCTCATGTATGTTTCAACCTCTTGATTATATGTCGTGGGTTGGTTGGAATGGGGAACTTGGTAAGCGGGTGGTTGATAAGTGGTTTGTTGATAAACTTTATTATTTCCTTGAGGTTGATATGGGTTTCTTTGGGTTTTATATTGATTAGGAGCTCGAGGTTGGTTTTGATTGTTGCGATTGAAGTTGTTTTTGAGGAGGAAAACCGGGTGGTGAAAGGAAGTTGTTTGAACGATAACTTAGCAAATTGCGGTCACCTTGAGGATGAGCTTGATAGCCTCCCGTGGAAAATTTACCATTAGCCGCATACACGTTTTCCGGATTGTCATGAGTAGAAGGATAACCGGTGTATGAATGACAACCCCCGCAAATCTCACAAGAAGGTCTCTACACTCCTCAGGTCTTCTCTTCATGAATGTACCACCGGCGGCAGCATTAATCGTATCATGATCACGAAAAGTTAAACCATTGTAGAAAGTATCAATCAAAGTGACGGGGAGCATATTATGGTTAGGACAACGATCGATCAAGACATTATAACGTTCCCAAGCATCGAAAAGCGACTCATCAGGTTCTTGAGTGAAACCACTGATTTGACTGCGAAGACTAGTAACCATGGATGGTGGAAAGTAGCGCGACAAATTTTTTTGAGTCATTTCGTCCCATGTATGAGTTGAGTTTTTGGGAAGACGATCAAACCATTTTTCGGCATGGTGGGATAAAGTTTGTGGAAAAAGGTGAAGGCGAAGAAAATCCATGGAAACACCGGGTAATTTCATGCTTTGAGTGACGGTTATGAATTTATCGAGGTGTTTGTTGGCATCATCATCCGGTAATCCGTGAAATAGACAAGCGTTTTGAACTTGTTGGATCATGTGATTCTTCAACGAAAATTCGGGAGCCGTGATTTGCATCAGCGCAATCGGTCCTCCACGTCCGTTCATAGTTGGTTGACAAAGATCCTCTATCGTACGAAGGTTGGGTTGAGGGACATGTTTGTTATTGTTGTTATTATTCAAATTGGGGTGAGGTGGGTTGTTATTATTATGCACACCGGCCATATCTAAGTCTCTACGAGTCTCGGGCTCGGAATAAGACGAAGATCGAGTACGCATACACTAAAATTAAATACAATATTTTTGAGTTTTTATCTTTTTTATTGTTTTATTTTTTTTGGATTTTTGAAAATTTTATATTTTTAGGATTTTTTGGAAATTTTTATGCTTGAAAATAACGTTCCCAAAATAACGGATCCCAAAATCCAATTTTCTCACTAAAAACCGTTAATCTTTACGAAAAGAGCCGGCAGTGGCGCCATTTGATTTAATGATTTTGTGTGTGTGAAGTTCGTACTCGATTCAGTTCGTATTGATCACGGTTTAGGGTGGAATTATTGGTGTTGGTCACTAAAAGGGGGAGCTTTTGATTATCTAATATAAACGTAAAACTTTTAAACATAAAAATAAAGAAAGATGTCTAACCTCGATTGCTTATCCAGAGTGAATGCTGCACAGTAGATCAAAGTGAAAATAACTGAAGGTAATTATCTATTTTAAAATAAAGTTGTAAACTTGAAAGGGTTAAACTAAAAACCAAGAATTTTAAAATAATTGTCGAAAGATTAAACTTGATAAAATAAAATTTTGAAAACTTAAAACTTTATAAAAACGTAAACTTGAAAATTGAACTAAGATAAAATAATTAAAATAATACTTAAGAAACATGGCGGGAAAAATTAAGGTTTAAAAATTAATTCAGGAACTAAAACTGAACGTAAGTCGGGAAACCAAATTTTTAACTAATCCGGAATGTGTATCCTACACACAATCCAGAATATTAATCCTGCACTTAATTCGGAATTAGGATCAAGTATGTAGTTCGGAATCCGTCTTCAAGACTTAATTCGGAATAGTGCTTTTCTGGTTAATCCGGAATCCGTGCTCTGCATGTAATTCGGAATGCTTGTCCAATACCCAATCCGGAATAAAGGTCTTAGACCTTATTCAGAATCCCTACTCCTGACCTAATCCGGAATCCCAGTCCAACTCACAATTCGGAATATCAATACTGCACTTAATACGGAATGGAGGTCCTAAACCTAATTCGGAATCCGTGAACAAAACGTAATCCGGAATCCTTGAAAAACAAACTCAATCCGGAATAATTTCCCACACTTAGTTCGGAATCCTGTCTTCAACCTAATTCGGAATGATGGTCATGAAAATAATTCGTAATGTAGTGATTTCTTTACTTAATTCGGAATATGGTGTTTCGTTTTGGAGGGAAAATGAAGGTTAAGCCTGAAAAAATATTTGTGATACAAGTCGGGATACTAGGGTTTACACATAAGTCGGAATAAGACGATTTGTAACCTAATTCGGGAAACCAGTGTTTTCAAAATCCGAATTAAACCAAAATAAGCAAATATCAAATAAGCACTTACCAAAACTTAAACCAAATCAAATTTTAGAAAAAGCTAATAAGACACAATTTAAAAACTTTAAAGCACACTAAATAATCAAATTATTTAAAATCAACTTTTTATAAATTTAAACTATTAAAACACTTATTTAGAAACTAGTAAACATAAAAATAAGCAATAAGCACATTAATCTAAAAATCTCAAACACACTAAATCGATAAGCACAATCCAATAAGCAAATCAATCACACAATTGACAAGATTAAACCAACTACATGATTAATAAAGCAAAATAATAGATTATGATTAAGAAAGGTAGAATGAGAATTAACTAAAAACTTGATTAGATTGAAAATTAAGATTCAAGATTACAAGATTAAGATGAAAGTTTGATAAGCTTGAAAGAAAAACTAGAGAGAGAAAAAGTAAAACACACACTAATTACCTACTAAACTTAAAGAAAAATAAAGACTAGCCTCTAATGACTGTTTAGGAAACTATATATAGGGGAAGGGAAAGGTGTTTTTTCATCCTTCTTTCTTCTTGTCTTCTCATCTTTTAAATAACTCGTCTTTCTTGACTTTGTCTCAGGATTAGTCGAAAAACAAAATGAACTCGTCTTCTAATTTTCTTCTTTTAGTAGACTTTGTTCTTCGACTTCGTTAAACTTCCGTCTTTAGACTTTTTCTTCGATATATCTTCAGAATATGGCTTTTGACTTTCGTTCTTCTTGCACTTTTGACCTTTTGACTTCGTCTTTTGTCTTTTTCTTCGATAAAAGCCCGTGAAAGCCCGTGTTTTCTTCCTTGTTCATATATTTGTCCTAAAACACAATAAAAACACAAACCACACATACTTACGCCTTTTACGACATTAAATACACGATTTGGTCTTGTTATTATTAGAAATAAGTGGTAAAAGGATAAGTGTTTTCACACTTATTAGGCCCACATACCCGCGGACACAAGGCAAAGGGAGGGCCAAGCCCACTTTAATTTTTACTAAAATAGGAAAAGGGAAAAACATATTTTCATATTACAGAAGATTTAGAAAATTACAAAACCCTAGCTCTCTTTTCTCCTTCCCTTTGGTCGCCGGTTTTAACACCACAAGGAGAGGGTGTTTGTTGATCTTGGTTGATTAAATTCAAGTGTGGTGTTCGTGTTATTTTCATCCAATTGTTTTACGCATTGGTAATCCAATAACCTTTTCTTTTTAATTATTTTATTAGATCAAGAACACATGAAATCATGGGTTTATTAAAAACTAGTAATTAAACATGTAAATCTAATCACAGGGTAATAAACATGGTTTGTTTTGGGTTGTTTGGTTCGGCCGACGCAAGGAACCGAGATCTGAAGCTCTCGGTGGTCTGCGAATCACCACCAGCCGAGACCCCATGGTCTCGGTGTGGTTTTGTGTGTGTCGGCCGCAAGGATCAAGCGACCCCGACGCATGTCGGGGTACCGTTTGGTTTTATTGGGTCTCGGCTGAAAACCAACAACCACCACCGACACAAGCCGGTGGCTAATATGATGAAGCAGGCGGACTCCGCATAGGCAGCGGCTAGCCGAGAACCAAGGGAACCACCGGCTTAAGCCGGTGGCAATTTTACACAAACAGTGGCAACCGGCCAAGCCAGTTCGCCACTGGTAAGGGGGTGTTTGTTTGGACCGGTTCAGGGGTAAACACGGTCCGGTTCACGACATGTTTTAATAAAACAATAGTTGGTCCGGCTTATTATTTTATTTTACAATTTAAATTATTTTTACATGTGCATTTATTTATTTTTACAAGTAATGACATTAATTGAACATGGTACTTATTTAATTTAATTAAATCATGACTTAGATTTATTATTATTATGAATAATACATGATTTTAACCTAAGTATTGTATTTTGAAATTTAGACTAAAGTAATTAATTGATTATTAAAACATGACATATAATTAATTAATTTCCATGACTTAGGTTATATTAATATAAATATTAATACATGTTTTAACCTAAGTATTTTATAAACTTTAATTTAATTAAATCATGCTATATTTAATTAAATCTTATAACATATAGTTTATTTAATTTACATGTATTAATTAATAAACTATACTATTAATCACATGACTTAGAATATTAATCAGTAAAACTTAAGCTTATCTTATTAGCTTAATAATCCAGCTTAGTTCTATATATGGAAACTTTCTTTTTTTAGAAACTTATCTAATTTAAGCAGTGAATCTATTTATGGAAACTTTCTATTTTGGAAACTTTCTATTTTTGGAAACATTCTATTTTAGGAAACCTGCTATTTTTAGAAAGTTACTTATTATTACACAAAGTATAATAATACAAGAAATACGAGTAATACATAATCAATATATACAGAATACCTGATAAACACAGCATAATGTTAAAATCAGTGAAACAAGACATGAACATATAAAACAAGCTAAGACATGATATAAAACCAGATACGTACTCAGTAATCAGAATACTTATACACATATATTACTTATGTAGCCTTAGTGAGATCGAAGTAGGAATCTCTTTCGTTTGTCTTTTTCGTTCACTAGACACAAGGTACGGATTCTCCGTCCTTTCAGTATGGACATTCTTTCCTTATTAGGATTTCCCCGTATGCAACCAACTGTTTTCCTAGTATATGTTTTATATGTTTTGACTTGCTTATGTTTAGTTAAATGCCTAAGCCATATACATGCATAACCAGTTTCACCTAGTTATTGAGGTACCATACCTATAACACTAGAGGCACCAGTGTTATGACTTCACCACGGCGGAGTGATAGCTCGTGGCGTCCCTTACAGCTTTTGGCCATATTATTATATTATCATGTGGGGTGTATGGGTGCATCCTAGATTACATGTTTTACAGATTATTCAGGTGAATGTGGTGTGTGCCTTGCATCCTTCACAAGGAGCTGATCCCTCCTACCCAAACTTATATTAGTTATAGGCAACCCCTCTAATTGCATGATGAGGTCACCCCTCCAAGTATTCATGCACGTTGATATTTCATGACCTATATTGGCTAATGGTAAACATGTTAAATAGTTTTCATAAGATAAACATAAGGCTTTTCAAACTATAAAAGAAGTTTTACTAAGTCATACCAGGTTTTCCAGGACTTAATCAATTCCGCTGCTATATGTTGTATATGCTTATGTTATTCATTATATGCTTGTATATCCGTGCACTGAGCGTTATGCTCAGCCGTTTTCCTTTCATGTTCCCAAAATGATAGGTACTCAGGGACGCTCATAGACTCTAAGCGTACGTGCATATGGATTGGAAGCTTCCTAGCCTTCATTACTTTATGCATTTCTTTATACATTTTGCTACTCATTTCCATGGACATTGTTTAGTCCTTTTCATTTACAGTACTTATGTTCGTGTGTGATGAGCTTGTACTTTGGGGTACCGATGTTTGTTTCCGGTATTTCCTTTATGGTCATGTAATGTTTAAGACATTTATCCTTGTATGCTTTGATGACACGCCATAATCACGCGTGACATTCCATTCATCAAAATGAGGTGTTACAATTATGGTATCAGAGCCAAGGATTTGACCTGTAAGCTCTCAAAACACGACATGTGATTAGTGGGTAGTCACTATGGTCTTCCTAGAACTGACAGTCAGTTTTCATGCATTCATTGTTTTCATGCATTCATATATATGTCATTGTCGCAGGTTTATGACTAAGTAATGGTTGGTACAGGACTGGCCCTATTTAGTCGCATGTGCTTTTATCAAAACTTTTAACTTTGGGACCGACCCATTGGCGTCCCCTCGCCATGTCTTTTGTTTTGAGTGAACTGACCATATGCGTTCACTCTCGCACATATAAAAGTTTTCATAAAACTGCATCATGCATTCATGTACTAGTTTTCCTGCATAAATTTTTTCTCATGATTTATTGGTATAAACTTTTTTCATGTATATATATTTTATGTTTTGATCAGCTTAATCATGTATTTTTATGTTATACTGTCAGATGGTTCTCACACGCGAGAAAAAAAACAACTCAATGCAGCAGTCCAAGCTGCGATGCAAGCTATGCTTCCTCAGTTGAGGAACGAAATCAGGGCTGAGGTGCAGGTTGCCAACAATCTGCAACAGCACACAGTACCTCCTCCTCCGCCTCCAGCAACATTGGTCATATGGCTGGAGAGATTCAACAAGCTACGCCCTCGATCCTTCGAGAAAACCGATAGCCCCAGCGAAGTTGAAAGCTGGTTGGCTCACATTGAGAAGATCTTCGATGCAATGGGCTGTGACCCCGTCCTCAAGTCGAGGTTCGCCTGTTACAGGTTCGAAGGTGATGTGCTATCATGGTGGAAGGCACTGAAGTAGTTTGAGGGAGGTGATGATTGGGTGGATGGTTTGATTTGGGCTCAGTTCAGGCAGTTAGTGATGGGACAGTTCTTTCCCAAGGCTGAGCAAGACAAGCTGAAGAGAGAGTACCATGGAATCAGACAAAGAGCTGGGGAGAACAACAACGAGTTCATGTAGCGCTTTATTCGTTTGGCTGGTTTGCTTGGCGCAGCAGCAGGTACTCCCGAAGAGCAAGCATACCACTTACGGTGGGCTCTTCGTACATCGTTCGCAAAAAACTTGGTGTGTGCTACGTTCAAAACGGTGGCACAAGTGGCCGATGCAGCACGTAAGCTGGAGATGCTGCATGAAAGAGAAGAGTTCGGGGAAGCAGAGAGACCCGAGAAGATGTAAACATTCGTTAATCAGCGGTAACCAAACCGTATTCTTCCAGTACATGTCAATATTTATATCACTTTTTAATTGTATCTTCCAGACAGAAGACTAGGGACCGGTCTCAGCCGGCTACTCAGCAACAGCCTACTCAGCCCAAGGGAAACGATCAGACTCACGACCGTTCGGCTACGTATAGGCGTGGTGGTAGTGATAATTACAGTAGCAACGCTGGAAACTCAACAGTAGTAGGTCCTTATATTTACTCATTTTGTTGGAAATACGTTTTTACGTATTTAGAAAGGATCGGTCACTCCAACAATATATTCAAGTAATAGGCTCGTGATCCAGTTTGTAAACAATATAGTCCATATAGCCCACATGTAGGGTGGGCTATATATACCCCCTCCTAGCATGTAAGGAGGGGGGGCTCATTTCATTTCTTACTTTTCATTTTAATAAAAACACATATTTTTCTCTCACTTTCTCTCACTAACTTTCTCTCACTAGAACCATCAACCCACCTTATTGATTCATAAGATTATCACTATTCTTCAATTGGTATCAGAGCCATGGTTAAATCTTAGGATTTGCGTTTTTTATCTATTGATTTTCTTTTCATAATCTTTTTATTTTTTTGATAATCTTTTCGTCTCATTTTTCTTTAAAATCTGTCCAAATAGTTTTTATCATTTTTATAAATCATCAATTTCTAAATCATCAATTTTTATTAATTTTTTTAAATAATCAATTTTTTTCTCAAATATCCGTATCAAATCTGTCCATCATGTTTCCACAATCATCAGTGTTTTAATATTTTATATTTTTTTATTATTTTATTTTATTTTATTTTTTCTTTTGTCCAACTGTCATCCAATTTCTGTTTTCTTTTTATATAATCAGTTTTTTCTCACATTTTGGGAGTTTCTGGTAATACGTCTTCTTGTCCAACAGTTTTTCATGAACTTTTGATCCATTTCCATCAATCTTCATTTTCTGTTTTATTTTTATAACCAATTTTTTTTTTAAAAAAAGATGGGATTTTCGAGATCTGATTTCAGTTTTTCATATCTGGTATAAAACTTTTTCCGAACGAACACATTCATCCGAAATGAAAGTTTCATCCGGAATAAAAGTTTCATCCGGAATAAAAGTTTCATCCGGAATAAAAGTTTCATCCGGAATAAACGTTTTAACCGAATAAACTTTTATCCGGAATAAACATTTTATCCAGAATAAACGTTTTATCCGGAATAACAGTTTCATCCAGAATAAAAGTTTCATCCGGATTAAACGTTCATCTGGAATATTTCAAAAAAAAAACAAGGGAGATTCAAACACAACGGGACTAAAAAAACTCACCCTCGAACACAAAACTCACCCTCGAACACAAAACTCAGAAGACTCACACATCTCAAAGACTAGACTCCTCACACTCGAACACACACCCTCGTTCTCACCCCCACCATCACAACAAAACAAAACAAAACAACAAAACAAACACCATCAGACTCTCTTTCACTCACCCTCGCTTAACAGACTACACCATCAAACTTGACCCGACACATCTAGATTCAAACCAACTCGAACCCAACAACATAACCATTGATTCACACCCATTACCCTCACCCTCGACTACAACAAACACCAACACAAACATCCTCAAACACACATCTCTCTCGACAAAGACAAAACAACAACATACAAAACCCACAAATCAACCCCTACCCAAACTCAACTCATTTATTTTTAGACCTCGTACCCAGCACCTCAAACAACCCTCGACTCCCCCAAACAAACAACATCACTCGATTCAGACCCTCAGCCTCATCAGACCGTAAATCGAAACACACAAGACTCGACTCCAAAAACACCACTCGACACATTTTCAAAACCCCTTCGACTTACACCACTCGACACATCATCTCGACCCAACACAACTCGCATAGACAACAGTTAGAGTACCTACCCGAGACCCTTGTGGATCTTGAAGCCGAATTTCATGGTTCTTCATTTGTGGGTTTGAAAGAATTGAGAGCAGGTATCTACTTTAACCCGTAACTGATCTTAGGCTTAGGCGTTAATTGGGTTAAAGAGCAAGATCTTTCATTTGTTTTTTTGGTGGTTGAGATTAGGCTTAGCCAGAGGAAATTAGGAGATTCGCTTGAGAGATAAAAAGTGTGGGGTGATGAGATAGATTTTGTAGGCGGAGGATACAATGTATATGTTGAGTGAGTGAATTATGTTTGTTGTGAGATTTGTTAGTAGTATTTATGTTATCTGTGTTTTTGGAGAAAAACGTGGCCGGAGGAATATAATAGAGTGCCACGTTTTTCTTTTGTATCCATACAATTGTAGGACACGTTTTATTCAAAGAAGACTTTTTCATTTATCAGATTTTTTTTAATTTGAATTTTATTTAAGTTTATTTTTTTAAAAAAAAAGTTAAGTTAATTTTTTGTTTATATATTTTAAAGTTAATTTTTTAGTTTAGTTAATTTTATATCTTTTGTCAATTGATACATTTGGATTTGGTACATTGTGTTGAGGCGGGTATTTTGAAAGTATCAAAGTGGTACAATATTTGACGGGTTAAAAGTTTTCGTGGCCGGATTTGAAGACAAAAGTGACGAGTCAAAGCGACGGGATTTATTTTTAGTGGGTACGGATTTTTGTTAGGGCATTAATATTTGGAATTGAAGACGGATTTTTCATCAATCACTAATCCTTAACGTCATTGTTCATTCAATGGATTCGTTGAATTTGTCATCTAAAGAGGGAGATTCGCATCAAATGAAAGTTAAAGCTAGAGAAAGTAGAATGACTTTGTTTTGACTACTTCGGTCCCATCTGTCGAACATTTCTCTACTTAAAGAAGGAAGCGGATTTGTGACACTCTTCGGTCAAGATCGTACCATTTTCATCCACCCAATGCTCCTCAAATTGAACCACCTACTAGAACAAATCAACAAAGAAGACATTAATCAAATTGAATCCTCACACTCACTTCAAGTTCTAGTGAAACATTTTTCGAGGTTCTTTAAATTTGATCCTGCCAAGGTTGAAGCTTCAATGATCTGCCAGTCATTCCTTGAAGACACACAAATCGAAGTTAAAGACTTTAGGGATAGATTGCTCGAGTTCAGGAAATCTATTGCACTTTTGATTTATGAAAATTCACAACTTCAACTAGAGCATACTAGTGGAATACAAGAATCTACGATGCAGATGACACAGGAGAAAAATGGTCTTACGGATGACTCAAAGGAGACCTCCTTGGTTACCGATGATAGCAGCATCATTGCATCACGACCACGTGACTCAAGCATGCATGACGAAGAGCCAATAGTTGAGGTACAATTGAATACTGAATCTTATAATGATCTACAGCATGTTGAGAACTCAAAACCCACCTATGACCAACATGGGATGGAAAAGGGTGATTCCACTTCTGATTCATCCGATGTGAGTCATAATGGGGGAGAAAGTGTTCAAAATGCTAAACATCATGATAAGTGTCCTATGACTGCTTCTTTAAATAAGTCTGGTCTAGGATTAAAGAGCTTGAAACGATTGTAGCTCAACAATCAAAAGATCTCGAGGATGCCAAACTTGAATTTTCCAAGAAAACGGACAAATTTGAAACATATTTTGAAAAACTTGAAAAGTCAAACGTTGTTCTTGAAAGAAAATTGGATCAAAAAGTTTTAGATTCTAAAGCTGAAAATGATAATCTTTTGAAACAAATTCAACTGCTAGAATCTAAGTTGGCATCCCAAGATGAATTGCTCAAAGAGAATGAGACCTTAAAAGCTCAAGTACAGGAAAAGGTCTTTGCTATAGCTACGTTGAAAAACGAATTGAGGAAAACCAATGGAACTAGTGTGGACACTAAGCTTGAAAAACCATCAATCTTGGGGAAACCGCCTACAAATCAGTTCGTTAGACAACCGACTGCATTTAGATCCGAGCGACCACAATTCTCGAGACCGCGGTTTGCCTCCCAAGTTGATTTGGTTCATCTTTCTAGACCAGTCACTCATGCAACTAGGCCCAATGTGACCAAAACAGCTTTAGCAAAATCTAATCACATGATTGCCTCTAGTTTCTCTAAAAATACCAAGACCACGTCTAGAACTAGTTCAAATGACGTTCACCATAAATCTGGTCTAAGGGAAGCTATTCAATAGACACAAGTAAGAGATAAGAATTTCAAGCCTAGTCAGATGCCTTCTAGATTACCCAACACTGCTAACCGTAGCATGTCAAATCCTAGGAGCATCAATCAATCGATCAAGAATTCTAGATCTTACTCGGACATTAAATATGCTACTTGTAAAACATGTAGAAAATGTGTCTTTACGGCAAATCATGATTCTTGTATCAAGAAATTACTTAATGAGGTGAACTCCCGTACTAGACTTAAATCCCAGTGGATAGCTAAAATCAAACCCATTGGTAAAGTTTGGCGCCCCACTGGTAGAACTTTCACTCTTGTAGGAAACGAGTGCCCTTTAACTAGGATAGTATCTGATTCTACTAAGAATACTAGGAAGGAAATTTCAAAGGATGATACATCACTTAAGCCTGAACTCAAGGTTTTCTATAAAAGGAAACGTTTGCCAACTAAGACAAGTGAATCATCCCCTCAGGCCGCCTCTGGCAGAAGAAAAGACAACTGTGAACCCCCACTTCCTTCTGAGATAGATATCGCTAACCCATATCAAAGCATGCAAATTCCTAATGAGAATACAGGTACCAAAGTTGATGTTCTATACATTGTATAACGTTCAACTAAGGATACTCTTAGAGTTTGGTTGCCGAAGAAGCAGATATCGGAGAAACTAGTGTCTCAGAGGATTCATGGTTAACCTTACCAAAAGGACTTACAGTCACATAACTGACTGTAACTCGTTCTCAAAAGACAGGAAAGTTCATCCCGATGATGACTTATCCTCAAAACGAGAAATTAAATTTTCTCGGACACGAGCTTACATTTAACACTATTCAACGGTTTTAAGCTCGTGTATAATGGCTTACAGTCAGATCACAGTCTGTAACCCGATCTTCAAAGAAAGGAAAGTTTATCACCGATGATAAACTTATCCTCAAAACGAGAAATTAAATCTTCTCGGACACGAGCTTACGTTAAAACTATTCAAAGGTTTTAAGCTCGTGTATATGGCGTATAATCACATTACAGTTTATGCCCCGTTCTTCAAAGGCAGGAAAGTTTATCGCTGATGATAAACTTATCCTTACAACGAGAAATTAATTTTTCTCGGGCATGAGCTTATATCGAAAACATTCAAAGTTTTTAAGCTCATGCACAATGACTTACAGTTAAATGTCAGACTGTAACTCTAACTTCAAATAAAGGAAAGTTTATCTTTTATGATAACTTATCCTAGTAACGAGAAATTAATATTTCTCGGTCATGAGCTTGTATTAAAACATTCGAAGTTTTAAGCTCAGAAAGAAAGTGTATCTTTTAAATAAGAGAACTTTTCCTCATAACGAGAAATTAACCTTTCTCGGTCATGAGCTTTCCGTTAAAACGGTCAAAGTTTTCAAGCTCATGAAAACGACTTCTAAGTAAATGTCAGCTTAGGACTCGTCCTTCAGATAAAAGGAAAGTTTATTGCCGATGGTAACTTATCCTTACAACGAGAAGTTTACAACTTCTCGAACTTGAGCTTTCCTAAGATATTCCAAATCTTAAGCTCAAGTAATTGGTTTTCAAAACGTTGAACACAATTTTTTAGGATCTTTTCAAAGGTTTTTTCTAAATCTTTCAAAATTGTGTGTTCAAATATGTTTTGATAAAAAGAGCATGTCTTCTGTAATTGATAATATTTACGATCCTAGAAATGTCGTTCAATAATGACACGGGGTTGTAAATAAAGTTCGATCAGAAGTTTAAATGATTTAAAACATGCTCAAAATGGTTTGCTATTATTTCCGATAGTAACCCGCTTTTCTCATTAAAGTCAAGCATTTCACCGAAAAGCTTTGACTTCAATCCGAAGTTATCAACTCCACAATCCCAAGTTCGTTGCAGTTGATATCTACATACTAGACGATGCGACTACTCAAACGACGACTACAGCTCTTTAAGTAGAACACGGGTCAACAATTGAGGGGGGCACTTGTCAAGCGTTCAGACTCTTCGATGCCGAAAGTGCCAATGTTCACAATTTGGTGTCAAGACAACGATATCAATTGTCCATGTGGTGTAAAGGAGAAGATAATTTCAGAAGTTACGAGGAAGACCAACGTTCGCAGACAAGAACCACGTGATCTTACCACATGATGTTCTCATCATTTCAGGTCCTAACTCGTACATTTTTAATCTTGTGAATACATTATCTTATCTGATCTTGGCACGTAATAAGTACCTTACACTTGTGTTTAAAAGGTACTTAATTTACGTTTTTAGTACACCCTCATTAATCTGAGGGGGAGCTTGTAAAAATCATGAAGATTAATGGATTTAATCGGATTTGAATTTTCTTCCCAATCTTTCTTAAAATCTCATTAAATCAATTGATATTAAAAAACATCGATTGGGTTAATATTTTTAATATGGGGGAGAAAATGTGATTTAATATGAGATCAATTAATTCAATGGTTTGACTTAATGTGCTGGCTCATCCCAACATGTGCGAAATGTTTTCGAATATCGTGTCATATGTTAAGGGGGAGAAAAATGCATTTGGATATTAAAATGGATTTCATGGTGACGTATAATTACCCACGACATCAGAATTCATGACGGTGACGATTGTGGTGACATAAGGATGGTAGGATAGGTTAACGTCCAATGATTCCACTAGAACCGGAGGAATCTTCCCAAGGACATTCCATAGCTAGAAATAGTAGTCCTTAGGAAAGATGGAGAAAGATTGTGAACGCAGCTGAATGCCGACCAAGTACTTAAGTTAGCACTGGAACAATCACAACAAGGTGCTAGTTATGACGTAGTGGTAAGCATTGAAGGGGTTGAAGAAGGAAAAAGAATTGTAAAGATAAAGGGTGTAAAGAAAGTAGCCCTCCTTACAACTTAGGCAGAAACCGGGTCAATTCATATGCTATTGAGATCATTTATGATTCTCGATATTTAAGATAGACATCATGGACCCAGTGATGCAAGGCACAACCCATCCCAGCTAACTAAGATATCTCTCAAAAGATATTTGTTTTAATCACACGGAGACAACATATTATCTATTGATTTATTCACTCCGAATAAATTGGTATTGAAAAGGTGGCACTCCTCTCCAGCCTCCGATCACTAAAATCCAAAATGCACGATCGAGTCTAGAGCCATTTGAGATCATCATATATCTCATTAGGACACACTTTCATAATTCCTTGCTTGTTCACACAATGTGAAAAGTAAGAAAGATATTAAGAGTCCTACGCAAAATCTTCATGATCTTGCCTGAACATCCGCGTAATACGAAAGTATTTACAATGAAGATGGAAATCCTTCTTGAGCGAACATCAAAAAGCTCATGGTAGGTAACTTGTGCGATTCTTTATGAATCAAATTTGTGATAACTGGAAAGCAACAGTTGTTTAATTCTTAATTGAATTTAAGCACGTTCCAGGCCTCTACGCAATATCTTAGTGATCTTGCCAGAACACTCAGAGTGATACCTTAGTGTTCACAGTGATGAGTGGAAATCCTTCTAGTGTTAACCTCAAACAGCACTTGGTAGGTAACTTGCAAGATTCTATATGAATCAAGCTCGTGACAACTGGAAAGCAACGATGGTGCGGTTCTTAATTGAACTTCACTTGTTTCAGGAACATGAATTGACGGATTCAAATCATGCAGATAATATTATCCAAATGATTCACTCTTTACGTTTGCAGTCAGCTTTGGACGGTCGAGTAAAGAGAACGGTTTTACCCGCGAAATCTTGTCAAGGAGGTTCTTTATTGAAACTACCTGCCACAAGTACGATATTTAATATCGTCCAACGGTCTTCACCGACCGGAGGTAAAATGCTACCGAATTAGAATGAAATGTTCAAGGCCATTTCATCCGTGTATATGTTTTGTTGCTAACTGTCTTATGCAGCATAACAAGAAGGTGGCATTGCGGTGTACAATCCAGAAGAAGTCGTCACCACATGCTTATACTACATACACTTAGTACTTCAACAAATTCAAGAAAGTCTGAAGGTCAAGTCTTCCGCTGTATCAAACTCTGAAGCTTTCAAGAATTTAAAGGTATAAGTATGTGGAACATGAAGTCACGAAGAGGCAAATTTCACAAGTGATGAATGCACAAGGTCAAGGCAAGGAAACATGCTCAAGACTAAATTCAAAGATCACATCAAGCATATTCACAAGAACAAGATCGAAGACTCAAGCATAGTATGCTAGGTTTAAGATTTTGTAAAATGGTGTGACCTCCCTTAGGGGGAGATTGTTGGAAATGCATTTTTCCAAAGAAAGTCTCGGTCACATCATTATTAGCATAGATCACGAGCTATAGACTATTTAGGAAATTGTAACTTGGTGTGACCTCCCTTAGGGGGAGATTGTTGGAAACACGTTTTTACGTATTTAGAAAGGATCAGTCACTCCAATAATATATTCAAGTAATAGGCTCGTGATCCAGTTTGTAAACAATATAGTCCATATAGCCCACATGTAGGGTGGGCTATATATACCCCCTCCTAGCATGTTAGGAGGGGGGCTCATTTCATTTCTTACTTTTCATTTTAATAAAAACACATATTTCTCTCTCACTTTCTCTCACTAACTTTCTCTCTCTAGAACCATCAACCCACCTTATTGATTCATAAGATTATCACTATTCTTCACATTTTCTTATGATACATGCAATAGTTCATAACTCTGACAAATTAGTAATCTTCTACCAGGAATCATGGTAACGGGAGGGACCAGAACCAAAGAGGTTCACAGCCTAACCGTCCAGCTATCACTGGTACTACATCATATGAATTTTCTGCATTGTCCTTTGTACCTATTACCATGTCTCATGTATACTGTCCTTAATAGGCTCTCAGCCAACAAGGGCACCTGCTGGAGGGTATACTCTTCCTCTTTGCACTACCTACAACCGTAGGCACCCTGGGCCATGTCGCCGTGACAGCGACGCATGCTACAAGTGTGGCCTCACTGGCCATCGCATGAAGGACTGTCGCAAGGGCGAGATGGAGGGCACATCTGGACATGCTGATACTAAGCCGCCTCCTACTAGTGGACGCGTTTACACGACTTCTCACGATCAGGCCAACAAGTCTACAGGTACCATCACTGGAATCTTATATATGTATGGTCAAGTTGCATGTGTTCTATTTGACACGGGTGCTACTCATTCGATCATTGCTACTGCTTATGCTAAAAATGTTAGGATATCCCCTATGCCATTAGAGAATGTATTGAACATTTCCACGCCTTTAAGAGACTCTTTACGCATAACCCATGTGTACAAGAGCCTTCCCCTAGAGTTTGACGATAAGATTCATCATGTTGATGCACTTCCGCTGGACATGAATGATTTCGACATGATATTGGGCATGGACTGGCTATCCAAAGATCATGCTACCCTAGACTGCCATTCATATCGGGTCATCTTCGGTGATGTTAATACACCAGAGTACATTCACAACGGGTTCGTACCCGGAAGGTCTGTACAAATCATATCAACCCTGCAAGCACGTGCGTTACTTTCACATGGTTGTGAGGGTTATCTAGCTACTGTTCATGACATGGATGCTGAATCTCCATCAATTCAGAATCAGCCGATAGTGTCAGAATTTCTAGATGTATTTCTTGAAGAACTTCGGGGCATACCACCTGCACATGAAGTAGGTTTAATATCGAGCTCATCCCAGGAGCTGAGCCGATTTCCAAGGCTCCTTATCGCATGGCTCCCATAGAGTTAAAGGAGATGAAGGATCAATTTCAAGAACTTCTGGAACGAGGCTTCATTCGATCGAGCGCATCTCCATGGGGCTCACCGGTCTTATTCGTGAAGAAGAAGGACGGTAGTATGCGTCTTTGCATAGATTATCGCGAGCTCAACAAGATCACCATCAGGAATAGGTATCCTCTACCACGCATTGACGACCTGTTTGACCAACTCCAAGGGTCAAACATTTCTCTAAAATTAACCTGAGGTCGGGCTATCATCAGCTACGGGTTAAAGAGCATGACATCGCCAAGACTTCTATCCGCACACGCTATGGCCACTACGAATTTGTAGTAATTCCATTTGGCCTGACCAATGCTCCAGCTATTTTCATGGATCTGATGAACAAAATCTTCCATGAATTTCTGGAAAAGTTCGTCATTGTCTTCATTTACGACATCCTGATATTCTCTAAGTCCAAGGAGGAACACGAAGACCATCTTCGTACAGTATTACAGATTCTTCATAAGAAGCAGTTGTATGCTAAATTCTCCAAGTGTGAGTTCTGGTTAGACAAGGTGGCGTTCTTAGGGCACATTGTATCAGCATAAGGAATCACTACGGATCCAGCAAAGGTTGAGGCTATTACCAAGTGGCCAAAACCGACATCAGCGACTGAGGTTCGCAGTTTCCTAGGCTTAGCTGTTACTACACTAGGTCCGTGGAGAACTTTTCCCGTTTAGCACTACCATTGACCAAACTGATGCGAAAAGGGGAGAAATTCGTCTGGACTGAAGAAAGAGAGAAGAGCTTTGAAGACCTAAAGTAGAAGTTAGTATATGCACCGATTCTTACTCTTCCATCTGGTACCGGTGGATTTCAAATCTACAGTGATGCATCGGGGAAGGGACTTGGCTGTGTTCTAATGTAACATGGGAAAGTGATCGCGTACGCTTCATGACAGCTTAAGCCTTATGAGGAAAATTACCCTACGCATGACTTGGAACTTGCAACAGTCGTGTTTGCATTGAAAATATGGAGGCACTACTTGTATGGAGAATCATGTGACATTTTCACGGACCACAAGAGCTTGAAGTACATCTTCACTCAACGTGAATTGAACATGAGACAGAGGAGATGGTTAAAGCTATTGAAGGATTATGACATTAATCTACAGTATCATCTCGGCAAGGCGAATGTAGTGGCAGATACACTTAGCAGAATGTCCGGAATGATAAACGGCATTAAAATTGAGGAGGAAGTTATAAGAGACTTGGAGCGACTAGACATTGAGATCATGGTATGTAGACAGCATGGTTACTGGGCTAATCTTAGAGTGGAACCTGAGTTACTCTCTAGGATCAAGGAAGCTCAGAAGGATGATGGTGAAATCTGGGCGATAATTCAGAATTTGGAGAAGCAGACAGAGTTTCGTGTGGACGAAGACGGTATCTTATGGCAGGGCACGAGACTTTGTGTTCCTAACGATCAAGAACTCCAAGAAGCATTGTTAGCTGAGGCTCATAGCTCCGCATTGTCTATTCATCCTGGTTTGACCAAGATGTACCATGACATCAAGCAATACTTTTGGTGGAGTGGTATGAAACAGGATGTTGTGACTTACGTCTCCAAATGTCTTACCTGTCAGCAGGTTAAGATCGAGCATCAGCGATCTGGCGGTCTTCTACAACCGTTAGATATCCCAGAGTGGAAGTGGGACAAGATCACCATGGATTTTGTTACCGGTCTTCCACAGAAAAAGAGGAGGCATGATGTGATTTGGGTTATCGTTGATCGACTTACTAAGTCAGCTCATTTCTTACCGATCCGCAAGGAAGATGCGGTCAGTAAACTCGCTGATACTTACAAGAAGGAGATCATGAGACTTCATGGTGCTCCATCCAGCATCGTCTCGGACAAAGATCCTCGTTTCACTTCGCGATTTTGGAGGAGTCTACAGAAAGCTTGGGGTACAAAACTTAAGCTTAGCACGGCTTTTCATCCTCAAACAGATGAGCAATCGGAGCAAACGATTCAGACATTAGAAGACATGTGGAGGTCATGTGCGTTAGAATGGACGAGAGATTGGGACGAATACATCTGTCTGCTAGAGTTTGCAAACAAAAACAGTTGGCACGCAAGTATTAATTGCGCTCCATTCGAGATGTTGTATGGCAGAAAGTGTCGCGCCCCATTCTGCTGGGATCAGGTTGGTGAGCGAACACTTGAAGGACTGGAAATGATAGAGTTGACCAACGAGAAGGACGCAGTAGCCAAGCAGAAGTTGCAAGAAGCACGGTCACGTCAAAAGACTTATGCTGACAAGCATCATAGGTGATGACGTATAGTCCCCAGCCGGGTCATGAGCCCGGCCCACGGGTACTACCCGCATCCGGCCGATTACTGATGGGTGGGATTAATGTCATTTAATCTTATGGGCTTAGATGAATAGTAACCGCACACAGGTGTGCGGCCCACGACCCGGCATGGCCGGTACAGGGTTAGACAAAATCATACTCTTACTATGATTAGGATTTAACCGAAAGAAAAGGATATTCACTCACCATAATTAGAAGATAACAATCAATCTAATTCTCGTACTTATCCTTTCCTTGGGGCCGAAGCATCAGTGATAGCCCATTAGGGTTTCGCTGCCTATATAAGGAACCCCCAAAGGGTTCCACAAAGGTATTACATTCTACACACTCACAACTCATCCGATTCTTTAACCCTAACCGATTACTTACTCTCACGTCGAAGCTCAATCGTGGGATACATTCCCACGGTAAGTCTAACATGTGTTGTTTGAGTGTGCACGATCCCAACCAGATATTTCACTTGGTGCAGGAGCTGGACCCCAGAAACCCGAATTAAGCCTAATTCGAGTCTAGCAAGGATCATCCAACTTTTGTATCAACATGTTGGCGCCATCCGTGGGACCAACACACTAAGATAAAGCAAACCTCATCTCAATCTCTTTCAATGACGAAAGGACACCAGCAAGGAAACCCTACGAACACGAATACTGCGAACCAGATGTCCACAGGGGACGGGATACTTATTCCCAACCGATCCCTTAGTAACCAAACACCCGGACCAAATAACCGAAGTGTTCTTCAGTCCACAGGTGTGACAAGCACGTTCTCTATCACCCCACCACCTACTTTGACCTTGGACAACCCTGATCCAGGGAGTGCGCCTAACCCCCCTAACAAGGAGCCGCGCAGACCATCGACTGAGGAAGAAGTGGAGGTCGAACCACTTAGTGAGGAAGATCTCACTCGATTTCTCACACAGAACTTCGAGAGGATCGTCTCAAGAATCGCATCCAGGTTGAACCTAGGGAGGGACCTCCAATCTAGGCTCAACTTTGGCAGTGCCAGACCGGGCACCTCTCCTCAAACTCAAAGGAAGCGAAGGACACGACCCCAGGAGCGAAACCTCTTTGAGGAAACTCCCCAACCTAGGAATGTGTTCGAACGCATAGGGGATCGTATTATGCAGGAACTACTACAATCCCGTGAGGAGGGAGAGAGGTCCGACGATTCACCCGAACCACCAGATCTGGAGCTAACCAGAACTAATCGTCGCACAAGCGTGTAGGACAGGATGAATACCGGGAAGAAGGCTCCTAGCTCTTCTCACAAGAGCGATCCTCAGCCAAAGAATGGGGCACCGCCCCTTCTCTCGGTCCATCAGGAGAGGATTTGGATGACCATCCACCCAAGCGTCGCCGACCCAGGCGTACTCCTCCACCGCCACCAGACAATGTAGAGTACTACGACGGCCCCTATTATCGTGAGGCGGAAGCAGAAGATCTTTCCTACCCATGGTGTGATCCTAATCTCACCCGTCCATGGGCTGATCCCAGGGAAGATCCTTTTACCCTCTGCATACGGAATTACTAGGATACAAAGCGTCGCATGCCGGCGTGCTTTAAGACTTATGATAGGACTGGTGATCCGGATGATCACCTAAAGATATTTGACACGCAGGCGAAAATTGAACGATGGCCCATGCCTATATGGTGCCAAATGTTCAATTCAACCTTGATCTGCAATGCTCGTGATTGGTTTGAGGGAGTTCCTCCCCGAAGCATTGATAGCTTCAGTGAACTGCGTACTGCGTTCAAGAACAATTATACTCAGCGAAAGAAGTATAATAGGGACCCGGTCTCATTGGAAACCGTCAAGCAACGGCCTGGGGAATCTACGGAGGCCTTCACCAAACGCTACAATGACGAGTGCACATGCACAAAGACAATGTCGGAACTTCTAAAAATTTCCGATTATATGCACGCCATAACGGACAAGGAATTAATCAGACGTCTCAATGACAAACGACCGGAGAAGTATGACGACCTTATGGAAAGGGTCAGGAACTTCATAGAGGGAGAAACCGCGGTAGCCGCAGCCTACCCTTAAAAAGGAAACAACTATCGATCGAACGACCAGTCCAGGAGACAGTCGGATGGTCAAAGCAACCAGGGCAGTGGGAGGAGCTCGGACTACAAGAGCCAAAACAAAGGAGGGCGGTCGGAGGACAAATTTACCCCTCTAAAGATGTTCTACCGGGAGATCTTGCTGATAGAAAGGGCTAACTTCCCGAGACCTCCCCCAATGATGACTCTGGTAGACCGTCTACAAGGAAAAGGCTTTTGCGAATTCCACAACGACAAGGGGCACGGCACGGAGGAATGTATCCAGCTCAAGAAGCACATTGAGTCACTGATCAAGTCAGGCAAACTCAAACATTTGGTCAATGATTGGAAGGACGGAAAGGACAACAAGAAGTATGATAAGAAGGATCCCCAAAAGGATAAACCTTCGACTATATACATGATCCAATCCAGGCAGCGCCGCACAAGGCAGAAAATTAGTCAAAGTTTTTCACGCGGCAAAGAAATCTCATTCCCTCGCATCACGGCAAGTGACGTAGCCGATGCACCTCTCACGATTGAGATAAGAATTGGAACACACAGTGTCCACCGTATGTATGTGGATGGAGGGTTATCGGCAGAAGTACTATACGAACACTCTTTCGTACAGCTACGACCAGAAATAAGAAGCTAATTAGCATCAGCCACGTCGCCGCTTATCGGCTTTAGTGGAGACACCATCTGGCCAATAGGACAACTGTGTCTGCTTGTAACCATTGGGAATGAGGAGCATTCCACTATGGCATGGATGAACTTTATGGTGATACGCTCACACTCTCTATACAATGGGATCATAGGCAGACCAGGTATCCTGGCCATACGCGTAGTACCCTCCACAGCTTACGGAATGGTTAAATTCATTGTGGAAGGAGGAATTGTCACTATCTATAACACAATCATACCTGCATCTGAATGTCATGCCGTGACAACACCAGTTCCACCTGTTCCGGAACAAGAGGTATCCATAGGAGGAATACTCTTGGATAGCGGAAAGAGAGCCATGTGCTCTCTCCTAAAAGCAAACCTAGATGTGTTCGCATGGGAGCTCAAGCATATGACGGGCGTACCACATGCGATAGCAGAACAGAAACTCCAAATCCGCCAGGGATATCCTCCCGTTAAGCAAAATAAGCGCGGTCAGGCACCAGAATGCAGCCAAGTAATATTGGATGAAGTACGGAAATTGGTGGACGCAGGTATCATGCGCGAGGTATACTACCACGAGTGGTTATCCAATCCGGTCATGGTCAAGAAGCATGATGGGAGCTGGCGCATGTGCGTGGACTTCACAGATCTGAACAAAGCCTGTCCGCAGGACTGCTATCCGTTACCGGAGATTGATTAGAAGGTGGAATCCCTATGTGGATATCCCTTTAAGTGATTCTTAGACGCATACAAAGGATACCACCAGATCCAGATGGCGGAAGAGGACGCAGAAAAAACGGCGTTCCATACTAGTCAAGGCGTATACTGTTATACAAAAATGCCATTCGGACTAAAGAACGTCGGGGCAACATATCAGCGGCTTGTTGACAAATCCTTTAACTCACAGATAGGCCGCAACCTTGAGGTCTATGTTGATGATTTAGTCATCAAAATTCATACGGAGGATGCACTTCTCCGTGACATTCAAGAGGCGTTTGACACATTGAGGAGGATCAATATGAATTTGAATCCAAAGAAATGCACGTTTAGGGAAATGGAAGGGATGTTCCTTAGATATATGATTGATCCAAATGGCATCAAGCCTTGCCCGGAAAAGACGGACGCGGTAATACAGTTACCATCTCCTCAGACGGGAAAAGAAGTACAATCATTAAATGGGAAGCTGGTCGGGCTAAACAGGTTCCTGTCGAAATCCGTAGAGAAGTCACTCCCCCTATTCAAAACACTCAAGAAGTGCATCAAGAAGGGATATTTACGGTGGACAAAGGAAGCAGAGGAAGCTTTTGGTCAGCTCAAGCAACACCTCGCAACTCTTCCTATGCTAGTGGCTCCCCGACCTAAGGAGGAGCTCATCATGTATCTGTCGGCCACACATGGAGCAATAAGTACGGTACTCATGACGGATAGGGACACAGTCCAAACTCCGGTCTACTTCATAAGTAGAACACTACAAGGGCCGGAGTTGAATTATTCTTCTATGGAGAAATTGGTTTTGGCATTAGTGTTTGCCACAAAACGTTTACGCCGGTACTTTCAGGCGCACCCAATTGTGGTTATTACCGATCAACCAATAAAACAAGTCATCTACAGACCAGACGTGGCTGATAGGCTACAGAAGTGGAGCATTCTGTTGGGAGAGCATAACATCTCTTATAAACCACAAACAGCTGTTAAAGGCCAAATCCTGACAGATTTCTTGATAGAGAAGCCGGACGAGGATGGACCGGTCGTACACCGAGAGGAAACTCCAGCAGAACCATGGGTATTATTTACGGACGGATCCTCGTGCACGGATGGATCAGGAGCTGGTCTCATCCTTACGAATCTGGAAGGAATGGAGTTTACATACGCCCTGCGCTTTGAGTTCACAGCCACCAATAATGAGGCAGAATATGAGGCGTTGATTGCGGGTTTAAAAATTACCACTAGAATGGGAGTCCGTAACCTTGAGGCCTACATGGACTCACAGCTTGTCGCGAACCACATTCTAGGGGGTTACGTAGCCAAGGAGGATAACATGGTTCGATACTTGGAGAAAGTCAAGTCACTCATCGCTGCTTTTAGCAAGTTTTCTATCAAACAGGTACCAAGAGGTGAAAACAAGAAGGCGGACTCTCTTAGCAAGATCGCGTCTACAAGTTTCGCCCACTTATCCAAGCAAGTCATGGTAGAAATACTAAAGGAAAAGTCTATAACGGAAGGGGAAGTCACAGCTATAGTTGAAGAAGATGGACCTACATGGATGACCCCGATCATCAGCTATTTAACTAACGAAACGCTTCCAGATGAGGAAAAGGCGGTACGGCGTATCAGAAGGAAGTCGCAGCACTTTGAGCTTCGAGAAGGTATTCTTTACAAGCGCTCTTTCTTGCAGCCGTGGTTGCGGTGTGTTGGGCCACGCCAGGCTACTTAGGTGATCAGTGAGATACATGAAGGGTTGTGCGGCATGCACGCTGGTCCCTGATCTGTAGTAGCTCGAGCTTTACGCACAGGATGTTATTGGCCTACTATGCATAGGGATGCACGCGACATGATTCATAGATGCAGTGATTGCCAAGTGCACAGACCAGCACCACGACATCCACAACAGGAACTAACACCCATTACATCCCCATGGCCATTCTATAAGTGGGGGATTGACATTGCAGGACCTTTCCCCGTAGCTGTAGGGGGAGTTAAGTTCTTGATTGTCGCAATGGAGGCCAAGGCAGTTAAATCCATCACAGGCAGACAAGTTAAAAAGTTTGCTTGGGAGAACATTGTGTGCCGTTTTGGCTTGTTAGAAGTATTTAAAGTGATGGTCATATAATATACCGTTGCGAAGCTCGTGGAAAATGCTATTCAACAGTGTCGAGAGTTCTATGTCATTATTATGCATGAAACGGGAATTAGTCCCGAACACACAAATGAGGAAGGCCTCCTATTCATGTAAGCCTTAGTATAAAAGGCATAACCATCCTCATTTGTGTGTGTGTCTCCCATTTGTATCTTTTCTCTTCTTATTGTTTTAGAGAGAGAAACTCTCCTTAGTTTCTCTCACTAGAATCATCTACCTTGTATCTTTCTAGTTCTTCTTCATCTAATCTAATATTCCATTCTTAGTTTTAATCTTGATCTTATTCATCTATATTTCTTATTTCATTATAAGTCGTGTGTTACAAAATCTTACAAGTGGTATCATTCGCCAAGGGATTCGTGGATAGCTCGTTGGTGTTCTTCAAGTCGTATACCTTCCTTAATCGTGTAGTAGTGATTTGGGCATCTTGGTTTTGGCTTAAAAACAAGTCTTTTGGATCAAAAGTTGAGAAATTTCTTGTTTTTTCATCTTTCCGAAATTCTTGCATGTTTCACCATCGGAAAGTACAAAGGGACTGTGGCCAGATCGCAATAACCTCTAGGTTCTACTTTGCGATCTAAAGATTTCGATACCTTATTCCGATCTGGACATTCCGATCGTTCTTTACGATCTGGGATTCCGACGGTTTTTAAGGAACTTTGAGACGTTACTCTGCCAAATTGATTTTTGCCACATTCCGTTCTGAGCATTCCGATCTAAGCATTCCGACAGGTCATCATTCCGATCTAGGATTTCGATCTACACATTCCGATCTAGGATTCCGATCTGCACATTCCGATAGAGGGACATTCCGATAGAGGGACATTCCGATGGATCATTCCGATAGAGGGACATTCCGATAGAGGGACATTCCGATGGATCATTCCGATGGAAATTCTGTTTGAGTAATTTTTAGACTTAGCCACTATATAGACTAGTCTCGGAACATACTTTACACGAAGATTAAAAAAAAAAAAAAAAAAAAAAAAAAAAAAAAAAAAAAAAAAAGAGTTTTTTGGCGGGAAAACCATAGTAAAATTTAATTTTTCCTAGACCATTTTTAGGCCATTTAAGCTTCAATTTCAAATTTTGGCTATGCGAAAAAATTTTCGACCAAAAATTCAAATTTTCGGACCAAAATTCAAATTTTTAGGCCAAATTTCAAATTTTTAGGTTTTATTTTTCATTAAAAATTTCATTTTTTCAAATTTTTTCCCTACTAGTTATTGGCTATTTCTAACTCAATTTCAAAATTTAGTGTTTCAAAATTTTTTCGGAATACCGTTTTGTCGGTCTGAGGAATTTTTTGTCGGGCTGGAAAATTTAGGCAAAGTTTGATTTTGTTGACACCCCAACACACGCTTTCTACGAATTGAGATCCTGTTTATCACACGACTTCTACTATGAGTTATCAACAAGATAGTGATGCTGCGGGTTTTGAGCATCGTGATAGACATGTAAGAAAGAAGAGGAATGTTGCCCATCTCCAGTCTCAGCTTCTTATAGCACAAAAGGAAGAAGCAGGAATTCCACTTCTAGCTGAAGAGTTTGGTCTCATGGCATCTGCAGCAGCATATGATGAGGCAGAAGAGGTGACTCCCGACTCCATCTTGATGGCTAATTCGCAGCAATCATCCACATCGGTAGTTCAACCTGACAGAGCTCCTGTGTATGATTCAGACGGTTCCTCTGAGGTACACCTACGTCTTAATGCTAATGAGTTATATAATATGTCTAATCAGGAGGAAGAGTATACTGATTCACTTGAGCCTTCCACTGAGACACACGGGGTTCAAACGAATAATAGCAATATTATTTCTAATGCACCTAGTGTGAACCTTAGTGGGGATCAAGTAGCCCAACCTACAACCCTTCCTGACGAGACGCATGCGTATTATAAATCATTATTTGATAAGCTTGCCAAGGATGTTGCTCATGCGAATGTAGTTAATAATAAGTTCAGAGAAACTAATGCCAAATTGACCACTGAGCTTGCGGGATATAAGGAACGGGAGAAAACTTTTGAGATTCATCATGCTAAAATCAAGGAACTTGAACAAGCTCATGCTACATCGGTTCATCAAGAAAAATGCACCACTAAGAAATTAAATGCCTTACATTTGAGTAGTGCTAAAAAGATAAGCGAATTGAATGATGAAATCACATCTCTTAATAAACAGCTTTCAACTGAAAAATCTACCATTTTGGAGTTAAAAGAAGAACGAAAAAAGCTGAAACATGATTTCAAAATTCGAGAAGATGGGCTTCTTGAGGATTTTTGCAATGCTCAGGATAGGATTAGGGACTTAGACAACCTTTTGGTAAAACGTGGACAATCTATGCAGACGATCAATATGCTCGCACCTAAAGTGAATGAGATAAATTACACCCGTTACAAAATGGCTTTAGGTTGTCCTCTTCCTCCCAATCCAGAATATCTTAAGCAGGTTCAGGCCACAAATCAAACTCTATATAATGGTAGTGTGCTCCTGTCTGATGAGCATGATCCTCCTAGTGTGCATGATTCTGAGGAAACTACTGAACTTGCTGAAGAAACTCGTTTAAGAATGAAAAAGCTTGATAAAGAAGTGACACCTGTTTACTATCCAAAAGTTAATCCTCCAACGGTTTTTGTTCGATCTAAAACTAGTACCGAATTGCTTTTGCTACCTAGTGAGGAATTGACAGAGGATCCTCCTAAACCGAGTGTTGCACGACGATTTCTTAACGAGCTCAAAGATAATTTTGTCATTCTCAAACGGGTTGTTAACGCCAAAATGACTGGAGGAAACTTTACATCACCCGTTCATGTCGAGTTACAAAAAGTGCTTCATACTGAAATCAATCCGATTATTAATCAAGTTGATGCGAGGATAGGCAATCTTGAGAACGCTTTTCTAAAAGAACTAGCCAAATTTGTTGAAGACTTTAAATCTTTGGCGAAGGAGGCTGATGAATCTCTTGATAGAATTAAAGTTTTGGAAAGCGACCTCGCATGTCTCTCGAAAGCAAGTGACAGTGGTGATTGTGTTGATAGTAACCCCGTTGCGGTAAACATCTTTGTGTCAGACAATGAAACCCTCCAAAATGAGCTTGATCGTACGAAAGAGAAAATGGAGTCTTATGTCATCAAAAAGGACAACGAATTCACCGATCTTCGGAATAAATATGTCAAAAAATGTGATGAATGTAAGGATGACAAACTCTCGTATGATAAAGCTTACAATGAACTGCAACAAACAATCGAACAGCTACGAGCTCAGTTAGGAGGTGAATGTCGCGACAGTGAGCCTTCAACAAATGTTAATCAAAAAGAGTTCACGATTCTTCAACACCGATATGATTTTCTTCAGAAACATTGTCATTCTCTTGAACTTGCCTTGCAAACCAAAGTTGGAAAAGTTCCTGATGACAATAATTTACAAGCAAAACTCTCTGAATCATTTCGTGAATTGAATGAAAAGAGTAAGGATATTTCTGATCTGAAAGCTCAGTTGCAAGACAAAGACATCGCGATTGCTGAGTTACAGAAACTTGTTGGAAAGATGGGTGGGAAAACTGTGGAAGCTAAGGTTGTAAAATCAGTTGTCAGACAACCCAATGCGTACAAAGTACCAAAGCCATCTATCTTAGGAAAACCGCCTTCTAATGTTTCTAGGTTACCTCCTAATACCGATGTGCCATCGACTGTACCAAAACCAGCCATCTCACCCTATGTTCCTCCATTTAGAAAACCCACTCTTGCTAAACACAACTCTGTGAATGCACCCTGCACTACTCCTAAGAGTACTCCCAAGTGTGTGACTCTTACGCCCACAAAGGAATCTAATGGTTCAAATGACGTTGGTCAAACCAAAAACCTAGGGGATGGTAAGCAAAAAGGGAACATTCCAAAAGTAAACCATGTGTATTCAAAACCTAGTAATCCAACAACCACTAGAGTTCAACACACACCTAATGGTAATCAACCAAAACCTAGGACCCCTTCCCAACAACCTAGGAATTGGCAATCACCAATGAGTAGCCGTGTTTCGAACATAGTGCCTGAACGGTCAGCAAACCCTAGGTACACAAGACCTTTCGAGAATCCCAAACTCCCTGTATGCCCCACGTGCAAAAAGGGCATTCACCATGGAAATCATGCTCATTGCATTCTGCAATACCTCTATGAGGTAAACTCTCGTGCTTTCACACAGAGAAAGAATGCAGAATCACATAAGCCAACAAGGAGATTCCCACCCGTCACAAAGAAAAGCAATGACAATAAATCCTCAAGGCGGATCAATGCAGGATCTAGTTTCTCTCCAAAGAAGTCTTCCGCTGTGCAAGAGAACACTAATCCTCGATCTAGTATTCAGTGGAAACCCACGGGTAGGATCTTTAAGGAAGTCGGTCTTAAGTGGATTCCCATCAAGAAGAGTGATGACACCTGCTCCAGCACTAATGCGAGTGTCTTGAATGTAGAAAATGCATTTGTTACTCCTAACACTAGTATTTGTGCAAATTCTTCTTCTGTCATTGCAGGTACTTCAGCGGATTCTGAATCCATTTCTTCAAAGGGTTCCAATTCTGTACATACAACATCACCCTCTTCTGCTGTACAAAGGTCTATTTTGGATTATTTTAAAAAACATTGAAAATCAAAATACAAAAATATAAAACCTATAAAAACAAAACAAAAAACGAAAAAATCTTTCAAAAATACAAAAAATATTCTTCTCGACATGTCTTTCAGTTTCGATAATATGGACGTGCCTAGAAATGTCGCTCAATAACGACACGGGTGTGTACATAAAGCTCGAATGAAAGTTCAAATGTTTTTCAAAACATGTCATTTCCCCTTTCTTCATATGATTTGCAGTTACCTCAGATTGTGACTCGTGCCTCAAAGAAAGGAAAGTTGATCACGGATGATAACTTATCCTTAACAACGAGAAAATAAAACTTTCTCGGTCATGAGCTTTCGATAAAAACATTCCATGTTTTAAGCTCATGTAAACGACTTACAGTTAAATGTCAGACTGTAACTCGAACTTCAAATAAAGGAGAGTGTATTTTTAAAGATAACTTATCCTAATAACGGGTAGAGCAATCTATCTCGGGTTGAGCTTGTCACAAAACATTTAACGTTTTGAGCTCAACATAATGGCTTATAGTCACATGTCAGACTATAACCCGGGCCCTAAATAAAGGAAAGTCTTCGACTTATCCTCAACAACGAGAAATTCATTTTTCTCGGTCATGAGCTTATATCAAGACATTCAAAGTTTTAAGCTCATGAACACAATTTTTCTCGGACCTTTGAGCACAATTTTTCAAAGTATTTCAAAACAATGTGCTCATATACTCCCCTATTTAAATAGAATCTCTTTTCGAGGGGGAGTATAATGATTTCATAAACATTTGTTCCAAAGTTTCATGACACATTATTCTCTCCATGTTTCATCACTAGTTTCACAAAAATTTCAATTTCATGCAATTTTTGAGGGGGAGAATAGTGATTAAAATGTGTTATCTTGAATAAGATCTTTGATATAAGTGCTTTCTCTTCCTAATATGTGCAAAAATCTCTCCTTTTATGATGCACATATGTAGGGGGAGTGTTTTTGGTGATATAGAAAACTTTCAAGGTGTAAACATTGATTTCATCAACACCTTGACTGTATTTTCAAATGATTTTTCTGGTTACGATATCTATACCCTTCAACACATAAATTCACGATGGTATTGGTGTCAAAAGGTGGTTAGGTATTCGTCCTATGATCCAACCAGAACAGGAGGGATCTTCCCAGGGACAATCCATTAGAACTTAGAAGTCCTTAGGAAAGATGGAGTAGTTGAGTGTACGGGAATAATACCGACTAATGACTTAAGCTAGCACTGGAACAATCACAACAAGGTGCTAGTTATGACGTCTTGGTAAGCATTGAAGGGGTTGAAGAATGAAAAAGAAATGTAAGGATAAAGGGTGTAAAGAAAGAAGCCCTCCATACAACTTAGGCAGAAACCGGGTCAATACATCTACTATCAGAATCATGTTGATGATTTCTGGTATTGAAGACAAAGCATCATGGACCCAGTGATGCAATGCACAACCCTTCCCAGCCTACTCAAGCTTCTCTCAAAAGAAGTTTGTTTTATTGTCACGGAGTTCAACTCATTTCTATCAACTTTCTCACTCCGAGATAGTAGATATTGAATAGGTGGCAGTCTGCTCCAGCCTCCGATCACCAAATAAACGTGCACTTATAGAGTCTAGAGCCAACGAGATTCATCAAAAATCTCATTAGGACACTTATTCCATAGATCAATTGTTGTTCATCATTAGAACACAAGCGATGATTTACAGAGTCCTACGCTCTATCCTTGTGGTATTGCTAGAACATTCAGAGTGATACTCTTTAGTATTCACAGTGATGAATGGAAATCCTTCCAGTGTTAACATCAAACAGCACTGCGGTAGGTCATATGTAAGATTCACTTGAATCAAACATATGTTAACTAGAAAGCAACAGTGGTTTGATTCTTAATTGATTCAAACTCGTTCCAGGTCTCGACGCAATATCTTTATGATCTTGCCAGAACATTCAGAGTAATACTATTCAGTATTTACAGTGACGAATGGAAATCCTTCCAGTGCCATCATCAAACAGCACTGCGGTAGGTAACTTGTGCGATTCTATATGAATCAAACTTGTGTCAACTGGAAAGCAACGATGGTTTGATTCTTAATTGATTCAGACTTGTTCCAGGAAAGTGAATTGACGACTTAATCAGCAGAATGGAACTGCATGATTCACTCCTTACTTTGAATTATCTTTCGATATATTCAAGTATTGAGAACGGCTACCACAGCTGGAAATCCTGTCAAGGAAGTTCTTTGAACTTACCTGATCACAGGTACAGTATTCGTACTGTATAACGGGAAACCGGTGGAATGCAAACGGTGGCGTTATCTCAAGAGTCGCAATTCAAGGCCACATATTCAGGATTATTGAAGAAAGCTCAAGAACATCTAAAGACAAAGACTTCCGCTACTCTAAGGATCAAGGGAGATTGTTTACAAGCTTTCAAGTCAACACAAAACATGAGTATGTGGAGAAAGACACAAGAACACAAGCTGGTAAAGCTTCAAGATCAAGTCAAGGAAAAGATCAAAGATCCAAGATCACAAGTCATGAAAGGATCGATGAAAGAACTCTCAAGACAACGAGCTTCAAAGTCTGCAACAACAAAGAAGTGAAGTCACATAATACATGACCACCACTTAGGGGGAGATTGTTAGAAGTATTTAAAGTGATGGTCAAAGAAGTGAAGTCACATATTATATGACCACCCCTTAGGGGGAGATTGTTAGAAGTATTTAAAGTGATGGTCATATAATATACCGTTGCGAAGCTCGTGGAAAATGCTATTCAACAGTGTCGAGAGTTCTATGTCATTATTATGCATGAAACGGGAATTAGTCCCGAACACACAAATGAGGAAGGCCTCCTATTCATGTAAGCCTTAGTATAAAAGGCATAACCATCCTCATTTGTGTGTGTGTCTCCCATTTGTATCTTTTCTCTTCTTATTGTTTTAGAGAGAGAAACTCTCCTTAGTTTCTCTCACTAGAATCATCTACCTTGTATCTTTCTAGTTCTTCTTCATCTAATCTAATATTCCATTCTTAGTTTTAATCTTGATCTTATTCATCTATATTTCTTATTTCATTATAAGTCGTGTGTTACAAAATCTTACATGGCTTACCAGGAGAAATCATCTCGGACAACGGGAATCAGTTCGCGGATAATCCATTAAAGGACTTGTGCGCAGCATTGAATATCACGCGGCGCTTCGCATCTGTTAAACATCCGCAGACAAATGGTCTTGTGGAACGAGCAAATAGAAGCTTGGGTGAAGGCATCAAGGCACACTTGGATGAACGAAGTGCCAAATGGGTAGATGAACTGCCACATGTTCTATGGGCACATAGGTCTATGATTAAAACAGCCAATGGGGACACTCCATTTGCACTGGCCAACGGCACTGAAGCTGTTATACCAGCAGAAGTCAGAATGCCGACCATCCGCACAACGGAGGTTAATGTTGTCGCAAAAGACGAGCAGCTCCGGATTAATCTGGACTTGTTGGAGGAAAAAAGAGAAATAACGGCTATCAATGAGGCCAAGTCCAAGGCACGGATGAAGGCTTATTATGACGCCAAGATTAAAGGTGTTTCTTTTCGACCAGGAGATTTTATTTATCGTGCCAACGAGGAAAGTCGAGCGGAGAATACAGGAAAGCTAGGCCCTAAGTGGGAAGGACCGTATGAGGTTACGGAAGCCTTAGGACGGGGCGCGTACAAGTTGCGTGACATGGATGGCCGTGATCTGGAACGCACATCAAATATCTGCAATCTTAAAAGGTGCTATCTTTGAAAAGCTACAACTTCCGCATTGACACTTCGCTATATCTAGCTTCAATGAAGATCCATGTGTTTTCTTTGTTTTGTTTTTTATGCTTTCTAGGTTCCCTTTGTTTTTAGGATTTCCCTTTCTTGTCAAAACAAAAAACGTAAACGTTCTAATAAAATGTCGTGGTGCCTAGCTAGCTCCATGACCCGTTCTTGTGCAAATTATTGTCTTACTGTTTAGATTCTATGAACAAATTACTGCCGTATAGATTTAGTTGTTATTACTATAATGTGCTATCTCTTATTCGTAGGCATTCATTCAATACCGTACATGTACTATGCGCCTCCAGGCGAGGTAAGAGGATTAAGTGAACCTAATAATTCAACTTGTCGCATAAGAGGGATGCAACCCCAGTGACGCGGATCATGTATCCATAACGAGACACCTTACTCACAAGACGTTGTGATAAGTTTCCATATGCCGCGCTCACGTAGTGCTTTGCATGGTAAAGACGCACGCCGCACGTCTAGTAAAATATAGACTTGATTGAATTTTTGAGTAAGACGTGACATGTCATGCAACACAGGTATATGATATCTAAAACAAAAAAAACAAAAATACACAAGTTTCAAATTCAAACCACCAAAATAGCCGTGGTCATCACGGACTTGCTTACATAAGTATAACAAGTTATCACAATAACATCAGTTCTAGCCGTATACATACACGAACGAATAAAATGGTACAAATGTTTACAACGTAAATTACAAAGGAGGTAGGAACTCCCCTATCTCTTTCTTCCCTTCTTCAATCAAGGTGAAGAGGACCTCCACGTGAGCATTCTTCTTATCTTGTGCCCTGATCATGTTCGCGTCCAGAGCCTCGGCCAGCAGCTTTTCACCTTTCATCACCTTCGACACAGAGTCGTAGGTGGGCAGGGTCAGTTGGATGGGATCGGCGGTGAGCTTGGACATTATTACCCAGTTGGGAGCATCCTTCAGCGACTCTAGCTCGTCTAGGAAGGGGTGTTGGATTTCAGCAAGGGCGGCCATTGATGAGGTCATCTTTTCTTCGGCTAGAGGGTTGTGGTAGGCATGCTGGGTAATATCTTCTTTCTTGCTTATTAGCTCCGCAGCTTTGATAAGCCCCTCAAGCCTACCACGGTCAATACCGACCGATACAACATGAGCAAAGTCCTGCAACATGTAAGGAGCTTCCGTTACCTTGCTCACGGCAAGCCGCATTCCCTGGCCAACCATCCATCTACGCCCAGCTATGGCTGTGAGCAAAGGAGGACACAACACTTCGTCGCAGTCCGTTGCCACCCTGCTTAGTTCACCCTCAGCTACCACAACTTGCACTTCAAAGGTAGTCCGGGCCTGGAGAAGTTCATCCTTCAGCGTGTCGCGCTCCTGAGCAATAGTGAAGGCTTGTACGGTTACGGCTTTAGTGGCGGCTTCGGCTGCGGATACCTATACATGACACTTAGAGTTACTACAAAGACAATGTGGGTTTTTTGCGTGAACAAATAAGTGTTAATGTAAGAGTATACCTTCTCATTGGATGCAGCTAAGAGAGCCTCCAGCTCGGCAATACGTTCCTCACGAGCGTTGGCGTGATGGGCTTGCTCCTTGACGGTTGATTCTACCACGAACAACGCTGACTGCAAGGATGTGATAGTTTTCTCGTGCTTATCCACCAGTTCTTCACGACGAGCTATGTTTCTATCAGCACGACTCACGTTATCCAAGGCCTTGATCAGACGGTGTCTTAGGGCTACACAAACTGTCACCTGATGTGCGAAGGATACATCAAACTGCTCCAGCAGCATCTTGTGCTCTAGTTCGTCCAAATCTTGCGCAAGCACTGGAGGAGTGATTTGTTCAATAAATTCAGTGCACTCGGATTCCGCCTCTAACCTTGTTAGGTTGGACAAGATCCAGGCTAGGCGAAGGCTGGTGTCGGGTCCCTCAGGATGAGGCTCCTCGGCATGAGTTACGGGAGGGTATGTAGGTCTCATTGATGTCACGGGTGAGGGTTCCCTTTCCACATCCTTCTCTTGGGCTACGGTCGACGGGTCCGCCCTGTTATTAACACTTATTAGTTTTGTTTATGAATAATATCCTTTGGAGTATTAATGGGTAGTTACGTAGTGCAAGTCACGGGTTCGTGATGGTAGGAGCCACGACATTTACAGGGGTGGCCATCCATACTTGCTCATCCGCGCGTAGCGAAGGGTCGACCCGGGCCGTAGAGGTGCTGCTCCCTTCCTGGAACTGCGGATGGTCCTTCCTTAGATTTTTTGGGGGAGCATTATGTACCCCCGCCCCATCCCCTAGGGTTTTTGCTACCTTCCTGGTAGTCTTCCGTTTCCTAGATTTGGGCTTTGATGACTGCGGGGACCCAGAAGCTTGTATTGTTTCTTCATCCTCACCAGTGCGATTGTCAGCAGGGTTTGTGAATTCTTCTTCTTCTTCTTCTTCATCCTGGTGCGGCACGGCGTCCTCCAGCAGCAGTTCTTCACCATCTTCATTATGGAAGTCAAGAGGGGACTTCTCAATCACGGGCTCTCCCTCATCTGATCGTTGCTTAGTGTTTTCTTCCAGTGGGATGGTTTTGTCTACGGTGGCTTCCAGAAGGGGGAGTTCATTTTCATTCAGTGGTCAGAATCCTTCAGGAACTTTGCTTGGATCACCTTGGCGCAATAATCCATGTAGCTTCATCTCTGCGGACATACGCATACGCACGGATTAGTAATTTCACAAAGTACTATGAGACATGTTTGTATCTACAGTATGAAAGACCTACCCTGACCACGTTTGGTCAGAAGGCACGGATAACTATCCTCCCTCCCATAGTAGTAGCGGCTGATCCCTACTAGGCACAGGAAGTGCTCCGGCAAACCCCTATGGAATTCTGTGCGGTGGGTATCTAAAATTTTCAAATCCTTACGACTATAGTCTTTTTATATTTGGGAGGATAGTCTTTGGGTACTCTAGTTTTGAGGACGAATGAAGTGGGGAATACTTTCTCATCCACGAAAAAATAATGGTCGTACCAATTCTTAAGAGAATCTAAAGGTTTCTTATATGTCATGGGAGCGGCTGCGGATCGTTTCTTGAACGACAGCCACCCATTCACCAGTTGGGGTGAGTAGAAAACCCTAAATAAATTCACGGTCAGGGTTACCTCACAAGTATGGCAGGTAATCTCAAACTGGTTGATTTTACATGCCCCTATGCAGTGAAGTTGGGTTATGTGGAAGTCATAATATAGGAGCAGATCTACCAAAAACTTAGATAAGGGGACGTGGTAGTTAGCCGAATCAAATAGGCGCGTGTACACGCCTATCTTTCCCTTTGGAGCATCCGTAATCGCTTCACCGTCACCTGGATAGGTCAGATGTACGCTTTCAGGAATATAATACTTAGACAAAAAGTCTATGTATTTCTCCACAGGCATCACGTTAAGGACATCCGTAATAAGAGGATTGTCCTTCACCATGGTTTATAAAAAGGATTTGAGAGGCGTGATGATCTAACCTGTAGTGGAGAATATCCGTGGGATAAGAAGCGAAGGTATGAAGGAATGAGCTTGGGAATAACAATGGCGGAATGAAATATAAACTATGTGTGTAACAATAGCACACACAAACTCTTATATAGGGTTGCCTCGATTTCCGAGGTAGCATGGATGTTCGCCACCTGTAAGCCACTACGCCCATCCAACGGATGGGATTTCTGACACTTCTGAACCGCTAGAACATGCGCACGGGTCACTTTTTGGCAGTTTTTATGTGGCTCAAGGGTGGGCCTTTCTAGTGCACTTTTGCAAGCGTGCGTCTGACTATTGACTACCATTAATGCATTCATTAATGTTGTCCCGGTCGGCTTATTTTGGAGTGTGGCACAACTTAAGAGCAAACGGGTCTACGTGACATTTTATAGTCTATAGGTTACGCCTACGGCTGTAACAACTAGACTGGGGGGACATGATGACGTATAGTCCCCAGCCGGGTCATGAGCCCGGCCCACGGGTACTACCCGCATCCGGCCCATTACTGATGGGTGGGATTAATGTCATTTAAGCTTATGGGCTTAGATGAACAGTAACCGTACACACGTCTGCGACCCACGGCCCGGCATGGCCGGTACAAGGTTAGACAGAATCATACTCTTACTATGATTAGGATTTACACCAAAGAAAGGATATTCACTCACCATAATTAGAAGATAACAATCAATCTAATTCTGGTACTTATCCTTTCCTTGGGGCCGAAGCATCAGTGACAGCCCATTACGGTTTCACTGCCTATATAAGGAACCCCCAAAGGGTTCCACAAAAGTATTACATTCTACACACTCACAACTCATCCGATTCTTTAACCCTAACCGATTATTTACTCTCACGCCGGAGCTTAATCGTGGGATACATTCCCACGGTAAGTCTAACGTGTGTTGTTTTAGTGTGCAGGATCCCAACCAGATATTTCACTTGGTGTAGGAGTCGGACCCAAGCCAACTCGAATTAAGCCTAATTCGGGTCTACCAAGGATCATCCAACTTTTGTATCAACAGTAGGGACTTACATTTTAATGTAGGAGATCACGTCTCCTTAAGGTATCACCGGCACGTGGTGTTAGACATTTTGGAATCAAAGGGAAGCTCAGTCCTCGATTCATCGGACCGTTTGATGTCATTGAGCGAGTCAGTGAAGTATCTTATCGTTTAGCATTACCTCCGCAGCTTTCTCATGTTCACGATGTTTTCCATGTGTCCTTACTCAGAGGGTACAAGTATCATCCCCTTCACATGGTTCAGTATCCACTGGAACATATTCGTGAAGATCTTACCTTCATAGAGGAACCCGAACGAGTTCTTGACAAGCAAGTACGAGTCATGAGGAGGAAGACGATTCCATTCGTCAAAATCCTTTGAAGGGATCATACCGAGCGGGAAGACACTTGGGAAATAGAGGAGTCTATCCAGGCTTCTTACCCTCATTTCATATTTTGAATTCGGGTATGTTCCTCTTTTCTAGTTTATGTTATCTATAATTCGGGGACGAATTATTCTTTTTAGGGGGAGAGTTGTAAAACCCGCATGCTTTTACCATGAATAGTACCCTTATAATCGTACATACATGATTAAAACTTTCCTTATATAACATGTTTACATTTCACGAATATTAAATACAAGTATTACGTACGTGTTATTGCACGATAAGTATTTAAGCACATTAATACACGATAATTATTATCAACAATAATTATAATCACGAACATGAAAACATGAACGTAAATAATCACGAACGTATAATTATGTATGTACGTAATTATTATTACGATTACGTATAAATATATATATAGCTCGAACATTTAATTATAAAGTCACGTAAACATGACCACGAGAACACGTAACTATTTAGAACACGGAAAACGTTGGGTTTCCCCTCGTGGGCCCACATACCCGCGGACGCAAGGAAAAGGGAGGGCCAAGCCCACTTTATTTTTTACTAAAATAGGAAAAGGGAAAAACATATTTTCATATTACAGAAGATTTAGAAAATTACAAAACCCTAGCTCTCTTTTCTCCTTCCCTTTGGCCGCTGGTTTTAACTCCACAAGGAGAGGGTGTTTGTTGATCTTGGTTGATTAAATTCAAGTGTGGTGTTCGTGTTATTTTCATCCAATTATTTCACGCATTGGTAATCCTATAACCTTTTCTTTTTTAATTATTTTATTAGATCAAGAACACATGAAATCATGGGTTTATTAAAAACTAGTAATTAAACATGTAAATCTAATCACGGGGTAATAAACATGGTTTGTTTTGGGTTGTTTGGTTCGGCCGACGCAAGGAACCGAGAGCCGAAGCTCTCGGTGGTCTGCGAATCACCACCAGCCGAGACCCCATGGTCTCGGTGTGGTTTTGTGTGTCTCGGCCGCAAGGATCAAGGGACCCCGACGCATGTCGGGGTACCGTTTGGTTTGATTGGGTCTCGGTTGAAAACCAACATGCACCACCGGCACAAGCCGGTGGCTAATATGATCAAGCAGGGGGACTCCGCATGGGCAGCGGCTAGCCAAGAACCGAGGGAACCACCGGCTTAAGCCGGTGGAAATTTTACACAAACAGTGGCAACTGGCCAAGCCGGTTCGCCACTGTTAAGGGGGTGTTTGTTTGGTCCGGTTCAAGGGTAAACACGGTCCGGTTTATTATTTTATTTTACAAGTTTCATTATTTTACATGTGCATTTATTTTTTTTACAAGTAATTAAATTAATTGAACATGGTACTTAATTAATTTAATTAAATCATGACTTAGGTTTATTATTATTATTAATAATACATGATTTTAACTTAAGTATTGTATTATGAAATTTAGACTAAAGTAATTAATTAATGATTAAAACATGATATATAATTAATTAATTTCCATGACTTAGGTTATATTGATATAAATATTAATACATGTTTTAACCTAAGTATTTTATACACTTTAATTTAATTAAATCATGCTATATTTAATTAAATCTTATAACATATAGTTTACTTAATTTATATGTATTAATTAATAAACTATACTATTAATCACATGACTTAGAATATTAATCAGTAAAACTTAAGCTTATCTTATTAGCTTAATAATCCAGCTTAGTTCTATATATGGAAACTTTCTATTTTTAGAAACTTATCTATTTTAAGTAGTGAATCTATTTATGGAAACTTTCTACTTTTAGAAACTTATTTATTTTAGGCAGCTATTATATTTTTGGAAACTTTCTATTTTTGGAAACTTTCCATTTTAGGAAACCTACTATTTTTAGAAAGTTACTTATTATTACACAGCAAGTATAATAATACAAGAAATACGAGTAATACTTAATCAGAATATACAGAATACATGATAAACACAACATAATATTAAAATCAGTGAAACAAGACATGAACATATAAAACAAGCTAATACATGATATAAAACCAGATACGTACTCAGTAATCAGAATATTTATACACGTATATTATTTATGTAGCCTTTTTTGAGATCGAAGTAGGACTCTCTTTCGTTCGTCTTCTTCGTTCACTGGACACAAGGTACGGATTCTCCGTCCTTTCAGTATGGACATTCTTTCCTTATTAGGATTTCCCCGTATGCAGCCAACTGTTTTTCCAGTATATGTTTTATATGTTTTGAATTGCTTAATTTTAATTAAATTCCAATGCCATATACATGCATGACCAGTTTCACCTAGTTATGGAGGTACCATAACCATAACACTACAGGCACCAGTGTTATGACTTCACTATGGCGGAGTGATAGCTCGTGGCGTCCCTTTCAGCTTTTGGCCATATTATTATATTATCATGTGGGGCGTATGGGTGCATCCTAGATCACATGTTTTACAGATTATTCAGGTGAATGTGGTGTGTGCCTTGCATCCTTCACAAGGAGCTGATCCCTCCTACCCAAACTTATATTAATTAGAGGCAACCCCTCTAATTGCATGATGAGGTCACCCCTCCAAGTATTCATGCACGTTGATATTTCATGACCTATATTGGCTAATGGTAAACATGTTAAGTAGTTGACATAAGATAAACATAAGGCTTTTCAAACTATAAAACTAGTTTTACTATGTCATACCAGGTTTTCCAGGACTTAATCGATTTCGCTGCTATATGTTGTATATGCTTATGTTATTCATTCTATGCTTGTATATCCGTGCACTGAGCGTTATGCTCAGCCGTTTTCCTTTCATGTTCCCAAAACGAAAGGTACTCAGGGACGCTCGTAGACTCTAAGCGTACGTGCATATGGATTGGAAGCTTCCTAGCCTTCATTAATTTTTGCATTTCTTCATATATTTTGCTACTCATTTCCATGGACATTGTTTAGTCTTTTTCATTTACAGTACTTATGTTCGTGTGTGATGAGCTTGTACTTTGGGGTACTGAAGTTTGTTTCCGGTATTTCCTTTATGGTCATGTAATGCTTAAGACATTTATCCTTGTATGCTTTGATGACACTCCATAATCACGCGTGACATTCCATTTATCAAAATGGGGTGTTACACAATCCAAGGATTATGTGGACCTATAATTGGTATCAAGATCCATGGATGATTGGTTTGTGCTTGTGTTTGTTCATCATTGATTGGTGGGTTTTGATCTAAAATCATTCAATCCAAATTTTTTTTGTGTTTTTTTGTGGTTTAATCTTCCTAAAAATCATCTACATAGTTGTGGTAGTGATTTTGGGTTTTGTGTTGGTCAAAAACACGAAAAAATTGGAATTTTTGGATTGATTTTTCGGTAAAAATTACAAGTGTTTGAATTTTTTTGGTATAAGTCGGAATAGAAGGGTTTACACATTCCGACTTATTGAGTTTTTCACATTCCGAATTATTTTCCCACCAAAGTAATATTCCGATCTATTTTTTTTCCCATATTTCGAACTATTTTTCCCCATATTCCGAACTATTTTTTCCCATATTCCGAACTATTTTTCCCATACTCCGAACTATTTTTTCCCTCCAAAATGAATCCACATTCCGAACAGTATAATCAGTATTCCGAATTATTAGGAATACATTATCCGACTTGCATTTCGAATTCATTTTCCAACTTGTTATTCGGAATACAGAATCAGAATTGTGTTTTGAATTCATTTTTCTGACTTGTTATTCGGAATAAAAAATCCGACTTGTGTTTCGAGTTCATATTCCGACTTATTTTTAGTGTTTTCAATTCCGAATTCTAATCCAGTTCCATATTCCTACTTATCTTTTCATATTCCGAACAAGAACCAGACTCAAACCAAACACAGACTTGTTATCAACACAAAGCAAACTGACTGAAAAACATAAAAACACTCTCGACTCACCCACAACTTCGACTCGACCAAAACCTGACTCGAAAACCTGACTCAAAACCTTCGACAAGAAACAGCACCTCAGAATCCAACCCAACAACCTGACTCGACTCACGGACTAATTTTCGCCAAGACTCAAAACCTCGACTCAACTCAACACGAGCTCTTTTAACAGACTCGATAACTTATCAAGACTTTTATAAGACTCGACAAGAAAAACATTATTCTTCACAACTGAATCCAACACAACCCATATCCCAGCACCAAAACAACCCAACAACAATTCACAAATCTTGTCTCACGACTCGAAAACCAAAATATTTCCTCGACTCTAGACTCCAACACACGACTCAATACTTGTCTCAACACTAACTCAACCAAGACTCCGACACACGACTAGACTCGAACCCAAGACACAACCTCAAAAACTCAAGATCTCAGTCAAACAAAACTATCATTGATCCAAAACAAAAATAAAACAAGAAAAGAACCTACCCGAGACCTTGTTTGATCAAGATCTTGAAGCCTTTCACTTGAGACCTTGTTTAATTAAATTGAATTGCAAGCAATCATTTGATTGCTCTTAGTGGGCTGCTTCAGGTGTATAATGACGAGATATGTGGGGATTCACGATTAAAAGGGTGAATCTTGATTAAAGGGTGGTGTTTTTGATAGTCTCAGAAGTTGAGATCGTTGGCCATAGTATTGTTGATATTGGTATCTGGTTTGGTAGAACAGAAAGTATACAAGACGGAGGATATCCATTGTTTTGTGGCATATTAAAGGGGGCGGAGATAACAAGAGGGGTGAGCAGCCGTTTGGAGATAGGAGCAGGTTTATCTTTTATGTGAAGTTGGGGTTGTGTGAACGTTGAGCAAAGATAATAATAGGGCGGAGGTTACAAGATAGGATTAAAGTCTTAGATTTAATTGGGAGACAGTTTTGAGTTTTATATCCAACCACTTGCAACGTGTTTTCCAAAATTAAGTGGGTATAGCACACGTGTTAGACATATTATTTTGGTTATCCGTTAAGGCCACGTTGCCAAAGCCATGTTTCGGTGCAATAGGAGACACAATCGCTGCTCACATATTGCAAAAAAAAAATTTGATCCAAATATAACTAAAAGTTTACTAGATCTTTAGTTTGGTGGGGTTGGTCACATTTTAACTAACTTCTCTTTGGAGTTTGATCAGCCCATTTTTTAAGTAAGTGTCATTTGATAAATTTTAGTTAGTATATATTCATTTTATGGGCCGAGTGTTATAAATATTTTGACGAAATGTTGATGGGCGATCATTACACTAAAAGGTGAATATATAGTGGGCTGATTATTTCTTTGCAATAGAACCATTGAATCTTTCATGAACTTCAATGGAATCGTTGAATACGACGTTTCAAGAGGGAGAATTGCATCAAATACAAGACAAGCTAGTGAAAGTGGCATAACTTCATTTTGACTACTTCAGTCTCATATAGTGACCCTTTCATGGCTTCATGGAGGGAGCGAATTTGTGACGCTCTTTGGTCAAGCTCGTCATATATATTCATGAAATCGATGTTCATCATCTTGAACCAACTAGCAGAGCAACTCCACAATGAAGAATTTAATCACTCTGCATCGACATATGCATATAAGGCTCTCGTGACACAACTCACTCCTTTTCTCTAATTCAGTATCGTCAAGTCTGAAAGTTTAGTGATTTGCCAGCCCTTTCTTCGAGACACACATACCGAGCTTCAAGATTTCCATGGTACACTATTGAAACTCATGACATCGGTCTCGTCTTCGATTTATGAAAGATCCCGATGTCAACAAGCCTATGATAATGGAGTGCAACAATCTACGATGTAAAAGGAAAATGGTCATACGATTGACGAGTTGGAGGCTGCTAAAGATTGCAAGGACATGTAATCAACAGTTAAGCATGATATCAGCAACACGTCAGGGAATGTTATAGACATCTCTTATGATGACACCACACCCGTTTATGGTGAAAAACCTACAAACATGGTACAATGTAATGTTGTATATGATGTATATACTGATGAAATACCGCATATTGAGCATTTCGGACCTAATTATGTCAAACATGGGATGGAAAAGAGTGATAGCGATACCATTTCTGATGCATCCGATGTGCGTCATAATGGGGGAGAAAATGTTCAAAATGCTAACAATCATGATAATTGCTTTATGACTGCTTCGTTAACTGATTCCGATTCCAAGATTAAAGAGCTTGAAACGATCATAGCTCAACAATCAAATATCTTGAGGATGCCAAAATAGATTTTTTCAAGAAAACGAACAAATTCGAAACATATTTTGAAAAACTTGAAAAGTCAAACGTTGTTCTTGAACGAAAATTGGATCAAAAAGTTCTAGATTCTAAAGCTGAAAAGGATAATCTTTTGAAAGAAATTAAGTTTCTAGAATCTAAGTTGGCATCCCAAGACAAATTGCTTAAAGATAATGAGACTTTAAAGGCTTAGGTTCAGGAAAAGGTTTTTGCTACAGCTCCTTTGAGAAATGAATTAAGGAAAACTAAAGGAACTAGTGTGGACACTAAGCTTGAAAAACCATCAATCTTGGGGAAACCGCCTCAAAATCAGTATGGTAGACAACCGACTACATTTAGATCCGAGCGACAAAAATCCTCGAGACCGCGGTTTGCCTCCCAAGTTGATTTGGTTCATCTTCCTAGACCAGTCACTCCACCAACTAGGACCAATGTGACTAAAACAGCTTTTGCAAGACCTAATTACATGATTGCATCTAGCCTCCCAAGATATAGTTCAAAGAATACGTCTATAACTAGTTCAAATGATGTGCGCCATAATTTTGGTCTAAGAGAAGCTATTCAAAAGACACAAGTAAGAGATAGTAATATAGGTAATTTTATGTAGCAATTAAGTTCGTTTCCTCGACTCACTCGAATTGATATCAGATTTAACACAAGATTAATTTTTCTTGGTAAATTAAACTCTTTTTGGTATTTAAAAAACTATCTAATTAAAAACTATTTAAACTAAAAACTAATTAATCTAATTAAAAGGAAAATCTTTAATGAAAAATACTTAATTAAAACTAATTAAGCTATTTTAAAACTATTTTATATTTTAAAACTTAAAACTAAATTTTACTCTAATTAATTTTTTTAACTAAAACTTTTTATTTAAATGATATCTATTTAAAACTAAATTTTAAATAAATCTCAATTAATTGAGAACTAATTTTAAAAACTAAATTTAAAAACAATTTAAATTTATAAAAGTAACTAAAATATTTTTTAATTTCTATTTTTTTAACTTTATAAAAGTATATATAAAAAAAACTTTTAATTAAATTCACTAACCAAAAACTTGTAATAAAAATATGGAATAAAACTGACGGCCTAAATAAACCAATATTAATTACTTAAAGCGTAATAAAACACAAATAAAGGGAAAGAACAAATGGTTGAGGCATTAGGCTGTTGAGCGGGGGGTCACGGGTTCGAGTCGCAGGAGTGACAATATTTTTGAATGATATGTTTTTGGAATTTGAATACTCATACCAAATGGATCTGAGGCTTTAAGCAGTATATATCAGCAGCAACAAAAAAACAAATAAGCATAAACAGCTAATAAGCAGAAACGCTTAAACAAGAAATAAGCAGATCCAAACTAAAAATAAGCAAATAAAATCTAAACACAAGAATAAGCAAATAATCCTAAAAAGCAAATCTACAATATCAAAACACTACTAAACTGGCAAAACCAAGCTATCAGCAATCAAATAAGATACTAAAACTAAATAAGCTAAATCAAATAAGCCAATAAAACTTAACGAGCAGATAAATCTAAAACAATGAAGGCAATACTGAGATAAACAAACTAATCAAACCTTAATACTTAAACAACTAAATTTTAAAACTATCAGCAAAGTCTCAACTCAAAATCAACACAAAACTCAGATATATCAAAAACTTAAACTAGAAGATTATATTAAACCAAAAATAAAGCAAACACGATCCAAATTAAAATAAACAGATAAAAAAACTAAAAGCAGATAACCAAACTAGCAGATCCAAACAAACATAACTACACCGGCAGATTTAATAAACAGAAATTAAATATTAAGATTAATCTAAACTTAACAAAAATAAAAGGAGATGTAAAACCTGGAGACGAAACCGTTGGGCCGAAGGTAAGGCGCTGAACCCCCTTTTAAAACGAATCAAACACCACCATGAATCATCAACCCTTCGAACCAAAAATATTAATCGAACCAGATTTTATAATTTTTCCATTGGGGGAAAATATTCAACCACTTTTATTTTATCTTAATTAATCCAAAATCAGAATAATAGAGAAATTTCAATTAACTTTAAATAAAAAAACACGAATTGAACTGAAAGTAATTTTTATTAATTACTTAATTATACATTGAAAGGAAATACAATTAACCTAAAATCTAATTTTTCATAAAATAAAAATAAAAAAAATGTCACACCCTAACATTACAGATTGAGGGGTTTTTACAGGAAAACCCTAAAAACTCTCTTGGTGAACTTGGTGAGCAAGAAAAAAGATCTCAGCCGCTCTTTTCTTCTTTTCTTCCTTCTCTTTCTTCTCTTCTTGATCAAACGGTTGTGGATGGCTTCTTGGTCACACGAATTGCCAGCATGGCGAGAGGGTGTGTTTGTTGTGTTAGTTGGTGGCTGAGGTGGCAAACACTGATTGGAGGGGTTGGGGGATATTGGCTGTCACAACCAATTAAATCAGGAGAAAGGGCCACGTAGATCAAGTACCACATCATGTTCATCCGAAAAACTTGGGGATTTAATTCCCTTCGTGTGAATCACACGAATCAAGCAAAAGCCCTAATTTATCTTGGGTAATTTTTTATTAGGGTTATGAGATTTGGGTAAAAAAGAATATCTGTGTTTTATTTTGTGAGAGAGAGAGATGAAAGGGATTTTCTTGTTTGTATCGGAAATAATAAAGTGGGGTGGGTAAAATTTAATAAATGTGTGTGTGGGTGATGTTTGACCAGGAAAACTTTGAGCAGTGAATAATAACCCTTTTTACCGTCATTTTTTTTGTTTTGTAGATGGGCTTGGCCCAAGTTCAATCCGCCCCTTTTTATTTATTTAAGCAATTGTGCTTTTGGCCCAAGGGATCCGAATCCGTCTCATTGTAATTTGAAATGGGCTTTTGATGGGCTTGATATCCATAAGTGAGTAAACTTTGTTCCTTAAATGGGCTTTTGGGCCCATTAACCAAAAGTGGGGCCCACAAAGCCCAATTAACTCCAATAAGATTAAATCCACTAAAAACGAGCTTGATTTCGGCTTCCTTGTTCTTTTCTTTGACCTCGTGTCGAATTTGCCAGTTTTCGTGATCTTTGGCACACTTTTGGTTTCTTGACTTTGTCTTTGTCTCTTTCTTGGACTTTTCTTCAACATTTGACCGTAAAATCCTGTGTTTTTTTTCCTTTTGATCTTTTGTACCTATTTAAACAAAAACACAAAACCACACGTAATTCCGACTTTTACGATATTAAACACATGATTAGGTCTTGTTTTTCCTTGATTTTAGTGGCAAAAGGATAACTGTTTACACACTTATTAAATCCCCTACACTTGACCATTGCCATGACCCCATGCAATGCATAATTTTAAAGCATAAAGTTACATTTTTCTCATAATTAATCAAACTCGGCCTTTATTAAGATATACTATCACAACTATGATAAAAAGAAATAAAGCTTTAAAGGAAAAAAATGTTATATCAATTTATTAACTTGGAAATTATTTGATGGAAGAAACTCGTAAAGAAATCTAAGACTTAAATTAGGGCTTTAGTGTCATGAATATTAATCACCATCAAGTTTCACGTTCCCCATACCAAGCTTAAAACGAGATCATTGTTTACCATAAGTTCTCAAGTTAAGACCACTTATATAAGACAATTGTGTAATACTCTTTCTCTAATTCCTATGTTGTATCTCTAGATTTTATGGATTGTCATTCATCCGTAGGCTCATTTGACTTATTTGATAATTATTAGTCAAAAAATGAAGGCAAAACGGTGCAAACCCGACACTCAAAACCTAACCTCGTCCTCAAAAACGTTGTCACTAAAGTAAGCCCACATCAAGGATGATTTAACACGATTTGGGGAATAAATTCCCGGATCCAAAATTTGGCCAATAGTACTACTTATTAATTATTCCTCCAAATTCATGTAGACTTTATGTGGAGTTTAGCAAATTCACATCATATACCCTTAGGCTCTTTAAGATGTAAAAATGCTCCTCATTTATTGTCCACACCCTAAGGCTCCTTGAACGATAAACAAGGGAATAGATTTGTTGATCAATTTTTATTCAATACTTACCATGCCATACACCCTAAGGCTCTAATGACAAGGTTCGTGCTACATGCCCCACACCCTAAGGCTCCTTGAGGTCATGTTTTACTCTTATTCTTTCTTTATTTATGATATATATAGTAGGCCAAATTCCACGGTCCCATGGTCTGAATACCTCCTACTTAGTGGTTATGAGCCACCTTAGTCGGAAGTCCACAACGCTGGCACCCTTAATGTGTTCATGCTTTAGTTACAAGGAGATAAAAGATTTGGCTAAGAGTTAAGATATCGAATCTACACCGCAACAATCCTCATTTATTAAGCAATTAAATATACAAGCGGGAAGAAAGAGCCACAAAAACTCATATAAGCAAGAATTAACCCTTAAACTTATTATCAACTCTATCATCTCTCATTCTCTATAATTTAAAATCTCAAGGAATGAGACTCGTGGATGCTTAGCCTAATAAACCAATTAAGGTCCATATGGTTAAGGATACTAGCTAGAGTAAACTTGGATAAGTAAACTCGGGTTGAGTCAAAATATTCACGACGGGCCTAATATAGCAAAGATATCTAAACTTGTTAAAACCATTTTATTTATTTATTTATTTTTGACTTTATTCTTAAAATGGAAAATATAAATACGATGCAATGACAAAAGGAAAGAAAATAAATGGAAATACTATTAGGCCAAAATAGATCAAAAATTTTGAAAAATGTTGAATTTTTTTTAATTTTCCGGTTAAATGGGGTAAAATACATGGAAAAGCCCACTAAAATTCGATAGAAGTCCCCCCTACACTTAATATAAACATTGTCCTCAATGTTTAAGCATGTGGGAGAATAAACTCCCCTACACTTAGGACATTGAGTACGTTGTTTAAATCGAGCTAAGGAAGAGACAACTAAAGTGATTACATTTATTCGTCTTATTTATATACATGTATGAATCACAATAGTTTTGAGAGAACCGGGTACACGGGAACACGGGATCACGGGTCGCGTCAAAAACAACAAAAGTGGATCATTAAAGCACAAATCCTTGCACAACATCACAACACACAAACAACCTACTTGGCTCCCCCTACACTTATTGGTGGAAATGGGTGAAGGTGAAAAAGGGTGTAAAAGGTATAAATCTAACCTAGTTATACGATGCTTGATTTATTTATCACGAGTCTCTAGCTCGACTCGATTTCCCGAATATCATTATTCAAATGGGAAAATCATGGGAAAACCGAGATTTAAAAGGGAGGAAAATCTCTCCATGATAAAGGGTGAAACAAAGTCAAATAAGGAATACCCCATGAAAATCCACCCGGGTCAAACATAAAATTTCCATCATGAAAGGAAATAAACCCCGAGGTGGTACAATCACATAAGGCAAAAAAAAGTGGGGTACCCTTAGTCAAAAAATTTCTTACGAGGAAAGGTGTTATGGTGATATGGCAATGATAGCACGAAAGTCTCTATTCCAGGATCAAACACCGGTTCCCTAACGGGAAAATAGCAAGAGGTGTTGACATTAAAGCTCAAAATGTCATTTGGATCCAAAGTGGGGGATTCGTCCTCTTCCAAACTCGATGTGAAAACATAAGTATCATCGGAGTCATAAGAAAACTCATCCTCGTGAGGAAAATAAGAATTTAGAAAGATATCTAAATCCTCCTCAAATGGAATATCCTCTAAAATAGGAGCAATCTCTAAAGGTGGAGGATCCTTTTCAAAAGTCGTAACCCCCAATTTTGGAATATAAGAGTCAAAGGGAGACTCAAGAATGAGAGGATCACTTATAGAGATAATAGGATCATTAGGATCACTAGGTGTCTCGTCAAAACCCAAAGAAATGAGATCACTTAAATAAGTGTCGTCACTAAAATTAGCTTCTTCATTTTCTTCAAAAAGTTGATTATCATTTGAAATTTCAAAAAGTGGGTTTGAATGTACCACAAAGTCATTAAGGTTAAACTTTTTAGTTTCAAAAGGATTGATAAAACTTTCTTCATTATCAAAATTAAGCACATCAATCATATTGACCGATTCTTTTCCGTTTGATTTATTTACCATTTTCCCCATTTTAAACACTTGTTGATCATTCCCTACCCTAAGAATTAATTCCCCTTCGGCTACATCAACTAAAGCTTTTATGGTTCTTAATAACGGTCTACCAAGTATTAACGGAATACGAGGATCCATTTCATAGTCGACAACAACAAAGTCCACAGGAAAAGTGAATGTACCAACTCGAACAAAAACGTCTTCGGCAATACCAACGGGGTATGCGAGAGTTCTATTAGCTAACTCGAGAGTCATGCGAGTCGGTACAAGGTTGGGTAATGATAATCGTTTCCATACCGAGAGTGGCATAAGATTGATGCTAGTGCTGAGATCCGCTAAATCCATACAATCATCAATTTGGGGAAACGAGCAAGGTAACACGAATTGTCCGGGATCTCCTAGCTTTTCGGGAAGCTCTTTGAGAAGAATTGCAGAACAATTCTCATTTAATCAAGTGTTCACGAGCTCAACCATTTTTTCTTTCTTATTAAGCAAATCTTTGAACATCTTTACAAATTTAGGCATTTGAGCAAGTGCCTCAATAAGGCTAATGTTAACATTGACGTTGGAAATAATTTTCAAAAAGTTGGAAACATGAACGTCATCTTTGGTGAGAACTTTAGCTTTGTCCAACCTAGAGGGATAAGGGATATTGGGTTTAGATGGTGAAGGTTGAGAAGGAGAAGGACTCGCATCTTGAACAACCTTATGGTTAGGCTCATTAGGCAATGGAGCACTAGTACTAGGAGTGGTAGTGGGAGGAATCACCGAAGGGGAGTAGGATTACTCATTATGACCTCCGGGCCTTGTCTCTCCTTTATGGGCAAAGAGATGGAAGGTCCCACTAAAGTGGATCCACTTAGAGTAGTGATAGCACTCACATTAGCATGAGGGTTAATCTCGGTATTAGAAGGTAAGGCTCCTTGGGGTCTAAAGGCTTGCAACATTTGCACGAACTTCATATCGGTGGACTCTTGCATTTGTTTCATAATTCTCTCATGTTCGGTCAATTTTTGGAGAACCAAGTCCATTTGAGGATTATGCATGTTTATTTGATTATACACTTGATTGTTAACCCCTTGATTAGGAAAACCTTGGTTTTGATATTGAGGTTGAAAACCGTTGTTATTATGAAAACCTTGGTTGAAGTTATTATTTTGAAACCCTTGATTTTGACCATTAAAATTCCCTTGATTTGCATTCCCTTGAAAATTTCCTCTTTGAGGAGTTTGGTTCCTATTTTGGGCGGGTGGGGGTGGTCTTTGTGGAGCTACAAAACCCGGGGGAGCCAAATAGTTATTAGACTTATAAGACAAATGGTTAACATCAACATTTGGTTTAAATTGAACCCTCTCATTTGCATTGGTGTTATAAGCACAAACTTGTTGTTATTGATTGTAAACCTTGTCACAATTAAAATATGAATGTGTTCCACCACAAGTCTCACATGTTTCACAAGTCTCTTTTAAGGGATTTACTTGACCATTGATGGCTTTGGTATTATTAGCGGTTTGTAAAGCAATTGATTCAACAAGCGAAGTAAGCTTATCAATTCTCTTGTCGTTCTCACTAGAACTAACACTTGCCATAGTAGCCCTAACACTTTTGGTTTGTACTTTTGCCTTGTTTTCAATTATGGCCCAAGCCTCGTTTAGGGACTTCACAAGAATATTACCCCCTGCGGCACTATTAAGTGAGTCTTGGTCATTAAGAGTTAAACCATTGTAAAACGTATTGATTTGATGCACTTTAGTGAAACCATGTTGTGGAAATTTTCTTAAAAGCTCCTTAAATCGATCCCAAGACTCACTAAACGTTTCCCCATATTGTTGTTCAAAGTTAATGATGTCATTCCTTAAATAAGTGGTCCGTGATGGTGGGAAAAAGTAGTTTATGAACTTGGTCTCTAAATCAATCCATGTGGTAATACTTTGGGGTGGTTCCTTATCAAGCCAAATCCGGGCTTGTCCCTCGAGGGAAAAAGGAAAGAGTTGTAAACGAATGGCCTCTTGTGGTACCCCATTGTATTTGACGGTGTTTGCCAATTGTATGAAACGTTTGATATGAACGTGTGGGTCATCATTAGTACGGCCTAAAAATGGTGTAGCGGAAACCATTTGAATTAAACCCGTTTTAAGTTCAAAATTATTTGCTCCAATATCCGGCACCACAATCGCGTCATCGTTTCCTTCAACGTGAGATTGTAGAATCTCAATCATTGGTCGATTATCCGTTGCCATCGTATTGTTCAAAGCTCGATTCTCGGGATCGGCATTAATGACGGTCTTTTTGTTTTTCTTCTTCTTCTTCTTTTTGGAAGAATTATAAGTATTTGGTACACCAATCGGTATGTATGTACGCGCGCGAGTGCGCATACAATTAAAACTTTGAATGAGGTAGGAAACCTCGGTCGACTTTGAGAGGAAAAGGATTATCCCTCTCGAGGTGCAATATTAAAAAGCTACAAAAAATATATACTTAATACTACTTGAGTTGGCAAACCAATAATCGGTCGTCCCTCTCAATATACACACAAGCAAGTGGGGAAACGAGGTGGCACAAAGCACTTAAAAACCTTTTTCCTTAGACGGCCTTTTATAGCGCGTCGCCTTATACCCACCTTATTGTTTGTATAAATCGAGTTCAAACTTCTTACTATTATTTATCTATTTTGCCTTGATTTATTCGTTTAGGATTCGAATATAATAGTTAGGTGATGAAATCCCAACTAAGGTCTTATTTGTAAATAGGTAAATTAATTGTTCTACGTAATATAATATAGTAAAAGAAAAATCTTTTTGTATTTTTTAAGAAAAATAGATATTCACAATAAAAAGCGAAAGAAATCGAAATAAGAAAAATAACAATAATATGTAATATTTTTTGTGTAATACTTTAGGAAAAGTATTACTTTTGGATTTTTTAATTTTTTTGGTGCAAATCTTAGGAAAGAGTTTGCTTTTGTGATTTTTTAATTTTTTTTTGTATTTGTAAGTTTTTGATATTTTTATGTTTTTCATTTTTTTGTAAGAAAAGTAACGTTCAAAATGAACGGATCCCAAAATCCAAACGTCTCACCAAAACCGTCAATCGTAACGAGAGAAGCGGCAGCGGCGCTAATTTAATATAGGTAATTTTGTGTAGCAATTAAGTTCGTTTCCTCGACTCACTCGAATTGATATCAGATTTAACACAAGATTAATTGTTCTTGGTAAATTAAACTCTTGTTGGTATTTTAAAAACTATTTAATTAAAAACTATTTAAACTAAAAACAAATTAATCTAATTAAAAGGAAAATCTTTAATCAAAAATACTTAATTAAAACTAATTAAGCTATTTGAAAACTATTTTATATTTTAAAACTTAAAACTAAATTTTACTCTAAATAATTTTTAGCTAAAACTTTTAATTTAAATGAAATCTATTTAAAACTAAATTTTAAATAAAACTAAATTTTTTGAGAATTAATTTTAAAAACTAAATTTAAAAACAATTTAAATTTATAAAAGTAATTAAAATATTTTTTTAATTTCTATTTTTTAAACTTTATAAAAGTAAATATAAAAAAAACTTTTAATTAAATTCACTAACCAAAAACTTGTAATAAAAATATGGAATAAAACTGACGGCTTAAATAAACCTATATTAATTACTTAAAGCGTAATAAAACACAAATAACGGGCAAGAACAAATGGTTAAGGCATTAGGCTGTTGAGCGGGGGGTCACGGGTTCGAGTCCCAAGAGTGACAATATTTTTGAATGATATTTTTTTGGAATTTTAATACTCATACCAAATGGATCTTAGGCTTTAAGCAGTATATATCAGCAACAAAAAAACAAATAAGCATAAACAGCTAATAAGCAGATACGCTTAAACATGAAATAAGCAGATCCAAACTAAAAATAAGCAAATAAAATCTAAACACAAGAATAAGCAAATAATCTTAAAAAGCAAATCTACAATATCAAAACACTACTAAACTGGCAAAACCAAGCTATCAGCAATCAAGTAAGATACTAAAACTAGATAAGCTAAATCGAATAAGCCAATAAAACTTAACAAGCAGATAAATCTAAAACAATCAAGGCAATACTGAGATAAACAAACTGATCAAACTTTAATACTTAAACAGCTAAATTTTAAAACTATCAGCAAAGTCTCAACTCAAAATCAACACAAACTCAGATATATCAAAAACTTAAACTAGAAGATTATATTAAACCAAAAATAAAGCAGACACGATCCAAACTAAAATAAACAGATAAAAAAAACTAAAAGCAGATAACCAAACTAGCAGATCCAAACAAACTTAACTACACCAGCAGATTTAATAAACAGAAATTAAATATTAAGATTAATCTAGACTTAGCCACCATAAAAGGAGATGTAAAACCTGGAGACGAAACCGTCGGGTCGAAGGTAAGGCGCTGAACCCCCTTTTAAAACGAATCAAACACCACCATGAATCATCAACTCTTCGAACAAAAAATATTAATCGAACCAGATTTTATAATTTTCCCATTGGGTGAAAATATTCAACCACTTTTATTTTATCTTAATTAATCCAAAATCAGAATAATAGAGAAATTGCAATTAACTTTAAATAAGAAAAACACGAATCGAACTGAAAGTAATTTTTATTAATTACTGAAAATTAAGTACAATACTTTGAAAGGAAATACAATTAACCTAAAATCTAATTTTGCATAAAATAAAAATAAAAAAATGGCACACCCTAACATTACAGATTGAGGGGGTTTTTATAGGAAAACCCTAAAAACTCTCTTGGTGAATTTGGTGAGCAAGAAAAAAGATCTCAGCCGCTCTTTTCTTCTTTTCTTCCTTCTCTTTCTTCTCTTCTTGATCAAACGGTTGTGGATGGCTTCTTGGTCACACGGATTGCCATCATGGCGAGAGGGTGTGTTTGTTGTGTTAGTTGGTGGTTGAGGTGGCAAAAAATGATTGGAGGATTGGGGGATATTGGCTGTCACAGCCAATTAAATCAGGAGAAAGGGTCATGTAGATCAAGGACCACATCATGTTCATTCGAAAAATTTGGGGATTTAATTCTCTTCGTGTGAATCACACGAATCAAGCAAAAGCCCCAATTTATCTTGGGTAATTTTTGATTTAGGGTTATGAGATTTTGGGTAAAAAAGAATGTCTGTGTTTTATTTTGTGAGAGAGAGATGAAAGGGGTTTTCTTGTTTGTATCGGATATAATAAAGTGGGGTGGGTAAAATTTAATAAATGTGTGTGTGGGTGATGTTTGACTAGGAAAACTTTGACCACTGAATAATAACCCTTTTTACCGTCATTTTCTTTTTGTAGATGGGCTTGGCCCAATTTCAATCCGCCCCTTTTTATTTATTTAAGCAATTGGGCTTTTGCCCCAAGTGATCCCAATCCATCTCATTGTAATTTGAAATGGGCTTTGATGGGCTTCATATCCATAAGTGAGTAAACTTTGTTCCTTAAATGGGCTTTTGGGCCCATTAACCAAAAGTGGGGCCCACAAAGCCCAATTAACTCCAATAAGATTAAATACACTTAAAACGAGCTCGATTTCGGCTTCCTTGTTCTTTTCTTTGAACTCGTGTCGAATTTGCCGGTTGTCGTGATCTTTGGCACACTTTTGGTTTCTTGACTTTGTCTTTGTCTCTTTCTACTTTTCTTCAACATTTGACCGTGAAATCCCGTGTTTTCTTTCCTTTTGATCTTTTGTACCTATTTTAAACAAAAACACAAAACCACGAGTAATTCCAACTTTTAAGATATTAAACACATGATTAGGTCTTGTTTTTCCTTAATTTTAGTGGCAAAAGGATAAGTGTTTACCCACTTATTAGATAGAAATTTAAACCTAGTCAGATGCCTTCTAGATTACCCAACACTGCTAACCATAACATGTCATATACTAGAAGCATCAATCGATCATCTAGGAATTCTAGATCTTACTCGGACATTAAATATGCTAATTGTAAAACATTTAGGAAATGTGTCTTTAAGGCAAATCATGACTCTTATGTCAAGAAATTCCTCCATGAGGTGAACTTCCATGCTAATATTAAATCTAGTGGTTAGCTAAAATCAAACCCATTGGTAAAGTTTGGCGTCCCACTGGTAGAACTTTCACTCTTGTAGGAAACAAGTGCCCTTTAACTAGGATATGTTTAATATTGAGTCAAACAAGAATGCTCGGTCATACGTTTATTATGTATCGTATTTTAGAACGTTGTAATAGGTAGTTTGTTAGTCGTGTATTACGGGCTTAACTTTAAGCTAAGGTTCTTTCATAAGTAACCAAATCCCAAAATGAAAGCCCGACCCATGATCAGATAGCCCATTAAGCTACATGTAAGCAAAAGGCTATATAAACCCTTCCTAGCATGTTAGGAAGGGTTTTGGTCATTTCATTTTCTCTCTAATCTAATATCACCTAGTTTCTCTAACCATTTCTCTCTACTTTCTCTCACTACTTTCTCTCTCTAAAATTCATCTCGTATATACCTTTCTTTCTTCATAAATTCGTATTATATCATCATATATTAGGGACAACAATTGGTATCAATCGCCATGGGGTAGTTTTGTGATTGGTTGTTGTGTTTTCATTTGATTTATTTGATTTGATCCTTATTTCTTCCACAAATTCAAGATTTTTTATGTTTTTAGTGTTCTTCAAGTCGTATAACTTCTTTATTCGTGTCGTAGTGATTTGGGTATCTTGGTTTTGGTTAAAACATAAACTTTCTAGGATCAATCGTTCAAAACTGTTTGGTTTTATTCATTCCGAAATTCCAGCAAGTATCACCATCGGAAAGTACAAGTGAGAGTCGTTTGATCGCAATAACCAGTTGGTTCTACTTTGCGGTCTAAGGATTCCGATACCTTATTCCGACGAGACATTCCGATCGTACATTGCGATCTAGGATTCTGACGGTTTCAAGGGATTTTTGAGTGGTTACTCTGTCCAATTTTTTTATCCATATTCCGATCTAAACATTCTGACAGTGCATTGCGATCTAAGCATTCCGACAGGTATACATTGCGATCTAAGCATTCAGACAGAAGGACATTCCGATCTAAACATTGCGACAGTGCATTGCGATCTAAGCCATATTCCGATCTAAACATTCTGACAGTGCATTGCGATCTAAGCATTCCGACAACCAACATTCCGATGGAAATTCCGATGACATGTTTAGCTAAATTTTGTTTGAGTATTTTTTAGAATTAGCCACCATCTAGACTAGTTTTTGTCTACCGTTTTGTCGGACTGAGAAAAAAATAGCATTTTTCGGAATCTCAACAACAACTCAATCACATCATATCTACTTAAGATCCATATTCACTTCATCATTTCAGAGAATTTTGAGATGGATTCTACTATAGAATATCGTGTGACGAACAACAACATAATGGTGGCGGGTAACAAAGATAGACCACCAATGCTTGTGGCCGGTCGATATGCTCAATGGCAATCACGTTTTATTCGTTATCTTGATACAAGACCTAATGGTGATGCATTGAGGAAATGTATTAACAATGGACCATATGTTTTCTCCGATATCACTGTTCCTCATACACCAGCCAATGACACTACCACAGAAGTACCCGCAACCACAAGAAAAGAAACGTTATATGATCTTACACCAGAGAAGCGTGCTTGGTATGATGCAGAAAAAGAAGCGATCTATATGATTCTAAGTAGAATTGGAGATGATATTTATTCCACAGATGATGCATGTCCTACGGCACAAGAAATGTGGACGGCTATTGAACGCTTGCAACAAGGAGAATCACTCAACAAGCAAGATGTTAAAACAAAGTTGTTTTGGAATTTTGGTAAGTTTACTGCATTGGATGGAGAATCAATTGAGTCTTATTATTCATGATTCTACAAGATGATGAACGACATGACAAGAAACAACCTGGAGGTCTCCACCATGCAAGTCAATGTGCAATTTCTTCAGCAACTTCAACCAGAGTGGACACGTTTTGTTACTTTGGTGAAACAACAGAAGCAGATAGACAAGGTAAACTATCACACTCTCTTTGATATCTTGAAACAATTTTAGCATGAGACAAATGAAATTCGAGCTGAACGAGTTGCAAAGACAGCTAATCCACTTGCTCTAGTGTCTACCACTCAAGATCATCGATCTCGTACTCCAAAGTCATATTCCATTCAATCATCCTCCCCACGATATTCCACATCATCCAAGTCTTCATTATCCATAAGATCACGCGGCAAAGAACCAAGAGCACCATCACCACCATCTGAGTCATCATCTGAAGAGGATAGTGATGAAGATCAAGCTTAGAAGAATCGGGAAATGAAACAACAAATTGCTTTCATTATGAAGACCTACAAGAAAATCTTCAAACCCACCAACAACAATCTTCGAACATCATCCAACACAAAGAACCAATATGTTGAGAACCCTTCAGGGTATGACTCACGTCGGGGTGGTAAAAGTCCTTCTAGGTATGATCGACATAATCCAACACATGTGGAGGGGTCTGCAAGGTATGATCGACAAACTGCCAAGTATGATACTTAGAGGATTGTTGCTGCTACTGGGAATAGGGAAACTATTGGAACGTAAGTGGTTCAACAAAGTGGGATTCAGTGTTGTAATTGCCAAGTTTATGGGCATATGGCAAAGGAATGCAGAAAGCCGAAACGGGTTAGGGACTCTAGCTATCATAAAGAGAAGATGTTGTTATGCAAGAAGATGGAAGCAGGGGTCAAATTGTCGGCTGAGGAAGGAGCAATGCTTGATGATACTGATGATGAAGCCTCCGACCAAGAATTAGAAGCACATTACTCGTACATGGCAAAGGTTGACGAAGTTCTCAACGTCGCTGAAGATGACAATGGACCTATCTTTGACACTGAGCCACTCGATAAGGTACACACCACTGATGAATATAATGTGTTTGGTGATACTCATGAGCATTGTGAGCTACCCAATGCCATTAATGACACATGTATGACGGAAAAGGTTGATAGCAATACCACACCCGATTCATCAGAGATGTGCAATAATGAGTTTGAGGATGATCAACATGCAAATGAGTATGATGATGAGGAGCGTGTCTCGCTTGCTAATTTAATTGCCAGTTTACAAAAAGATGTCAATGAAACTAGAAAAAGTCAAAAGCAATTAAAGAAGGCAAACGCAACGCTCACTCAAATTTTTGAAGAATGCAAAGCCGCCCTAATTACATCTAGTGAGACCATTGAACACTATAAAGATGAGCTTCTTCAGAAAACTAAAGAACTTGAGGGATACAAGGATAGTGCGTTAAAAAGTCAAAAGGACGACCTTGAAAAGAAATACAACGAAACTCTTGAGTTATTAACCAAAGAGAAACGTCAATTTAATGTTTTGTTAATGGATGAACGTCAAAAAACATACCTTGTTACCACCAAAGTTAACGAACTTGAACAACGGCTTTCGATGGATAACACCGAGTCTGCTAAAATTCTTGATGTTAAGAAATAAGAGGTTGAAACGTTAAAACAAGATTTCAAAAGTCGACATAAAAAAGATACTGAAAAAGTAACGGATTTAGAAAAACAAGTCGATTTTTTGAAGAAAGTTGTTTATAAAACGCATGACTCTATTCAAACCGTAAGAATGATAGTACCTCCGTCTATGTTTAAGGGTCAACCTAGCTTTACAAGTCCTAATTATCTTGCCCAAGCTCAAGCTGCGAACCCGCGCCTTTATATGGATGAGTCCGAATGGACCGATCCCGAATATCCTCTTGGTTATGATGAGACATCTCTTTGGGAAGAGGAGAGTAGATCACCGGTCAATAAAGAGTTTGTGAAACCATACAATTATGCTTATGAGAATAGTCTATATGGTCTTTTCACTACACAAAAACAAAAGTCTCGTGAGGAATTGTTTTTAGAACGCAAACAAAGAAGAATTCAATGGAAGAAAGCTTTTGCTACTAAGAAAACAAACGTTTCTAAGTTCATCAACTACTTGCCTCTTGATGCTTCTAAAAGCAAGAGTAGGTAGATATTTGGTTTTCTACAACATTACATTGATAATTTTAAATCCATTGTTGACAATGAATGGAAACAACGAGAAAATGACGAGTTGAAAAAACCAATTCCTCAAGATATAACTGTGCTTATCAAACAAATCTTAATACCGAACACGACCACATTAAAAGAAAATATGCTTGAATTTGAAAGATTAATTCGGTCTAAAATGTTTGATGATTTAAAATATGTTGAGTCTATTGAGAAAGAAATTGACGATCTTCGAATGGACAAGTCCGTTTTTTCAGATGAATATGATTGACTCTTAGAAGAATGTCTCTCCAAAGATATTTTGTGTGTTACTCTTCAATCTTGTGCTGATATCGATGAATATTCTGATGTTGCATGAAAATATCTTGATAAAATCAAAGAATGTGAGCGTCTTGAACTTGAGCTTTCGAAATGTAAAGAAAATGTTGATAAAAAGGCTTTTGAGTTACTTCAACATAAAACTGATTTCCTTCAAAAACATTGTCATTCTCTTGAACTTGCTTTGCAAAAAGACGTTGGTAGTTTTCCACATGATAATAACTTGCAAGAAAAACTTTCCAAAACGTTTCGAGAAATGAATGAGCTGAATTTGGAAATTAAAGGGTTGAAAGCTCAGTTACAAGACAGGGAAACAGCGATAGCAGAGTTGCAGAAACTCGTTGCTAAGATGGGTGGGAAAGTTATGAAACCTAGCGTTAAGAAACCTGTTGTTAGACAACCCAATGCCTCCAAAGTGAATAGATCCTCTATCTTGGGAAAACCATCTGCTTTATCAAATTCCTCATTTGCAAAACCTGTGTTTGCCCCCAAGATGGATGGAAAGGAAAGGTTACCACATAATCAACCCATAAGAAATGTCATAGCACCAAGCGTTAAGTACAACAATGTGATTAAACCAGGGATGTATAGATTGGCCACTAAACCTACACAAAACAAAGAGAGTCAATCACCTCAGACTTCTAGAAACACTAATAGAGGTGTGTCTCTTACTACATGAGTAATCCCTACTGATAGTGTTAGCCGGCCTCAGCTTAAGAGCACTCGCATGAATGAAAAGGTTTGGAAAAACAAAAGTCAAGGGAAGATGAAGACAGTAGAAGACCACCCTAGGATTTTCAATGTTTCTAAGAATAAAACGTCTGTAATCGCGTGTAATGACGATTTGAATGATTCGACTTTGAATGCTTTGAATGTTAAGTTTGTTTGTGTGAAATGTGGAAAGTTTTCTAATGCTAATCATGCTATGTGTGTTTCGAATAATGTCAAAGGCGTAGATACTAGAACTAAGAAGCAAACTGCGATGCCTATTAGTGCTAGAAAACCCAAACGCAAAGTGAACCATTCTGGTGCAACCCCCACTAAGAAAAGTAATGCATCAAACTCCATTACTAAGAACCCTAGAAGCAAAATTAAGGAATTATATGAGTCTGCTTGCAAGTCTTGGAAATGGTGGTTTGCTAACCAATGTCCTCCAGGATAAAAATAGATGCCTAAAGTTAGGATAGAAAATGTGACAACGAGTGTTAGTATGCCTTTAAATGTTGATAAGGACACTAATGATTCTACTATCACAACTACTGTGGTATCCAATTTAGCAAATGCTCCATCGTGTTCTAACTCTTCTGCAGGTGATACAAATAATTCTCTTCATACTGGACTCCGGATGCACGAAGCACATGACGGGGAATCTCAAGCTTCTAATTAACTTCGTGGAGAAGTTCCTGGGTACGGTCCGATTCGGAAATGATCAATTTTTACCGATCCTAGGATATGGAGATTTGGTTCAGGGGAATATTACAATCAAAAGGGTATACTACGTCGAAGGGCTCAATCACAATCTTTTCTCGGTTGGTCAATTCTGTGATGCGGATTTGGAGGTTGATTTCAGAAAGAAGACATGTTTTGTTCGTGATTATGATGTGAATGACTTACTTAACGGTACACGGGGTACTGATCTTTACACAATTTCACTTCAAGACACAACTTCATCAACTCCAATTTGCTTCATGGCTAAAGCTTCAACGACTAAGGCATGGTTATGGCATCAACGTTTATCTCATCTTAACTTCGATACCATCAACTTGCTTTCCAAGAAAGATATTGTGAGAGGCCTTCCAAGTTTGGAATTCATCAAAGATCATCTTTTTTCCTCTTGTGAAATTTGTAAAGCTAAACGATGTAGCTTCAAAACAAAGACCACACCAAGCTCTAAAGGACGGTTAGATCTTTTCCATATGGATCTATGTGGTCCCATGCGTGTTCAAAGTATCAATGGGAAGAAATATATTCTGGTAATTGTCGATGATTACTCAAGATACACATGGACTCACTTCTTGAGGTCCAAGGATGAAACACCCGAAGTTCTCATCAGCTTCCTTATACTGATACAACGTGGTCTTCAAGCTCAAGTTAAAGTGGTTCGTACTGATAGAGGTACATAATTTTTGAATTCAAATCTGAGAAACTATTTTAAAGCCGAAGGAATTGAACATGAAACATCTATTGCTCGAACACCCGAACAAAACGGCGTTGTTGAAAGACAAAAACGTACTCTAGTTGAGGCTGCTCAAACATTATCATCTGCTTCAAAACTACCACTATATTTTTGGGCCGAAGCCGTGTCAACTGCATGCTACACACAAAACCGCTCCTTAATTATCCCAAGACACGAAAAGACACCATATCACATAATTCATGATCGAAAACCTTCACTCAAACACCTTCACGTTTTTGGATGTACGTGCCACATTATTCGAGATGGTGAAAATCTAGACAAGATGAAAGAGAAAGGTGATGCATGCATTCTAGTGGGATATGCAAATCAGTCTAAGGGATATAGAGTGTACAACAAGAGAACAAAATTGATAGTCTAAACTATTCATGTTCGATTTGATGAATTCAAGAAATGGCACTTGAACAAAACAGTTTATGTCCCGATCCACAACGACAAATGACTTCCGTTCACAACCGCACGGAACTCAGAACTCTAGACCACAACAATGAACCGTCAAGTTCAACGCTGGTTCCAGAAAATGTTCCTAGAGCTGATATGACAGTCGACACGACAATTGAAGAGTTGGAAATGTTATATGGACCAATGTATGATGAATATTTCACGGGGGAGAAACAAGTTGTATCGAAGTCTTCCGCTGTCACTCATGATAAGAATGATGATACCGATCATCGTCAACAAAAGGATACAACTTCATCTACTTCAACACTGGTTGCTGCAGATTTACCTCCTCAGAATATAAATTCAACAATAGATCCTACAACATCCACAACTACTGTCATTGCTCCAGAGAACACAAATCAAGCAGACGATGCATTATCTGACGAAGACAAATTTATCAACCCATTCGGTACACCGGTACACGAAACTGGAGAGTCTTCTACTCGCCATGTTGATCTTTCAAATATGCATACGTTTTATCAACGAGATCCTTCAACACATCATTGGACCCGAGATCATCCTTTGGTTCATGTAATTGGAAACCCTTCTCAGCCCGTTCGCACAAGACGACAGCTTAACACCGATGGTGATGTTTGTATGTTCGCACTCGCCGTGAGTTCAGCTGAACCGAAAAACATCAAAGAAGCCATGGCTGATCATGCTTGGATTGAATCGATGACGGATGAACTTCAACAATTTGAAAGACTTAAAGTCTGGGAACTTGTTGACATACCATACGATGTAATTCCATTAAATCTTCGATGGATCTGGAAAAACATGATGGATGAAGAGAACACGATCATCAAGAATAAATCTAGGCTAGTGGCTAAAGGGTATGGACAGAAACAGGGTATTGATTTTGAAGAATCATTTACACCAGTAGCTCGAATGGAAGCGGTCATGATTTTTCTTGCTTATGCTGCACATAAGGGATTCATTGTCTATCAAATGGACGTAAAGACGGCGTTTGAAATGTAGTATAATGTAGTTCGTTTTCTCTCGATTCTTAACCAATAGAAAGTCCAACCAATATCAGATTTTTAATTGTTCTTGGTAGTTAAGCTTGCTTGGTAATCTATTGCTAATTCAACAAAAGCTTTCAAAATGGAAAAATATTACCTACGTATATGTAAAACAGATTGCAAATACCACGTTTTTATTCAAGTAAAATTTAAAATGCAAAATTTGAAACTAAAGGGACTGAAATTGTAAATTTGTTAAAAAGTAAATGCTTGAAATGTAAATTCTAACAACTATAGGGACTAAAGATGTAAATCTGTTAACCAAAAGGATCAAAAATGCAAAAACAATAACAAACTTGCCAAAATGTAACAAATCCAACAAACTACTAACTGAATTTAAACAACTTTCAAATTCCAGGGACCAAAGTTATGCAAACCCTAAATACTTGGAAGATTAGCCAAGTTTTCAATACTGGTAGAAAAGAAAGGACCAAAGTGCAATTAAGTAAAGTTTTAAAGCAAAAACGGGACACAAGAAAGAATAAGCTCGTTTGAGCTTATTACTCAACCAAAATCAATGAAACAACTTGCAAAACGTTCCAAATTCAATTTAAGCTACGTGTGTCTAAGGAATCTTGCTAAAAGTCAGAAATAAGCAAATGAGTGCTTATTGATAAGCACAAAATAAGCTCTAGCCAAATCTAATCAACCACAACTGGATTTTTCTCTTGAAACTGATTAAGCAAATGATTTGAAGATTGGGAAATCAAACCAGAACAATTTTCATCCAGTAATAAGCTCTAAATCTGAAATAAGCTAAAAAGAGCTTATGTTGACCAAGCGTTGACCAGCTTTTTTTCAAAAAGCTAAAAATCTCAAATATCATGTAACTCAACTACTTATTGGGATTTGTGAAGAAAAAATGCTAAGTTTATGAATAGAATATGGAGATACAGATTCTCAGCCTTCAAGTTACAGAAACTTGAATTTAGTCTACTTTGCTGATTATGGCTTATTTCTAAATGCTTAATGGAAACTGTATAAAATCCTTCTAGACTCTAAAACTATATGATATAAGCTATAAGTAGAAACAAGTTTGATCCAATTTCATCCAGTATTGAGTTAGTTCTAGCACTTTGAAATTGGTGAGTTTCTGAATGTCTCAAAAGCATAAAACTGACCCAAACTTTTCAATTGCCATTTGCCTGTTTGACCTTGAAATTGACTTGCAAAAAGCTTTAAACAACTAGTTATCACTCAAGGACTACAAATGAACTATAAAATTCCAATTTTCAATGCTTGAAAACTAATTTTGATCTATTCCCAAACACTCCTTTACTGATTACTTTCAAACTTTTTCAAATGCTTTTTAAGTACTGAATTAAGCTGATTTAAATGCTATAGCAGACTAGATTCAAAGATCAAAATGAAAGGTTTTAAAGCTGAAAACAATCAATTACCAAGGCTAGGACTACAAATAAGCTATTAGGCTAAAAAGTACTAAACAAAAGCAGTAACTACAAATTCAGAACACAAGTAAGCAGTTAACCAAACTTCAATCACAAAAACTCAATCAAATAGCAACTACTAACAATTATATCATGCAGCCATCAGTTTTAACTAGGAAAATAGAACATGCAATTGACTTGTTGAGTGGAACAAAAACAAGAAGCTTAAAACCTATTGAAGATAGCCTTTGAGAAGAAGAGGAGCGCTGAGCTCTCTTGCCCTAGTGATAACCACCACCTATCACTAGTATTCAACAAGAATTAACCAACAAATCAACTAGAATCCATCAAAATGCTTGAAAACTCCATAAGAACTAGGCAATAACTGAATTGTGATCAACAGCTAGCAATACTTCACCAATGTAAGTTATGATCAATTATTGATCATAACAAACATCAAACAGCAACAACACTATCCAACAGCAGCAAGATTTGAACTGGAATGAGAAGAACAGAATTGGCGGGAAAAAGTGAATTTGAATTTTATTGCTGAAAAAACGGTTACAAAGCTGTTACAATGGTAGTAACTAACTAACTGACTCAAGAGTTTGTCAGACTCTTGAGTAGTTAGGGGAAAAGTGAGGGAAAAAGGAAAGGGAAAGTTAACTAGGTGTTTTTACAAATTTAAGCTACATCTGAAAATGAAGTACAATCTAGCTATTTATAGGCATGAGAGGAGAGTTAGTTGGGGTTGGTGACGTGTCAGGGCCAATCCCAGCTTGCCACGTGGAGAAATCTGCTTAATTGCATTTTGAAGGTTATGAACAGATTTGGGTGTTTTTGATTGGATGAGTGACTTGTTAATTGGTTTACACCGTTGAACTCGTCTCTCAAAATTGAGCAATATTGGTGTTTTAATCTTCCCATGAAATGGCTTCTATCAAAATCGCGATCCTGGCAATTTTTTACTTTGAAGAAGAAGACACGTGTCAATCTCTGATTAGTTGTGGGAGAGAGTTGTGGATCAAACTGTTGAGATTGTGTATTAAATGTGGCGGCGATAGTGGGCATTTATTGAGCTGAAGTGGCAATCCGTGTGAAGCATTATTCCTCTTCTCATTGGTTGAAATCTTGACACATGGATCACACTTGCATATCTTTCCAATCTTGGCAGATTTGGTCCCTCTACTTGGCAGATTGCTGTTTTAAGCCAGGATCTTCATTCTTTTGACATTTTTGATCCTTTAACTTTGATTCTTCAACAAAATCATCCCTTGACTGAGTTGACTTGATAGTTGACCAGGTTTGACTTGAATCTTGACTTTTACATTATTTCACTTTTAGTCCTTCAACTTTCATAACTTGTCAAGATAGGTCCTTATTCTTCAAAGTCTTGTCACTTTTGATCCTCTTTTGTCTTTTTCATCCATTTGAGCTTGATTTTTCCTTGTTTGCTTGAAAATGTATCTTCTTACCTACACAAGTGCACACAAACACAAACATACCACATAATACTGTTTTTGCCAAATAAATTGGTATTTTGCTTCATGTTTTAGGGTTATTTGTTGATAAAAGGATATGAGTTTAAGCTCATATCAAATTCCCCTACACTTGAACATTGCCATGTCCTCATGCAATATCATATTTCAAGGCTTAAAAATTTACATTTTCCTCATAATTAATCCACCTTGGCCATATGAGATGCATCTACACTACTCTAAACTAGATGATGCATGATTTTGACTTCTAATAATGCAATGAATCAAAATACAATTCTATCTATATCTTTTTGATTTTTCTTGAAATGGTTTTGATGGAAATAACTCATAAAGAATTCAATGACTTAGATTAGGGCTTGGATACCATGGACATTTATCACCCTCAAGTTTCACTTTCCCCATACTAAGCTTATAAATGGGATCATTGCATTCACAAGTAAAAAGTGCATCAACTTATTCATGACAATTAAATGTGGAACCGGTTATTAATTGAGCAAATTGCTTGTGGGCAAATTTGTCATTATTCAAGTGTGAAATATAAGAAGTGTAAAATCCAAAAATAAGGAAGCACGGTTTTAATCCTAAGTAATCTTCTCATCCATTACTTGAAAAACCGCTCACAATTAATATAAGTCCGTATTAAGAGTAATAAGTCATTCGCCTTATGTGTAAAATCCTCATGTCATGCTTTCATAAGTAACTACACACTCGCTAAGGAAAGAAAAATAAAAATCACGCAATAATTTACATCCGCATCTTTTTGAGATTTTGGATCTTCAACCCCGCAACCCGTCAAGGTAATATTGGATTGGAGCAATCTATTGAATCCCCGCAACCCGTCAAGGTAATATTGGAACTCAATAGTCACTATAATTAACACCACACTGCCCCTCTTGGGAGTCTTGCATTTTTTTTTTCTTTTTTTCTTTTTCTTCTTTTTTTTTTCTTCTAGCCACTCATTTTTTTTTCATAAGCCGCTCTTATTTTTCTTTATTCCTCACCAAGAAATTTGCAAAGAAGAAAAGGAAAAACACCCGCTAAATATGGAGCATGACATAAGTCTAGTACACATAAAACGTGCTAACTTAGAATCTTAAGACGTACTCATATCAACCATGAATGATTAGCCAAAAATGCATAAGAGATTACAAACCAATTAAAACCGTACTTGATTATTTATTAACAATTATATACATGCGAAGAAAATAGAGGCAAAGAAGAGAAGGGTTTAGCCACAAGTAATTGCCATGAAGTCTATCTAGCCCTTTTACACTTGCTTCAACTCTATCATTTCCCATTCTCCACAAATTTAAAATTTCAAAGAATGAAATTGGTGGAAGCTTAGCCTAATAGACCAATGAAGGACTACATGGTTAAGGATACTAGCTAGAGATTGCTAAAATAAGCAAACTCGGGTTGAGTCAAAATATCCATGGCGGGCCTAATATGTCAAAGAAGTCTAAACTTGTTAAAACCATGTTTTATTATATTTTTCCTTTTTATATTTTTGATGAAAAATAAAAGAAGAAATATATACAATGCAAGTGTGTTATGCAAAAATGATTGATGCAAAAATTATGAATGCATATTTTTGGTGGCCAAAGTAGATCAAAAATTTGAAAAATGTTGAAAATTCATTTTTATCATGTTATCATGCAAGACAATGACAAGTTCTAGGTAAGGTCACTTCGATAGAAGACCCCCCTACACTTAAGCTAAACATTGTCCTCAATGTTTAAGAGCATGGAAGTATAAAAACTTCCCCTACACTTATGACAATGAATAGACTTTGCTTAACCCAAGTTAAGGAAAGGACAACTATTAGTGAAATCATGTTTAAGCACAAGGTGTCAATGAAAATTCACTAAAGTAACGAAGTGAACCGGATACAAGGGCCTCCTCCATAAGCTCCAAAGCATGAGATGAGTGAGCAACCCTATAAACAAGCATGAAGACAAAAGAAGGTCGCCCCTACACTTATCTCCAAGTCTATGCCTTTATTTCTAACCTACAACACTCTAAACCTAGTTATACGATGCTTGAGTTAATGAGTCTCTAGCTCGACTCGTCCCTCAATGAATTAATTCATGGGGAAAAAGGGGACCTCTTGGACCATTTCAACGGAAATGTCCTCCCCAAAGTAGTGTTTAACACGGTGACCATTCACTTTAAAATTTGGACCATCGGGTTGGGACAACTCAAGAGTTCCATATGGAAACACTTGAGCAATAGTGAATGGACCGGACCATCTCGACTTAAGCTTGCCCGCAAAAAGCTTCAATCTTGAGTTAAAGAGGAGAACCGGCTCTCCAACTTTGAACTCACGATTCTTGATCTTAGCATCATGCAATTTCTTAGTCTTTTCCTTGTAAAGCAAAGAATTCTCATAGGCATTGGCTATCAACTCATCCATCTCATTGATTTGATCTTTCCTATGTGAACCGGCTTGGTTTAAATCAAAGTTAGCCCACTTGAGAGCCCAAGATGCCTTATGTTCTAACTCAAATGGGAGGTGGCACGCTTTTCCATAGACAAGCCTATAAGGAGTACAACCAATTGGTGTTTTAAAAGCCGTCCTAAACGCCCACAAAGCATCATCAAGCTTATCCGACCAAGAAGCTCTATGCTCTCCCACCGTTCTTTCTAGAATTCTCTTTAAACCACGATTTGTAACCTCGGTTTGACCATTTGTTTGAGGGTGATACGCGGTAGAAAGTCTATGATTCACTCCATATTTCTTCATAACTCTCGTGAATTGATCATTACAAAAGTGCGTACCACGATCACTTATGATGGCCCGAGGTACACCAAATCTAGCAAACAATTGTTTCAAGAACTTTACAACCACTCTAGCATCATTAGTAGGTAAGGCTTTAGCCTCCACCCACTTGGACACATAATCCACCGCCACAAGTATATACTTGTTTCCCTTAGAGGATGGAAAAGGTCCCATGAAATCTATTCCCCATACATCAAATATCTCACACTCTTGGATAAAATTTTGTGGCATCTCACCACGTTGTGTAATTTTTCCTTGTCTTTGACAAACATCATAAAATTTCACCATCTCTTGAGCATCCTTGTAAATGGAAGGCCAATAGTAACCCGAATCAAAGACTTTCTTGGCGGTGTAGTTAGGCCCAAAATGTCCACCCGTAGGTCCTTTATGACATGCCTCTAAGATTTTAAATGCCTCGGGCCCATCTACACACCGTCTAATGATTTGGTCCGCACATTGCCTAAAAAGATATGGATCATTCCAAAAGTAATACTTAACTTCCTTAAGAAACTTTTTCTTTTGTTGATAAGTAAGACGCTCAATAAGCACATTGCCCACAAGATAGTTTGCTATATCCGCAAACCAAGGTGTGGCATCCTCTTGGGAAGAGATAGACATGAGCTCCTCTAGTGGAAAGGATTCATTGATTTCTTGATGTGGGAAATCTCCTTGAAAAGGATGCTCAAGTCTACTCAAATGATCCGCCGCTAAATTCTCGGCCCCTTTCTTATCACGAATCTCTATCTTAAACTCTTGAAGCAACAAAACCCATCTCAAAAGCCTAGGCTTAGCATCTTGTTTTGTCATAAGATACTTGAGAGCGGAGTGATCCGTATACACTATGGTCTTGGAAAGCACAAGATATGGTCGAAACTTCTCAAAAGCATATACTATAGCAAGCAACTCTTTTTCCGTGGTAGTGTAATGAAGTTGTGCACCGGTCATGGTTTTACTCGCATAGTGTATAGGTTGAAAATGCTTATTAACTCGTTGTCCTAAGACGGCCCCCACCGCATAATCACTAGCGTCACACATAAGCTCAAAAGGTAATTCCCAATTTGGTGAAACCAAAACGGGAGCCTTAGTCAATTTTTCCTTAAGGGTCTCAAAAGAGTCTAAACAAGCTTGGTCAAAAATGAAAGGAGCCTCTTTTTCCAAGAGATGAGTCATCGGTCTAGCTATCTTAGAGAAATCTTGTATAAAGCGCCTATAAAATCCCGCATGACCTAAGAAACTCCTCACACCTTTAACCGAGGTGGGTGGGGGAAGCTTAGCAATCACATCAATTTTGGCTCGATCAACTTCTAATCCCTTATTGGATATCTTGTGTCCTAAAACAATCCCCTCTTTCACCATAAAGTGACATTTCTCCCAATTAAGCACCAAACGTGTTTCCTCACAACGCTTAAGCATTCTCTCAAGATTGGTGAGACATGAGCTAAAGGAGCTTCCAAATACCGAAAAGTCATCCATAAAAACCTCCATGGTTTGCTCTATCATGTCATGGAAAATCGCCATCATGCACCTTTGAAACGTCCCCGGTGCATTACATAGGCCAAAAGGCATCCTCTTGTAAGCAAATGTACCGTAGGGACAAGTGAATGTGGTCTTTTCTTGATCCTTAGGGTCAATGGGTATTTGAAAATAACCCGAAAAGCCATCAAGAAAACAATAGTACTCATTTCCCGCTAAGCGTTCAAGCATTTGATCCATAAAGGGAAGCGGGAAATGGTCTTTCCTAGTTGCCTCATTGAGTTTTCTATAATCAATGCAAACTCTCCAACCGGTTACAAGTCTCGTGGGAATAAGCTCATTGTTCTCATTAGGCACCACGGTGATTCCACTCTTCTTTGGAACACAATGAACCGGGCTAACCCATGGAGAGTCGGAAATGGGGTAAATCATACCCGCATCTAAGAGTTTAATCACTTCCTTCTTAATAACCTCATGGATTTTTGGATTAACTCTCCTTTGGTTTTGAATGGCGGGTTTATAGTCATCCTCCATAAGGATTTTGTGAGTACAAAAATGTGGATCAATTCCCCTTATGTCGGATATTTTCCATGCTAAGGCTTTCTTATGTTTCTTAAGGACTTCAATAAGTTGCTCCTTCTCATCCTCTTTCAACTCTTTAGCAATAATCACCAGTAATTGATCTTTTCCTTCTAAGAAAGCATATTCTAAGTGGGATGGAAGTTCCTTAAGTTCAATGGGAGGTGGACTCTCTATGGAAGGGTTTACTATGGAAGGTTCCTCAATGGTAATCTCTTGTGGAATAGGAGAAGGAATAGGGTCCTCATTGAGCAACTTTTGGATTGTAAGAATATCTTCTTCCCAATTAATGGGAGAATCATCATCACCAAGAAAGTTGGACTCAAATTCCTCCAAGAGGAAATCACTCTCTCCAAAAGGTGTTAAAGAGGGAGCAATTGAGGCCACGGTTTCAACATGTGGAATCTCATCACTAGCATTCTTACAAGCATCATGAAAGTGTTCATTACACACTTCATCTAGCACATCCACAATGTTAATAGTCTCACAAGGTCTAGATTCCTTAACCTCTTTTCTATCACAAACTTTCCCTAACTTAAACACCACTTTCTCATCCTCTACTCTCATAATTAATTCTCCTTCCGCCACATCTATCAAGGTACGACCCGTTCTCAAAAACGGTCTACCAACAATCAAAGGCACTCTAGGATCCATGTCATAATCGACCACTACAAAGTCAGCCGGAAAGGTAAACTTATCCACACCTACAAACACATCTTCCGCTATACCTACGGGGTGAGCTATGGTTCGGTTGGCTAGTTCAAGAGTCATCCTAGTGGGAGTGAGCTCGGGAAGAGATAGTTGTTTCCAAACCGATAAAGGCATGAGATTTATGCTCGCCCCTAAATCCGCCAAAGCCATGCAATTTTCAACACCGGGAAAATTACAAGGTATCAAGAAGCGCCCCGGATCTCCAAGTTTTGTTGGTAAGGTTTTAAGTAACACCGCGGAACAATTTTCATTAAGTGATGTGTTGGGCAAATCAACCAATTTTTCTTTGTTTGAGAGCAAATCCTTGAACATCTTAGCAAACTTTGGCATATAAGCAAGAGCTTCCGCAAAGGATATGTTGATATTGAGTTGCTTGAACATCCTTAAGAAATTGGAGACTTGGATGTCATCTTTGTTCTTTAACTTGTCCTTTTTCAACCTTGAAGGATATGGAAGAGTAGGTTTTGGTGTAGGTGGAATAGGTGTTGTGGTGGAAGATTTGTCTTTGGTAGCTTCTTCATTGGGAAGTGTGGAAGGTAAAGGAGAAGTATGAGGTGTTTGAGGAGGTGTGTTTGAGTGAATAGGAGCATTTTGAGGAGGTGGAGTAGAAGAAGAAGGCTTGTCACAAGTAGGAGCACAAGTGGGTTGAACAAGAGTAGGTTTAGGAGGTGAAGGATCCTTTGTTGTTGTTCCACTCCTTGTTGTAATAGCATTGACATTGGCCCTAGGGTTTGTTTGTGTGTTAGAAGGTAAAGCCCCTTGTGGTCTTTGAGTTACCGCCATTAAAACCTTATTGAATTGGTCATTCATTTTCTTTTCCATAGCTTGGAATTTCCTTTCATTCTCTTGATTCATCTTTTGCAAAAGATCCATTGTGTTAAACTATTGTGGCACATAACCTTGAAAACCTTGAGGTTGGAAAGGTAAAGGTTGGGAGTTAAATCCTTGATTTGGTGGATAAAAGGTACTTGCTTGAGGTTGAAATTGATTGGGTGCTTTGTAGTTATTTCCTTGATATGGTGGTCTTTGCCCTTGATTCCTTGGTAAAATTTGAGGAGTATGTGTTGGAATTTGGGTGGGTGGTTGGGGTGGGAAGCCGAGTGGAGAAAGGTAATTTTGGGATTTGTAAGAAAGGTTATGTGGATTGATATTAGGCTTGAAGTGTTCACGGTGTTCCTCTTGGTAAGCATAGCATTCCCCTTGATACCCTTGCACCTTATCACATTGTTCATAAGAATAAGGGCCTCCACAAGTAACACAAGAAATGGTGATGGCATTCACATTATTTGAGGAATTGTTCAATGACAAGTTCTTAAAAGTTTGAAGCATTTCTTGTTGTACTTGCAAATTCCTCTCACTATCTCTATCCATCCTTTGAAAAATGGCTTCTTGAAACTTGAGGAGTTGGTTGTCACAAGGGATTTGAGAAGTGTTTTGGATAACATGAACCCTTTCTTCAAATGGATTATTTGTTTGAACCATTGCCTTAGTCTCAATAATGTTCAAAGCCTCGTGGTATGTTTTAAGAAGAATACTCCCTCCCGCGGAAGCATTTAGTGAATCTTGGTGGTGAGGTTTAAGGCCATTATAGAAGGTATTGATTTGGTTTACATCATCCAATCCATGGTTAGGGCATCGCCTCAACAACTCACTATACTCTTCCCAAGCATCACTAAAGGATTGACTAGGTTTTTGTGTAAAGCCCATAATTAAATTCCTCAAAGCCATAGTCTTTTGTGGAGGAAAGAATTTGTTCAAAAACTTAGTGGTAAAACCGTCCCATGTGGTGATACTATCGGGTGGTTGGGTGTCTAACCAATGCTTAGCACTCCCATCTAAGGAAAATGACACTAACATCAATCTAATGACCTCATGTGGAACCCCATTATGCTTAATGGTATTGCAAAGTGAAAGGAATCTCTTAAGGTGAGCATGGGGATCCTCATTTTGTTTTCCCAAGAAAGGTGATAAAGCAACCATATTGATCATAGATGTATGTAGCTCAAATGTGTTAGCGGGAAAGTCGGGAATCTTAATGGCACTAGAATATCCATGAATGTTGGATTGCATACGTTCATACAAAGTGCGATTATCAATAGCCATGTCTTCTTGTGGTGGTGACAAAGCACGATTCTCGTGATCGGCTTGGTGGACGGTGGTGGTCTTACTCTTTCTCTTTTTCTTCCTTTTCGGAGGAAGAGGTTGTACACCAATCGGTATTTGTGCACGCCCGCGAGTGAGCATGCAACTCAATACGAGGAATGAGAGAGAAGCTCTCGTGTGACTTTGAAGAGAAATGGATTATCCTCTTCGAGTTTCAATATTAAATATCCACAAGAAAATAACAATATATGTAGTTACTACTTTGGGTGCAAGACCCTCAATGAAGCCTTCCTTCTTAGAATACTCCCAAGTGAACGGGGGGTTAGGTGGCGCGAAGCACTTAAGTACCTATTGACCCTTAGATGGCATTTTATAGCACATCGCCTTTCTATTCACTTAAATGTTCGTATTCTTCGAATTTTTGCTTATTGAGAGTATTTATCTATTCTTGCTTTATTTTGTTTGATCGATACACGTGTCAAGGACCGGAGCGCCCCTCAACACGGTGTATTGCCTCGGCAATACTTATGGAAGATATGTAGATTAATTGTTCTTATACGTATACGTATTTACTTATAATAATATATGGAAAATATTTTTGTATTTATGAGTTTTTTTAAAGGAAAATACTATATGTACATAAAAACCGAGAGAATCCAATAATATATATTTTTGGGTGCAATCTCTTAGGAAAAAGATTGCTTTTTGGATTTTTTAATTTTTTTGGTCAATTCTTTAGGAAAAGAATTGTTTTGTTAATTTTTTAGTTTTTATATATTTTTATATTTTTGATTTTTTATTTGTTTTTGATTTATGATACGTAAAAATAACGTTCACAAAGTGAACGGATCCCAAAAGCCAATGAAAACCGTCAATCGATAGTCTCTCGTGTAGTCAAAGAACCGGCAGCGGCGCCATTTGAAATGTAGTATAATGTAGTTCGTTTTCTCTCGATTCTTAACCAATAGAAAGTCCAACCAATATCAGATTTTTAATTGTTCTTGGTAGTTAAGCTTGCTTGGTAATCTATTGCTAATTCAACAAAAGCTTTTGATAGGTGTGAAAACACCCATCCTTTTTACCACTTAATTACAATAATAACCGAGCCAAAACGTGTATTTTATGTCATTTATGTCGGAATTATGCGTGGTTTGTGTTTTTGTTGTGATTTAGGACGAAAAGGTGAAAAGTGGAGAAAACACGGCATTCACGAGCTTTTATCGAAGAAAAAGACGAAAGATGAAGTCGAAAGATCAAGAGTGGAAAAAGAACGGAAGTCCAAGACCAATTCTAAAGATTTATCGAAGAAAAAGTCAAAAGACGGAAGTTTACTAAAAGCCGAAAAACTCGAGTCTTATTTATGAAGAAAATCCAAGACGAGTTTGAAGAAATCCCAAGACAAAGTCCAAGTATTAAGAAGATTAACAAAATATTAAGAAGTTTAAGGACTCAAGTGTGCAATTAAGAGAAAGAAGAAAGAGGGAGGAAGCTTCCTAAGCTCCTCCCTAATCCCCCTATATATAGATTAGGTAGTTTCAATGTTTAGAGTGTTGGAGGCTTGACAAGCCTCCCTTCCACCATCTTCAATTTCTTGTTCTTTACTTTTATGCATCTTAATCTCCATGTAACACACTTTTAATTTTCTTTTAATTCCAAGTGAGTTTCCATTTAATTGATGTTAATCTTTACTTTATTGTTAATCTCCTTCTTCCTTTCTTGCTTGATTTGTTCTTAATCTTTGAGTTCATGTTCTTGAGTTTTTATGATTTTAATCAAGTGGGTTTTGATTGATTTGGCTTTATTTGTTAGTTTTGTTGATTTGTTTTGAGTGATTATTGTTAGTTGATGTTTAGTGGTTATTTTGGGTTAATCTTTTGGTTTATCTTGATTGATTTTGCTTAAATTCGTATCCCCTGTTTTATATACCTGTTACTGTTCTTCGTCCAATTGTTCCGCATAGGCATCTTCATTTTTCCCTTATTCGGAACATTTGATTGTTCCGCATAGGCATCTTCATTTTTCCCTTATTCGGAACATTTGATTGTTCCGCATAGGCATCTTCATTTTTCCCTTATTCGGAACATTTGATTGTTCCGAATAGTCATCTTAATTTTTCTCTTATTCGGAACATTTGATTGTTCCGAATAGTCATCTTAATTTTTCCCTTATTCGGAACATTTGATTGTTCCGAATAGTCATCTTAATTTTTCCCTTATTCGGAACATTTGATTGTTCCGAATAGTCATCTTAATTTTTCCCTTATTCGGAACATTTCAATATTCCGGATAGTTGCTTGATTTTTCCCTTATTCGGAATATTTTCAATATTCCGAGTAGAACCTTTTACTTTCCTTTATTCGGAATATTTTATATATTCCGAGTAGACCCAACATTCCGAGTAGACTTCATTATTCCGCATGGCCTTTGTTATTCCGCATGGTTGATTATTCCGCATAGAGCATTTTTCCATTTTTTTATTCCGTATAGCACATCCTTATTCGGAATATTTACTTTATTCCGAATAGAGTTTTTAGTTTTCAGATTTAAACTTTACTTTTATTGCCTTTAATTTTCTCGCACTTTACTTTTCGCCAAGTTTTAATCTTTCATTATTGTCTCGTCACTTTATTTTTATTTGTTCCAAGTCTTTATTTTTAATTAGTCTTAGACAACGACACCCTTTTACTTGATTCACCAAGAACAACTAATCTCACACAATTAACCCGAGATCAATTCGAAGAGATACCGAGAAAATGAACTTTAATTGATAGAAAAATCTAGTTATCAAATGGCGCCGCTGCCGGCTCTTTTCGTGAAGATTGAAGGTTTTTTGTGAGTGACGCGTTGGATTTTGGGACCCGTTCACTTGTGAACGTTATTTTTCTTGTCCAAAATTTTCAAAAATCCAAAAACATTTGAAAAATTATAAAAAGCATTTCTTTTTCAAAGTTTTGCACCAAAAATATTATTCTTGCTTATCTATCTTTCTCTATGGATTTTTATGTCAATTGCGTCGGGTGCGGGAGACGATTGTACGGGAACGACTCTTGTCAATGGTGTACATGTGAGCGGTGCGGAAACGATATCAAAGATACGCAATTAATACCTGGATTTTGTCCTTTGTGCCACTCACTTAATTCTTCCTTTTTGAACCCACCTACTCTTTCCCCGTGCATCTATTGTGGAAGCGATTCTCATTGGCATGTTTCGTGCCCGGTTCAATACTCGTATGATTACGGGCAAGAACCGGGGTATAATTATGACAATGAAAATAACTATCCACAAGACGCACCCGACTTTTCTCCTTACCCTTCTTGCCAAACTTGTGGGGGTCCTCATGATTCTTCTTATTGTCAACCAATGAATTATATTGAGCAAAATCCGTGTCCTCAATTTTCTTCACCAATGGATTATTATGAACCAAACCCGGTTTCTAATTCTTCTCCACCGATGAACTACTATGAGCCACAACCATGCTATAATTCAGGTTTTCAACATTTTGAACCCCCACAACACATCATCGATCCTCAACCCTCCTTCGAACAATTGAGCTCCAATGAACAACGGGAAAATCTGGTTAAGCAAGTTCAACAAATTCAAGAATCTTGGAACAAGTTCATCGAAAAATATCAAGAGGATCAACGACAGGAGCAAATATCGAATATCGAGACTTATACTCCTCCTCCGGTGTATCCATACTATTACGATGATGATGACGATGAGCCTACTATTTCTTGGAATGATCTTACTGCTCAATGTCCTAGCGCTATTGTCATCCCTCCTCTCAATATCCCTAACATGTCGAAGGAGTGCGATACATTGAATGAGCTTAGTGATGTTGTTCCTGACAAAGTATTGGATGATGAGGTTTGTGACATACCAGCTGCTATGGAGCCTGAGGACGACATTGCTCTTACGAAAGAAGTCGATCCTAGTGATTACGATTCTTCTCTCTGCTATGAGAATTTCACTTTTGAAATTTCTCAATCTCCATCGGGCGATGCAGACGATGACGATTTATTCTCTCTGGTTTACGAGAAGTTCACCGATGAACATGATCGTGTGGATGAGGTGGAAGACGTACTTCTTCGCGATAGATTACGGAAAGTGCACCTTCTTATTGATCAAATCGAAGCGTTGACTTCTCCTTCTCCTTCCGAGTCTTTGCCTCCATCTATTCTTCCCGTTGAAGATAATGACCCATTGCTGGAAGAAATTGACATTCACTCCATACCACCAGGTAATGATGACGATGATTTGGAGGGGGACATTATTTTTGCTAATTTGCTTCAAGAAAATATTGTCCCAAGTCCCCCTCCCGAGCACCTTTCATCCTCCCATTTAGCCACTATTACGGAGGATGAGTGCTTTGACCCGGGAGGCGACATTCATTATACTATGATTGATAACAATACGGCTTTGCCGTTTGCTCAGCCTCCATTGTCTTTGGGGGAGGACAATGTGCTTACTATACCCAACCCACCTCTCGTGGATCTTGAATTCACATACTTCTCGTATGTTGAAAGGACCTTTCTTCCTTTCAAGACTTATTCCCCCGCCTCTCCTTTGTTGATGTCAACCGGGAACGAGGACAAGGTCTTTGATCCCGGTATCACATTCGAGGCTTCCCCATGGACCATTTAATTCGGGGGCGAGTCAGGCTCGTGACTCGGTCAACAAAAACAATCGCTTTTTGGGAGGCAACCCAATTATCTATCTATTTTCACCATAAGTGTAGGGGGAAGTCCCGTGGTGTTTCTTGCTTTCTTTCTTATCATGTGCAGGGATTAGAGCTTCAAAGACACACTCTTGATGACTTTTGACGAACCGTGATTCCGTGTTCTACTTCTTCCCGGTTCTATCCTAAACTCTTTTCGATTCACTATTTTATATTATCTCAATAGGAATCTCTTTAGTTGTCTTTTCCTTAGCAAGATTTAAACAAAGTGCACAATGTCCTAAGTGTAGGGGAGTTTACTCCCACATGCTTAAACATTGAGGACAATGTTTATATTAAGTGTAGGGGAGACTTCTATCGAAGTTAAGTGGCCTTTTCCTTGTATTTGTCCTCATTTTAACCAGAAAATCAATTTTTCGACATTTTTCAAAATTTTTAATCTATTTTGGCCTAGTTGTAGTCTCCTTTATTTTTGTTATTTTAATAAAATGGTTGTAGCAAGTTTAGATATCTTAGATATATTAGGCCCGTTGTGAATATTTTGACTCAACCCGAGTTTACTTATCCAAGTTCACTCTAGCTAGTATCCTTAACCATGTAGACCTTAATTGGTTTATTAGGCTAAGCATCCACGAGTCTCATTCTTTGAGATTTTAAATTGTGGAGAACGAGAAATGATAGAGTTGGTTACAAGTTTGGTATTCTCTCACTAACTTATGTGAGTTAATTATGATCTTTTTCTCCCATCACTTGCTAATAAATTATCTGCAATAAGTAAGGTCGTACGATTTGAAAAGTTACTTAGCTTCTAGCCCAAGATCGTTTAAAAGTTGCTCGGTAATGATAAGAGTTCATAGCCAAGGCATAACTTATGAAGCGGGGCGCGAAGATTGGCGAGTCCGAAAAGGCCCTAACAAGGCATGAGGATTCAATTTTATTGCTGAAGATCCAAAGTGATGTGAAAAGCATTATTCCTAAAATCAATATGAAGGATCAAGACTCACGACGAAAAGCAATCAACTCCCATAAAGATCATGGAGAAGTCTATCCGAAAAGACCCTAACAAGGTATGAGGATAAATAGATCCAAGTCCGAAAAGGAGGCGGATCGTTGTATCTCAAAATCCCAATTAGAGATTGAAGAAATAATCATGATGTCGTGGTCAACAAAGTTGGAGTACCTCTCAAAAGTCTCCAAGTGAAGGAACTCTAGGAACGATGAGAAGACCAATATCTCATGCACGTCTCTCAAGATATGAAGTATGAAGTACATGCCAAATATCGGCCCGAGAAAGGTCTCAAATCGCGAACCAAGTTATGCCAAGATATGAACTTTTTGATATCCCGAGAAGCAGTTTTAAGAGATTTTGTCCTTTAGCTAACTATTGATCAAATCGTCCTACTTTGCTTTCAGCCTAAATAAACTATCGAAATAAGTCCAAAAATGCATCTTCATGATCATTCTAAGAAAAAAATAAAATATAAGAGATACCCGTAGGAATAAGGGAGTTTAAGTGATTAATTGAACCACATGAGTAAATGTTTGTTATGCTAACTTGTACTAACAATGATCTTGTTTTTAAGCTTGGCATGGGGAACGTGAAACTTGAGGGTGATAAACATTCACGACACCAAAGCCCTAATGTAAGTCTTAGATTTCTTTACAAATATCTTCCTTGTTGCATTCTATCATTTTCTATCTTTTAAATTTTCCTTAGTTATTTAATAAAGGCCAAGACGGATTGATTATAATGGAAAGTGTAAACCTTGCTTTATTACTAAGCATTGCATGAGGACATTGCAATAGTTAAGTGTAGGGGATTTGATAGGTGTGAAAACACCCATCCTTTTTACCACTTAATTACAATAATAACCGAGCCAAAACGTGTATTTTATGTCATTTATGTCGGAATTATGCGTGGTTTGTGTTTTTGTTGTGATTTAGGACGAAAAGGTGAAAAGTGGAGAAAACACGGCATTCACGAGCTTTTATCGAAGAAAAAGACGAAAGATGAAGTCGAAAGATCAAGAGTGGAAAAAGAACGGAAGTCCAAGACCAATTCTGAAGATTTATCGAAGAAAAAGTCAAAAGACGGAAGTTTACTAAAAGCCGAAAAACTCGAGTCTTATTTATGAAGAAAATCCAAGACGAGTTTGAAGAAATCCCAAGACAAAGTCCAAGTATTAAGAAGATTAACAAAATATTAAGAAGTTTAAGGACTCAAGTGTGCAATTAAGAGAAAGAAGAAAGAGGGAGGAAGCTTCCTAAGCTCCTCCCTAATCCCCCTATATATAGATTAGGTAGTTTCAATGTTTAGAGTGTTGGAGGCTTGACAAGCCTCCCTTCCACCATCTTCAATTTCTTGTTCTTTACTTTTATGCATCTTAATCTCCATGTAACACACTTTTAATTTTCTTTTAATTCCAAGTGAGTTTCCATTTAATTGATGTTAATCTTTACTTTATTGTTAATCTCCTTCTTCCTTTCTTGCTTGATTTGTTCTTAATCTTTGAGTTCATGTTCTTGAGTTTTTATGATTTTAATCAAGTGGGTTTTGATTGATTTGGCTTTATTTGTTAGTTTTGTTGATTTGTTTTGAGTGATTATTGTTAGTTGATGTTTAGTGGTTATTTTGGGTTAATCTTTTGGTTTATCTTGATTGATTTTGCTTAAATTCGTATCCCCTGTTTTATATACCTGTTACTGTTCTTCGTCCAATTGTTCCGCATAGGCATCTTCATTTTTCCCTTATTCGGAACATTTGATTGTTCCGCATAGGCATCTTCATTTTTCCCTTATTCGGAACATTTGATTGTTCCGCATAGGCATCTTCATTTTTCCCTTATTCGGAACATTTGATTGTTCCGAATAGTCATCTTAATTTTTCTCTTATTCGGAACATTTGATTGTTCCGAATAGTCATCTTAATTTTTCCCTTATTCGGAACATTTGATTGTTCCGAATAGTCATCTTAATTTTTCCCTTATTCGGAACATTTGATTGTTCCGAATAGTCATCTTAATTTTTCCCTTATTCGGAACATTTCAATATTCCGGATAGTTGCTTGATTTTTCCCTTATTCGGAATATTTTCAATATTCCGAGTAGAACCTTTTACTTTCCTTTATTCGGAATATTTTATATATTCCGAGTAGACCCAACATTCCGAGTAGACTTCATTATTCCGCATGGCCTTTGTTATTCCGCATGGTTGATTATTCCGCATAGAGCATTTTTCCATTTTTTTATTCCGTATAGCACATCCTTATTCGGAATATTTACTTTATTCCGAATAGAGTTTTTAGTTTTCAGATTTAAACTTTACTTTTATTGCCTTTAATTTTCTCGCACTTTACTTTTCGCCAAGTTTTAATCTTTCATTATTGTCTCGTCACTTTATTTTTATTTGTTCCAAGTCTTTATTTTTAATTAGTCTTAGACAACGACACCCTTTTACTTGATTCACCAAGAACAACTAATCTCACACAATTAACCCGAGATCAATTCGAAGAGATACCGAGAAAATGAACTTTAATTGATAGAAAAATCTAGTTATCAGCTTTCAAAATGGAAAAATATTACCTACGTATATGTAAAACAGATTGCAAATACCACGTTTTTATTTAAGTAAAATTTAAAATGCAAAATTTGAAACTAAAGGGACTGAAATTGTAAATTTGTTAAAAAGTAAATGCTTGAAATGTAAATTCTAACAACTATAGGGACTAAAGATGTAAATCTGTTAACCAAAAGGATCAAAAATGCAAAAACAATAACACACTTGCCAAAATGTAACAAATCCAACAAACTACTAACTGAATTTAAACAACTTTCAAATTCCAGGGACCAAAGTTATGCAAACCCTAAATACTTGGAAGATTAGCCAAGTTTTCAATACTGGTAGAAAAGAAAGGACCAAAGTGCAATTAAGTAAAGTTTTAAAGCAAAAACGGGACACAAGAAAGAATAAGCTCGTTTGAGCTTATTACTCAACCAAAATCAATGAAACAACTTGCAAAACGTTCCAAATTCAATTTAAGCTACGTGTGTCTAAGGAATCTTGCTAAAAGTCAGAAATAAGCAAATGAGTGCTTATTGATAAGCACAAAATAAGCTCTAGCCAAATCTAATCAACCACAACTGGATTTTTCTCTTGAAACTGATTAAGCAAATGATTTGAAGATTGGGAAATCAAACCAGAACAATTTTCATCCAGTAATAAGCTCTAAATCTGAAATAAGCTAAAAAGAGCTTATGTTGACCAAGCGTTGACCAGCTTTTTTTCAAAAAGCTAAAAATCTCAAATATCATGTAACTCAACTACTTATTGGGATTTGTGAAGAAAAAATGCTAAGTTTATGAATAGAATATGGAGATACAGATTCTCAGCCTTCAAGTTACAGAAACTTGAATTTAGTCTACTTTGCTGATTATGGCTTATTTCTAAATGCTTAATGGAAACTGTATAAAATCCTTCTAGACTCTAAAACTATATGATATAAGCTATAAGTAGAAACAAGTTTGATCCAATTTCATCCAGTATTGAGTTAGTTCTAGCACTTTGAAATTGGTGAGTTTCTGAATGTCTCAAAAGCATAAAACTGACCCAAACTTTTCAATTGCCATTTGCCTGTTTGACCTTGAAATTGACTTGCAAAAAGCTTTAAACAACTAGTTATCACTCAAGGACTACAAATGAACTATAAAATTCCAATTTTCAATGCTTGAAAACTAATTTTGATCTATTCCCAAACACTCCTTTACTGATTACTTTCAAACTTTTTCAAATGCTTTTTAAGTACTGAATTAAGCTGATTTAAATGCTATAGCAGACTAGATTCAAAGATCAAAATGAAAGGTTTTAAAGCTGAAAACAATCAATTACCAAGGCTAGGACTACAAATAAGCTATTAGGCTAAAAAGTACTAAACAAAAGCAGTAACTACAAATTCAGAACACAAGTAAGCAGTTAACCAAACTTCAATCACAAAAACTCAATCAAATAGCAACTACTAACAATTATATCATGCAGCCATCAGTTTTAACTAGGAAAATAGAACATGCAATTGACTTGTTGAGTGGAACAAAAACAAGAAGCTTAAAACCTATTGAAGATAGCCTTTGAGAAGAAGAGGAGCGCTGAGCTCTCTTGCCCTAGTGATAACCACCACCTATCACTAGTATTCAACAAGAATTAACCAACAAATCAACTAGAATCCATCAAAATGCTTGAAAACTCCATAAGAACTAGGCAATGACTGAATTGTGATCAACAGCTAGCAATACTTCACCAATGTAAGTTATGATCAATTATTGATCATAACAAACATCAAACAGCAACAACACTATCCAACAGCAGCAAGATTTGAACTGGAATGAGAAGAATAGAATTGGCGGGAAAAAGTGAATTTGAATTTTATTGCTAAAAAAACGGTTACAAAGCTGTTACAATGGTAGTAACTAACTAACTGACTCAAGAGTTTGTCAGACTCTTGAGTAGTTAGGGGAAAAGTGAGGGAAAAAGGAAAGGGAAAGTTAACTAGGTGTTTTTACAAATTTAAGCTACATCTGAAAATGAAGTACAATCTAGCTATTTATAGGCATGAGAGGAGAGTTAGTTGGGGTTGGTGACGTGTCAGGGCCAATCCTAGCTTGCCACGTGGAGAAATCTGCTTAATTGCATTTTGAAGGTTATGAACAGATTTGGGTGTTTTTTATTGGATGAGTGACTTGTTAATTGGTTTACACCGTTGAACTCGTCTCTCAAAATTGAGCAATATTGGTGTTTTAATCTTCCCATGAAATGGCTTCTATCAAAATCGCGATCCTGGCAATTTTTTACTTTGAAGAAGAAGACACGTGTCAATCTCTGATTAGTTGTGGGAGAGAGTTGTGGATCAAACTGTTGAGATTGTGTATTAAATGTGGCGGCGATAGTGGGCATTTATTAAGCTGAAGTGGCAATCCGTGTGAAGCATTATTCCTCTTCTCATTGGTTGAAATCTTGACACATGGATCACACTTGCATATCTTTCCAATCTTGGCAGATTTGGTCCCTCTACTTGGCAGATTGCTGTTTTAAGCCAGGATCTTCATTCTTTTGACATTTTTGATCCTTTAACTTTGATTCTTCAACAAAATCATCCCTTGACTGAGTTGACTTGATAGTTGACCAGGTTTGACTTGAATCTTGACTTTTACATTATTTCACTTTTAGTCCTTCAACTTTCATAACTTGTCAAGATAGGTCCTTATTCTTCAAAGTCTTGTCACTTTTGATCCTCTTTTGTCTTTTTCATCCATTTGAGCTTGATTTTTCCTTGTTTGCTTGAAAATGTATCTTCTTACCTACACAAGTGCACACAAACACAAACATACCACATAATACTGTTTTTGCCAAATAAATTGGTATTTTGCTTCATGTTTTAGGGTTATTTGTTGATAAAAGGATATGAGTTTAAGCTCATATCAGCGTTTCTTAACGGTCCTTTGAAGGAAGATGTCTATGTCACACAGCCGGAAGGATTCGTCAATCCTCATTATCCTGACAAGGTGTATCGTCTCCAGAAAGCACTTTATGTACTCAAGCAAGCTCCAAGGGCGTGGTACGACGAGCTCGCGAAATTTCTGGTCTCCAAAGGTTTCTAAAAAGATTCTATTGATCTAACTTTGTTCACTTATAAATATGGGGATGACATTCTGCTTGTGCAGATTTATGTTGATGACATTATTTTCGGGTCTACAAACCCAAAAGTTTCAAAATGGTTTGAAAAAGTAATGCACAACAAATTTGAAATGTCTATGATGGGCGAACTAAAATTCTTTCTAGGAATTCAAGTTCACCAATCCCCAAGTGGTATCTTCATTAACCAAGCTAAGTATTGTCAAGAGATAATCACAAAGCATGGTATGACATCATGTGACCCCATTGGGACACCATTATCAACCACATCCCTAGATGCTGATTTGGAGGGATTACCCATAGATCAAACGAGATATCATTCCATTATCGGGTCCCTCATGTACTTGACAGCAAGCAGACCTGATATTCATCATGCTACATGCTATTGTGCACGATATCAAGCACGACCCACTGAAAAGCACCTCAAGGAGGTTAAACGGATCTTTCGGTACCTTAAGAATACCATTCACATGGGACTCTAGTATCTGAGGGAAACCGGTTTCTTTATAACGGCCTATTCAAATTTTGATCATGTAGGGTGTCTTGATACACGTAAAAGTACTTCTGGTGGTGCACAATTTCTAGGTCAAGATAAGCTTGTGGGATGGTCTTCCAAGAAGCAGGATTGCACGTCACTTTCATCAGCCGAAGAGGAGTATGTGTCTCTATCTGCGTGTTGTGCTCAAGTTCTTTGGATAAGAACACAACTCACGGATTATGGCTTCCACTTCGATAAAGTACCTATGTACTGTGACTCAAAGTCTGCCACAACCATCTCCTGCAATCCGGTACAGCATTCCCGCACGAAGCACATTGATGTCAGATATCACTTCACTAAGGAACAAGTTGAAAAGGGTATTGTTGAATTATACTTTGTTGGAACTGATTACCAATTAGCTGACTTGTTTACAAAAGCTCTTTCGAAAGAGAGGTTTGCGTATCTAGTTAGGCAAATTGGTATGAGATGTTTGACTCCAGCAGAACTGGACGTTCTGGCAAAGAAGCCTGCTTGATTCATCTATCAAACATCTATCTGTAGATATTAATGAAAAAGAAAAATACTAAATTAAAAAATCTTTGAATATACAAAAATATTCTTCTCGACATGTCTTTCAGTATCGATAATATGGACGTGCCTAGAAATGTCGCTCAATAACGACACGGTGTGTACATAAAGCTCGAATGAAAGATGTAAATATTTTTCAAAACATGTCATTTCTTCTTTTAATAAAGGAAATTGTCTATTTTGGACAATATTTCCAAACAACGGGTAGAGCAATCTATCACGAGTTGAGCTTGTCACAAAACATTCCATGTTTTGAGCTCAACACAATGGCTTGTAATCACTTTCATATTGCAAACCGGATCGATATTCACGGGGGAGTGTACAATTTAGTGCCCTTACCCTCAGCAAAAGAAGACAAATCTTTTTACACTTGAGTGGATTCATCAAGACATTCAAAGTCTATGAACTCAAGTTTATCCTTTAAAAAACCTCTTCGACAAAAAGAAATAGGATTTTTCAAAAAGCGTTGAACACAATTTTTTTCAAGAATTTTTCAATGATTATTCAAAATCTTTCAAAAATTTTGTGTTCAACAACTCCCATCCTCAAAAAGAGAAATGTGGATCACATCCTCACAATGACAATTCAATTGGATCAATTTTTGAGGGGGAGCTTTCTAAAATTCATGCTATGTTTGACACATCTTTCTCTCGAAGATTTTCAAGACTATTTTTCAAAATATATTTTAATCAAATTTGGTATATCTAATATAAAAAGATTTTATATACTAGAGATAGGGGAGAAAATGTGATTAAAATGTGATCTTATATAAGACTCAAGCACTTTAACTCTTACCTACATGTGCGAAACACTTTCGATTATCGATGCACATGTGAAGGGGGGGCATTTCTGAAACGACAAAACTAGCAAGCTGTTAAATGTTTTTCAAACACTTTGTTAGAATTTAAAGTGGTTTTATGGTTATGATCAAATACCCACAACATCTTAGATGTTATTGGTGTCAAAAGGGTGGTTAGGTTTAAGTCCTATGATCCAACCAGAACCGGAGGGATCTTCCCAGGGACAATCCAATAGATTATTAGAAGTCCTTAGGAAAGATGGAGTAGAATGTGAACGTAGCTGAATGCCGACTAAGTACTTGTAACACCCCCAAATTTATATAATTCAATACAGCGGAAGACTCGTTGGTGTTACGGGATAGCAATTACTCACATCATAGACAACGCTTAAAAATCGCGTCGTTTAATAATAAAGCATTTCCATTCATAAATATTAGATTTACATAGGTCCCAAGTCATATTATTTCATACTTTTTTTACAAAACATTTGAATGGAAATTGTTATTTAAGTGCGGGCCATGATTTCTTGTTGTCTTCCCGAGAATTACCTTCAAGTACCTGAGATAAAACATGTTAAAAGAAAAGTTCAGCGATAACGTCGAGTGAATTCATAGAGTTTAATAAAATCCATCAATATAACATCGGTATAAGATTATTACCGAAAATCATTTTATATAAATCTTTGTAATAGGCCATAAAATAGCCAAAGTCATTTTATACAAATCCTTATCAAAAATCATAATATAGGCTTTTGCCTTCAAAATCATTATACGAACCATTGTCATAAAAACATCATACAATACGTTTTATAACGTTGTATAGAGTTAAACAAAAACCGTTATATGAATATGGTTATGTAAAACCAAAACACGAACATAATATCAATAATAAGACCCCGTATTGCTAGTCAGGCAATATATCGTAACTCGGTGCATATAGCAGTATTTCGTTATTTGGATTATTATAAGCCGCATGACATTGTTACCTTACTACAACAAACAACGGGTAGCTAGCCCGAAACTCAATTTTCCCATCTAAGTTAGCGTGTCGTCACAATAATCACGCTTGTATAAATCTTCTCATACATAAATTCGCTTACCAATCAATGTGGCACGACGGGGATCAACCGTCAAGGCGCGAATTGGGGTGATCGTCCCCAAATAGTAGTATTATATGCATAAGTGTCTACCAAATCCCGGTAGTTCACAATTCATGCTAATGGGACTTTTAGTGACATAACCTAACTTTAGTAATCCATTTCATTTCATTTATCGGGTCATATATTCATTCATCGGGTCATACAATCATTCGCGTCCAAATCAATAAACAAATAATCAGGACAAATGGTGTCCTATTTTATCAAAACTAATATGTTATCTCCCTTGCGGGTTTATAAAACATTTCATAAAAACATTTAAAAGAGTGCGAGGCTATGAACTCACGTTGATGCGGGAAAGCGGGTTATCGGCTATTCGGATGTACGATACGTGCTTCAATCACGGAAACCTAGACAAATAATACTCGTCTTAGACTTTTGTCCTTTGACTTTATAAATATAACAATTATGTATTCATATGATGATTATATATATATGATGATGATAAAGTGGGTTTATACATTCTCATATACTCATTTTAGTGTTATGTGTTGGTAACTTTTATACTAGTTTACTAGTTTTACCTATTTACATGTTTTAGGTCCAATAAGCCTATTATAAGTCCATTACCTTAAATTAGACCATTTTATACTTTTATTATCAGTATTATACTTTACATGTTGGTCCCAAGTGGGTTAAGCCCAATAAGTAAATTTATAAGTGTTTAGCCCATTTAGTTGGATTATTAGTCCAATAATGCTAACTTAGCCCGTTAATGTCCGTATGTTATATAGTTCGGGTTTTATCGGTTTTTACTTGTATTAGGTACTTATATATCAGTATATGACTTTTAAAAAGTTTACATTAGACGGGTCCGATCGTCTATGTTTTAATTGACGAAAAACGTTAATTTTACGGTACTAGCCGAAAAGACGTAAAAATCATGTTTATAGTTTTTATAACTTATAAAACTTACCAAACTACCATTTTTATATAATTTATATTTATTTATCCTTATATATATATTTATATAAATGAAATATATAAGTTAGTGGGTTTTAATTTCACATTTTATACTATATTATTTTGAGTGCTTATATAATACTATTAAACTTTAATTTCACAAAATCTGATTTTTAGTTTCACTTTCACCATTTTTATCAGATCTTGAGTTCTATAAGGAGATAGAAGCTAATTTTTGGATGACATAAACTTCATATTATGTGCTACAAATAAGTTAGATATAGCTACTGCTCAATCCATGACTAAGTATCCTTAACAGTCCTTACAAAATAGACTATTCATATTGGTATACTAATTTTGTTTTGATCATATCTCACTCATTTTTATGATTCCATTGTATGGCCAACTCTCACATGTGTATAACACCTAATACTTACTGTATATTGATTCCACTTTACCATTTTATCAGTTTAACATTTGGTTACTTACTGTTTTTATACAGCCATCACATTAAGCAAGATTTTAACCATTTTACCTATGGTTTTCCATCTTTTTAACCATGTTTATCAAATCTATCAACACTAAATCCCCACATAATATTTTTAATCATCATTCATCATCATATACATATACATAAATAAAGAAATTACAAGATTACATAATCAAAATAACAAAAGGATAGGAAGAACAATCTATATACCACCATTAGTGATGAAAATATGAGGTTTTTGATGAACAAGACTTGGTTCTTGTTATCAAATCTTCAACATTAGCAAGGCAACTTCTTGGGTCCTTTGGATGGATCAACACCTCTATGAAATCAGCCCTCTAACCTAATGAAAACTCCTTTTCATAAGTTAAGATCACCTCCAATCTTCTAATCTTCAAAAGGATATCATCATATGTAGAAATAACATGAGATTTTCTGGTTGAATTTGATCAAAAGGGTGTTTTAGGGTGATATGGGACGAATTGTTAGAGAGAGAAAAGGGAGGATGAGAGTGGTTTGCATGTATGTGTTTTTGGAGAAGTGGTTTTGGCTTGGATGGTTTTGATTATGGAGTAGCTTGTTTATTAAGATTAAAATGACAAGTGTAGTAGTGGTTAACTACAAATTGACACCTCAAAGGGTGTGGTGGATAGATGTTGCCGTCCCATGTGTGGGGGTGGGACAAGTTTATCTTGTCTCATCCCCATTTAATTACGGGTACTCCTCGATTCTAGTTTCCTCGATTTGCGTGTCCTCGGATCGTTTTACGAAAAATGTTTTTATAAATTATGAATCAACGACACAAAACGAATCTAATAAAAATTGTCTCATCAAAAATAGAGTTCGAAACGTAAATACGTAATCCTAAGGTTTCCGGTTTGGTTGTAAAGGACGTTAAATTATAATCGTAAGTCCTAATCTCTTCTCGTAAATTTATGAGTTTATGAACCAACACAAATTTAAAATCCCAAAATAATATTCACGGTTAAATTTATTTCCTGAAATGTCGGACTGTCACCAAAAACGGTGTATGTAAACGTAAGCACGTAACGTAGAATCCTCCGGTTTAGACGTAGTCGATGCTACTTCAAGAGGTAAATCCAAATTTCTTCCCATAAATGAGTGAGTTCATAATATAACATTAAAATAATGTTTTTAAATAATATTTGAGAATAAAATATCAACCATAAATTGACGGATTGTCACAGCATTTACCCCTAAACAGGATCTTTGTCCCCAAAGATCAATTTATCTTACTACTCGCTTCTTATAGAGTTAAAGCCATGTGGGTATTTCCTCCACATTCGGTCTTTTCTCACAAGTGTAATTCATTACAATACGCGAGTTTCATCAAACATAACTACGGGAATAAGATCAGGCTTAATGTTGACTTACTTTCTCTATCCATGATGTTCACGGGTTTTTGATGAATGCAACTTTTCGCTGATCTAAACTTCATTAAGGAATAGTTAGATTTTCACTTGATAGACATTTTATCAAGTTAGATATACGAATCATAATTCACGCAGCCCTTGAAGTCCTAGGGTAGATCCAGCTTATATGCCTTTCAACCAACTTTTTACATCATCTCAATGGTCCCATTCAACGGGGACTTATTTCCTATGATCTTTCAGATCATCAAATCATTTTTCCATGGTGAAAATTGTTGGCATAACTATGCTACCCATCCTGCACTTCAAGATCTACATTTCATGTTCACATTACCTCCTGCCCACTATCGGCAGTCATTAATCAAATCCTAATTTCAACAATCATTTCAGGTTTCGTGGGTCGGGTATTTTGTAAGGTTAGGTTTGTCATCATAGGCAACCTTAAACCTAAAATACATGTCCAACTCACAATGGGTGTATGTCGGGTGTCTTCATCCCAACTCCTTCTTACAGATGCTCTAATATTTAGATCCTAACAAGATTTGATATCGATCCTAGTACGATAATTATCAATGATAATCTCTCCAAAGGAAAACGATTATATGGTTTATTACCAAAGGTCAATCTTTCAAGCATAAAACAGCACTTCTAGTGTTTTGTATCATTACTTTACCTCGTCCCTTCGATTGGGGTGGTAAACAGTACTATCATCAAGGTTCGTTCCCAATGACTTCTGAGCAAATCTCTAGAAATTCGATGCGAAGCGAGGATCTTGATAGAGATGATCGATACAGGCACACCATGTTTACACAACTCCTTTAAATACAAAAGAGTCAATTTCTTCATCAATAATTTATCATTAACGAGAATGATATTAGCAGATTTGGTCAGTCTGTTGACGATGAGCCAAATCGAATCAAATTCAGATGATTACCTTTGCAATCGTTAGACGTTTACTAATGTATGAGGAAATGTATGCCTTCATAATTTGCCATCAGTACAACTTCTTCCGATAAGGATACATTTAATTAGAAATGACATGAATAAAATACGTATATTTACGAGATTCCAACATGACTAAATCTCAAAATCCTCCATATTTAGACAACCACAAGTGGCCTTTTAATCATTTAACGCCATCGGCTTCTCAAATCTATTGGTTCACATTAGTCGCGAACCCCTTTTATTATCTATATTATCCTTCTTACAAATATCAGTTATTTCTAAATTGTTCGGCAATTTATTTTACACAATCATTACTAAGGAACACATCCTAATTGATTCATTATTTTTTTATTATTTTTTTTACATAATGCGTCAGTATTTACATTCACCTTTCCTGATAAAATAATTATCATGTCCACAATTCACTCAGAAATTCTTTCTTCATATTTTCTAAGTTTTAGTTTTGTTTCAACTATTATTTTTTTTTCAGTTTTGCTCAATCCGACGTCAAAAGCGTCGATAATCATTACAAGTAATTAAATAATAGATATTTAATTTTATGAAACGTCAACGTAAGAAGTTTTAAATTTTCTCGGTTCGTCCAATTATAGGAAAATGTTCAAAAGAATAAATTTGAATTTAATTAACACCATTTTTGTTGATTTACCTAAAATAATTAGTGAGATTCGTAAATGTTCAAAAAATATTCGTTTATACTTTGGTCACAATTTTCTTTGTTGACAAACAAAAATTGTCGTTTTAAATTTCAAGTCTTGGTTTAAATGGTTTCCTCAATCCCTCTTAAGTTGTCTTGAGGTATACACAAACATTTACCCCTAAAAAAGAGTTTAGTTAAATGTTCTGGGTATAAGGGAATTATCCCTCAAAAGTTCTTTTTATAAAACATTTGTCAAAACATATTTGCACTTTTCTTTTTGGTTTATCCCAAAGCCTTAATGGCTCTAATCTTTGAAGAGTCAATATATTCCATTATCTATTAATCACACGGTCAATTAGTATAAAGGATTAAGTCTTAAATCACATGTTAATTATTCAAGGTACAGGTTTTCGTTGTTCGGCCAATTCAGAGCAATCTAAAAATAGTTATTAACTACTTCTTATTCTTATAAACAAACAGATAGTCCTTAATGATCACAAGCATGAATTTATCAAATTACATCCTACACACGTGATTCACCAATTTATGAATGCTACATGTGCATCGGTCAATCCAAACAACAACACGTGAAACTCATAATGTTCATTACAAGTTCTAGATGTAGTGATTGGAATAAATAATCTTCTTCGCGGACGCGATGTTGATGATAACCATACCGTGTATCAAATCTTTAAAACATACGCTAGAACCTTGTAAATGATCGAACAAATCTATCATCTTGGGTAGTGGATATAGATTTTAATCGTCAATTTACTTAGTTCACGGTAATCAATAAACATAAGGAATGATAACACCATAGCTTTTCATGATGACGAGCTTGGTAGAATAAAAGCTTTTCCCCGACAACTCTCTCAGTTGTACGGTAATTCTTTTAATTCAGATGGTGCTGACGTACAGTGCACAAGCCACAGGTGCAGCACCGGGAATATAATCAATACCAATTTCAACTTGCCTTAATGGCAAAAGTCTAGGTAATTCACCAATAAATACCTCCTAAAGTTTCAGATAACATAAACATCTTTTAATAAATTCATATTAGGTTCTTTCTAGATTATAATATCTATGACTAATTCACAACCATTCACGGTATAATTTCAAGTCTAAATGTAGGATATGGTCATCCATCATGAATTATTTAGATCACTTTTGATAATCAACATCTTATCATTTAGGGGAATTCTACTCGAGTTCCCATCAATTAAGACAATGTCCTCATGTCATAATCAATTAATCCATTCTACTGGCACTATCAACTTTCTAGTTTCATTACCGTCGATAAGATGTGAACTTCTCAAAAGACTAATAATAACTCATAATCCTTCACAGATTCAAGGATATATGGAGACACAACTACCATTAAAAGAGTAAGGACAACGCATAATCTATGCCAGAGTATTTCAAATCAGATACAAACGAAAACATTTAACGAATATGAATATATCTCGTGTTTTCATAAATTGAGTACGCATTCGAAAGCTCCTCGGATCATTACCCAGGTCATTCAAATGAAATCTAATCAAAAGAAATGATAGGAACGCCGATACATCCAGTCGGGTATCAACACTCGGTAATCATATACTTTTTCAAAGAATCTCACCACGGGGGAATTGGACAAGAAAGAATTGTCAATTGTCAAATAAGACAATTTCCACAGATGAGTAAATTCGACTCAGAAGAATAGATGGTACAGGCACATATGTAGGTGTCTCTAACAATATGTCCCTATTTTGCACTTATTGCAGATCTCATAAAATTTAATCTTTCATAACTTCATAGAAAATGTAGTGTTTATTAATAAATTTTATGGTGACTACTAATCAGTCTTGCATGGTCCTTTCCAAATTGTATGTAGGCGCGCAACTATATACAATTTTAAGATTAACGATGCAATACTCAGTTCGTCAAAATTTTATCATCATGTTTATAATAAAAACATTTCCAAACTTAATTCTTAAATAAGAATCAAAAATAAATTTACAAAGATGTTCTTTGTTATGGAAACAATTAAGTTTTCCAAGGTGTTTTATAAACAACTTCATTTCGATAACGATCACTTATAAATCTCACTTTGACTAATCCTTATAGTGATGAAAATTCAATTTTTCTCAAGGGATACTGTTTTATCTTATAAAAACAATGAGTGATCTGCAAAAGGGTGATGAAAAGTTGTTCACCAAGAACTAACTACAATATAATAGGAAATATCTTAGCCAAATAATCATGAGGTTCATGACCTCGATGGCACTCAAAATGAATAATCCACAACGTAACTCAATTCGAGATGAGTACTTGTTCAATGGTTGCATCACTAATGCGCACATTAGGAATAAGCAAGAAAAGATAGATAACATCGATACATTTAGGATTTAGCAATCAAAGGTAGTCTTTTAATTAATCACAAACAAGTCAATATTGTACCGTAACACATTACGTGTCACTATGTCATACAATTCCAAAAACTCATCCTACCAACTGATGTCTCAGTTAAGTTAGGGATTTTTAAATGATACCACAATGAATACTAATATACAAGAGTCATTAGGTGTTCCACCTGTCCTAGAAGATCCATCAGTCCCGATTCAGAAGAAGATTTCTTCAATTTTTTTATTGGACACTAGGCATCCTCGTTAGTGGACAATGCCTAGGAAAAACCCTTAACACGAATCAACAATCAATTAAAACATTATTATTCAATCACAGAACTTAACGACCTCCTCTTATCAATCTCATATTTCATACGGGTTAAATTTTACTCTATTCAAGTTATCAATCAACTTATACTCAATGTGATATCCTACCTCATTATCCAATACTTTCAACCTTATTCTTAGACCTTGAAAGGGCAATAAAAGCTCGATATGATCTACACTTAATTTCCTATCCTATAGCTTTTACAACAATAGTTATCAAATGAGTCACTAGTATGAAATGACTCGATCATTCAGTTAGACTTCTCGGAAAGGTACTTGTGGCATGAGGCTTTTGGGTAATGGTTCCAATGACAGCCTCAAGTGCAACATTCACCCTTTCGATTTCAAATTTAAGAATTGGATGACAACGAATCAGATGACATCTTTCTAGGTGGTAACGTTTTGTCAAACTCCACTCTATAAGGAAAGATGGTCATGACATCGATATCAGATTTAATCTCGCCATTCTTCTTCAAGATCACAATAAACTAATATCAACATTTCTACGAATATCAACCATTTGTTAGGATCATAAATATCCACATCTTGGTTTAGATCTAGAATAGCTAGAATTTCTACGGGAATAGCTTCGATTGATTTGCTAGGGGAGTTAGGGTTTCTTGTGACAATCTACGTCGTATAAATACATCGTATAAGTATTAAATAATCATCAAACAATCATGTAATCAAATTACGTCATAATATATATATATATATATATATATATATATATATATATATATATATATATATATATATATATATATATATATATATATATATATATATATATATATATATATATATAATCCAAGTTATATATATATATATTAAAATAACACTTCTCAGTCTGGCCTTATCGGTAACTCGGGAATTCTTCGGCACCGTTATAGTCAAAAGATTTTTAGACATTTTGAGAAAAATGTTTATAGTTAAAAGATTTTGAAATATTTTATTCAAAACATTGGTTTTAAAAATCTTTCGTTCTCTATAACGCGAGCTCTGGTACCAAACTGTAACACCCCCAAATTTATACAATTCAATACAGCGGAAGACTCGTTGGTGTTACGGGATAGCACATTACTCACATCATAGACAACGCTTAAAAATTGCGTCGTTTAATAATAAATCATTTCCATTCATAAATATTATATTTACATAGGTCCCAAGTCATAGTATTTCATACATTTTTACAAAACATTTTGAATGGAAATTGTTATTTAAGTGCGGGCCATGAATTCTTGTTGTCTTCCTGAGAATTACCTTTAAGTACCTGAGGTAAAACATGTTAAAAGAAAAGGTCAGCGATAACGCCGAGTGAATTCATAGAGTTTAATAAAATCCATCAATATAACATCGGTATAAAATTATTACCGAAAATCATTTTGTACAAATCTTTGTAATAGGCCATAAAATAGCCAAAGTCATTTTATACAAATCCTTATCAAAAATCATAATATAGGCTTTTGCCTTCAAAATCATTATACGAACCATTGTCGTAAAAACATCATACAATACGTTTTATAACGTTGTATAGAGTTATATAAAAACCGTTATATGAATATGTTTATGTAAAACCAAAACACAAACATAATATCAATAATAAGACCCCGTATTGCTAGTTAGGCAATATATCGTGACTCAGTGCATATAGCAGTATTTCGTTATTTGGATTATTATAAGCCGCATGACATTGTTACCTTACTACAACAAACAACGGGTAGCTAGCCCGAAACTCAATTTGCCCATCTACGTTAGCGTGTCGTCACAATAATCACGCTTGTGTAAATCTTCTCATACATAAATTCGCTTACCAATCAATGTGGCACGACGGGGATCAACCGTCAAGGCGCGAACTGGGGTGATCGTCCCCAAATAGTACTATTATATGCATAAGCGTCTACCAAATCCCGGTAGTTCACAATTCATGCTAATGGGACTTTTAGTGACATAACCTAACTTTAGTAATCCACTTCATTTCATTTATCGGGTCATATATTCATTCATCAGGTCATACAATCATTCAGGTCCATATCAATAAACAAATAATCGGGACAAATGGTGTCCTATTTTATCAAAACTAATATGTTATCTCCCTCGCGGGTTTATAAAACATTCCATAAAAACATTTAAAAGAGTGCGAGGCAATGAAATCACGTTGATGTGGGAAAGCGGGTTATCGGCAATTCAGATGTACGGTACGTGCTTCAATCTGGGAAACCTAGACAAATAATACTCGTCTTAGACTTTTGTCCAATGACTTTATAAAAATAACAATTATGTATTCATATGATGATTTTATATATATGATGTTGATCAAGTGGGTTTATACATTCAAATTTACTCATTTTAGTGTTATGTGTTGGTAACTTTTATACTAGTTTACTAGTTTTACCTATTTACATGTTTTAGGTCCAATAAGCCTATTATAAGTCCATTACCTTAAATTAGACCATTTTATATTTTTATTATCAGTATTATACTTTACATGTTGGTCCCAAGTGGATTAAGCCCAATAAGTATATTTATAAGTGTTTAGCCCATTTAGTGGATTATTAGTCCAATAATGCTAACTTAGCCCGTTAGTGTCCGTATGTTATATAGTTCGAGTTTTATCGGTTTTTACTTGTATTAGGTACTTATATATCAGTATATGACTTTTAAAACGTTTACATTAGACGGGTCCGATCGTCTAAGTTTTAATTGACGAAAAACGTTAATTTTACGGTACTAGCCGAAAAGACGTAAAAATCATGTTTATAGTTTTTATAACTTATAAAACTTACCAAACTACCATTTTTATATAATGTCCATTTATTTATCCTTATACATATTTATATAAATGAAATATATAAGTTAGTGGGTTTTAATTTCACATTTTATACTATATTATTTTGAGTGCTTATATAATACTATTAAACTTTAATTTCACAAAATCTGATTTTTAGTTTCACTTTCACCATTTTTTCCATATCTTGAGTTTTATAAGGAGATAGAAGCTCATTTTTGGATGACATAAACTTCATATTATGTGCTACAAATAAGTTAGATATAGCTACTGCTCAATCCATGACTAAGTATCCTTAACAGTCCTTACAAAATAGACTATTCAGATTGGTATACTAATTTTGTTTTGATCATATCTCACTCATTTTTATGATTCCATTGTATGGCCAACTCTCACATGTGTATAACACCTAATACTTACTGTATATTGATTTCACTTTACCATTTTATCAGTTTAACATTTGGTTACTTACTATTTTTATACAACCATCACATTAAGCAAGATTTTAACCATTTTACCTATGATTTTCCATCTTTTTAACCATGTTTATCAAACCTATCAACACTAAATCCTCACATAATATTTTTAATCATCATTCATCATCATATACATATACATAAATAAAGAAATTACAAGATTACATAATCAAAATAACAAAAGGATAGGAAGAACAATCTCTATACCACCATTAGTGATAAAAAGATGAGGTTTTTGATGAACAAGACTCGGTTCTTGTTATCAAATCTTTAACTTTAGCAAGGAAACTTCTTGGGTCCTTTGGATGGATGAACACCTCCATTAAATCAGCCCTTTAACCTAATGAAAACTCCTTTTCATAAGTTAAGATCACCTCCAATCTTCAGATCTTCAAAAGGACATCATCATATGTAGAAATAACATGAGATTTTGTGGTTGAATTTGATCAAAATGGGTATTTTAGGGTGATATGGGACGAATTTTTAGAGAGAGAAAAGGGAGGATGACAGTGGTTTGCATGTATGTGTTTTTGGAGAAGTGGTTTTGGCTTGGATGGTTTTAATTATGGAGTAGCTTGTTTATTAAGCTTAAAATGACAAGTGTAATAGTTGTTAACTACAAATTGACACCTCAAAGGGTGTGGTGGATAGATGTTGCCGTCCCATATGTGGGGGTGGGACAAGTTTATCTTGTCTCATCCCCATTTAATTACGGGTACTCCTCGATTCTAGTTTCCTCATTTGCGTGTCCTCGGGTCATTTTACGAAAAATGTTTTTATAAATTATGAATCAACGGCACAAAACGAATCTAATAAAAATTGTCTCATCAAAAAAGGAGTTCGAAAACGTAAATACGTAATCCTAAGGTTTCCGGTTTAGTCGTAAAGGACGTTAAATTATAATCGTAAGTCCTAATCTCTTCTCGTAAATTTGTGAGTTTATGAACCAACACAAATTTAAAATCCCAATATAATATTCACGGTTAAATTTATTTCCTGAAATGTCGGACTGTCACCAAAAACGGTGTATGTAAACGTAAGCACGTAACATAGAATCCTCCGGTTTAGACGTAGTCGATGCTACTTCAAGACGTAAATCCAAATTTCATCCCATAAATGATTGAGTTCATAATATAACATTAAAATAATGTTTTTAAATAATATTTGAGAATAAAATATCAACCATAAATTGACGGATTGTCACAGTACTGATGCTAGCACTGGAACAATCACAACAAGGTGTTAGTAATGATGTCTTGGTAAGCATTGAAGGGGTTGAAGAATGAAAAAGAAATGTAAGGATAAAGGGTGTAAAGAAAGAAGCCCTCCATACAAATTAGGTAGAAACTGGGTCAAATCATCATGAAGACAAACTCATCATGGACCCAGTGATGTGAAGCACAACCCTTTCCTAGCTACTTAGACTTCTCTCAAAAGAAGTTTGTTTTATTGTCACAGAGAACAACATGACTTCTATTGACTTTATCACTCCGAGATAGTTGATATTGAACAGGTGGCATCTGCTCCAGCCTCCGACAACTAAAAGTGCACAAATCGAGTCCAGAGGCAAGAGATCAATCAAATCTCGTATGAAGATCAAGAGAGTCCTAGGCTATATCCTTGTGATATTGCTAGAACACTCAGAGTGATACTACTTAGTATTCACAATGATGAGTGGAAATCCTTCCAGTGTTAACATCAAACAGCACTGCAGTAGGTCATATGCAAGATTCTTTATGAATTGAACATGTGTAAAACTGAAAAGCAACAGTGGTTTGATTCTAAATTGATTCAAACTCGTTTCAGGTTTCTACGCAATATCTATATGGTCTTGCCAGAACATTCAGAGTGATATTCATTAATATTCATAGTGACGAATGGAAATCCTTCTAGCGTCAACATCAAATATCGCTACGGTAGGTGACTTGTGAGATTCTTATGAATCAAGCTTGTGTCAACTGGAAAGCAACAATGGTAATATTCTTTATGAATCACACTTGTTCCAGGAATTTGAATTGACGATTTTAATCAAGCGGATATTTATCCAATTGGTTCACTCTTTATGTTCGCGGTCTTGCTTTGAGACGGTCGAGTAAAGAGAACGGCTAGTACAGCCGCGAAACCCTGTCAAGGTGATTCTTAATTGAATCTACCTGATCACAGGTACGGTATTTAATATCGTATAACGGTCTTCACCGACCGGATGTAAAACGCTACCGATTTAGGACGAATGTCAAAGCCATTCAGTCCGTGTCTATGTTTTGTCTCGAGAAGGTGGTGTCACGGTGTACTCAGCAAAGTCAAAGATTCAAAACCACATACTCATGCCTAAAGACATATTCAACAATTAATAGTGTGAGCATGTGGATGAAGACACAAGATTGCAAGATGGCAAAGACAAGTCAAGGATGATTTGAAGATCTCAAGATCAAAAAGGACAAAGTCGAAAGACAACGACAAAGGCTCAAAGATCATAGCATGAAGAAATAAGACTACTATTACACGTTTAAGACTCATTTATGGCGAGATTAGTAATCTCTACAATTCTACACTGACCAAGGGTAATGACCTCTCATAAAGGATAGTGACCTCACATTGGGGGAGATTGTTAGCCTCCAAATATTGAGTCAAACAAGAATGCTCGGTCATATGTTTATTATGTAACGTATTTTAGAACGTTGTAATAGGTAGTTTGTTAGTCGTGTATTACGGGCTTAACTTTAAGCTAAGGTTCATTCATAAGTAACCAAAGCCCAAAAGGAAAGCCTGGCCCATGATCATATAGCCCATTAAGCTACATGTAAGCAAAGGCTATATAAACCCTTCCTAGCATGTTAGGAAGGGTGTTGGTCATTTCATTTTCTATCTAATCTAATATCACCTAGTTTCTCCAACCATTTCTCTCTACTTTCTCTCACTACTTTCTCTCTCTAAAATTCATCTCATATCTACCTTTCTTTCTTCATAAATTCGTATTATATCATCATCTATTAGGGACAACAGTCTCCGATTATACTAAGACTACTAGGGAAAATTTTGAAAAGGATGATACATCACTTAAGCCTGAACTTAAGGTTTTCTATAAAAGGCAACGTTGGCCAGCTAATACAAGTGAATCACCTCCTGAGGTCACCTCTGGCACAAGAAAAGAAAACTGTGAATCCCCGCATGGTTCTAAGATAGATACCGCTAACCCATATAAAAGCATACAAACCCCAAATTAGAATGCAGGAAACAAAGTCAAGGATCAACAAAAACAAACCGGTCCGATCTTTGTATACCGTTCAACTAAGGACACTCTCAGAGTTTAGTTACTAAAGAAGCAAATATAAGAGAAACAAGTTTCTCAGGGGATTTGCAGTTAAGCTTACAATGTACTTGGTTTGTTGTTAAATGACAAACGATGACCCGGACTTCAAATAAAGGGAAGTTTATCTATGCAACGATAACTTACCCTCAAAACGAGAAATTAAATTTTCTCGGACACGAGCTTACATTAAAACTATTCAAAGGTTTTAAGCTCGTGTATATGGCTTACAGTTGGATCACAGATTGTAACCCGAGCATCAAAGAAAGGAAAGTTTATCGTCGATGATAAACTTATCCTCACAACGAGAAATTAATTTTTCTCAGGCATGAGCTTATATTAAAAACATTCGAAGTTTTTAAGCTCATGCACAACGATTTGCAGTCACATGACAGATTGTAACCCGAGCTTCAAAGAAAGGAAAGTTTATCACTGATGATAAACTTATCCTCATTAACGAGAAATTAAATTTTCTCGGACACGAGCTTACATTAAAACTATTCAAAAGTTTTAAGCTCTGTAAATGTCGTATAATCACATTTCAGATTATGCCCCAGACTTCAACAAAAGGAAATTTTATCGCTGATGATAACTTATCCTGACAACGAGAAATTACTTTTTCTTGGACATGAGCTAATATTAAAAAAATTCGAAGTTTTTAAGCTCATGCATAATGACTTATAGTTAAATATCCGACTGTAACTCGGACTTCAATTTTAGGAAAGCTTATCTTTAATGATAACTTATCCTCGCAACGGGAAATTTATTTTTCTTGGTTATGAGCTTGTATTAAAACATTCCAAGTTTTAAGCTCAGAAAGGAAAGTGTATCTTTTAAATAAGAGAACTTTTCTGTCATAAGCTTTACGTTAAAATATTCCAAAGTCTTCAAGCTCATGAAAATGAATTCTAAGTAAATGTCAGCTTAGAACTCGCTCTTCAGTCAAAAGGAAAGTTTATCACCGATGGTAAATTATCCTTAACAACAGGAAGTTTACAACTTCTCGGACTTGAGCTCGTTTCAAAAGATATTCAGAATCTTAAGCTCAAGTAATTGGTTTTCAAAAAGGGGTTGTCTTCTGAAATCGATAATATTTACGATCCTAGAAATGTCGTTTAATAATGATACGGGGTTGTAAATAAAGTTGGAGCAGAAGTTTAAAAGATTTAAAACATGCTCAATATGGTTTGCTATTATTTCAAATAGTAACCCGCTTTTCATATTCAAGTCAAGCATTTCACCGGAAAGCCTTAACTCAACAACAGGAATTAATTTTCTCGGGCATGGTTTATTTTTATAACCATGTAACAAATTGTGTTTACGTAATAACACAATCTAACACGAATATATGTATGTGTCAGTGCATTTATTTATTAAAACGAGAGAAATCTTATTTTTATGAAGTTATCATCTCCACAATCCGCAACAATGTATAATTGATATCTACATACTCGACGATGCGACTACTCAAACGGCGACTACAACTCTTTCGATAGAACACGGGTCAATAATTGAGGGGGAGCAATTGTCAAGCGTTCAGAATCTTTGATGCCGAAAGTGCCAAGTTGACAAATTAGTGTCAACGATATCAATTGTACACATGGTGTCAAGAGATATCTTTATAGGTGACGAGGCAATCAACATTCGTGAACAAGAACCATATGATTCTATCATATGATGTTCTCCATCATTCAGGTCCAACCTCGTAAATTATCAATCTTGTGAATACATTATCATATATGATCTTTGCACGTGATAAATATCTTACACTTGTGTTTAAAAGATCATTAATTTATATATCAAGTACAACCTCATTAATTTGAGGGGGAGCTTGTGTAAATCATGAAGCTAATTGGATTTGCATTTTTCTTCCCAAATTTTCTTAAAATCTCATTAAATCAACTGATATTAAAAATATCGATTGGATTAATATTTTTAATATGCGGGAGAAAATGTGATTTAATATTGAGATCAATAATGGTTTACTTAATGTGCTGGCCCATCCCGGCATGTGCGAAATGTTTTCGAATATCCTGGCATATGTTAAGGGGGAGTTAAATGGATTTGCTATATCTAAAATGGAATTCATGGTGATTTATACTTAACCACAACCCATATATTTCACGACGATGAATACTATGGTGAAAAAAGGATGGTAGGATAGGTTAAGTCCAATGATTCTTTCAAAACCGTAGGAATCTTCCCAAGGACATTCCACAAATAGAAATAGTAGTCCTTAGGAAAGATGGAGAAAGATTGTGAATGTAGTTGAATGCCGACCAAGTACTTAAGTTAGCACTGGAACAATCACAACAAGGTGCTAGTTATGAAAGATTGGTAAGCATTGACGGGGTTAAAGAATGAAAAAGAATTGTAAAGATAAAGGGTCTAAAGAAAGAAGCCCTCCTTACAACATAGGCAGAAACCGGGTCAACACATATGCTATTGAGATCTTTTTTAATGATGCTTGATATTGAAGATAAGACATCATGGACCCAGTGATGCAGTGCACAACCCATCCCAGCTAACTCATATCTCTCAAAAGATATTTGTTTTAATCACACTGAGACAACGCATTATCTATTGTTTTATTCACTCCGAATAAATTGGTATTGAGATGGTGGCACTCCTCTCCAACTTTCGATCACTAAAATCCAAAATGCACGAATGAGTCTAGAGCCATTTGAGATCATCAAATATCTCATTAGGACACACATTCATAATTCTTTGCTTCTTCACACACTGTAAAAAGTAAGAATGATCTTAAGAGTACTACGCAAAATCTTCATGATCTTGTCTGAACATCCGAGTAATATGAAAGTATTTACAATGAGTATGGAAATCCTTCTTGAGATAATATCAAAAAGCTCATTGCAGGTGACTTGTGCGATTCTTTATGAATCAAGCTTGTGATAACTGGAAAGCAACAGTTGTTTAATTCTTAACTGAACTTAAACATGTTCCAGGCCTCTACGCACTATCTTTGTGATCTTTCCAGAACACTCAGAGTGACACTCTATCATGTTCACAATGATGAGTGAAAATTCTTCTAGTGTTAACATCAAACAACACTTGGTAGGCAACTTGCAAGATTCTATATGAATCAAGCTCGTGACAACTGGAAAGCAACGATGGTGCGATTCTTTAATGAATCAAACTTGTTCCAAGAATTGGATTTGACGACTTCAAATCATGCGGATATTATTATCCAAATGATTCACTCTTTATGTTCGCAGTCAGCTTTGGACGGTCGAATAAAGAGAATGGGTTTACCCGCGAAATCTTTTAAAGGAGGTTCTTAATTGAAACTACCTGTCACAAGTACGATATTTAATATCCTCCAACGGTCTTCACCGACCGGAGGTAAAATTCTACCTAATGAGGTTGAAATGTTCAAAGCCATTTCATCCGTGTCTTTGTTTTGTTGCTAATTGTCTTATGCAGCGTAACAAGAAGGTGGCATTGCGGTATCCGAGAAGAAGTCATCCACGCATGCTTATACTTTCTGCACTTTATATTTCAACAAATTCAAGAAAGCCTAAAAGTTAAGTCTTCCGCTGTATCAAACTCTGAAGCTTTCAAGAAATTATAAAGGTGTAAGTATGTGGAACATGAAGTCACGAGGAGGAAAATTTCACAAGTGGTGAATGCACAAGGTCAAGGCAGGGGAACATGCTCAAGACTAAAGTCAAAGATCTCATCAACTTATTCATAAGAACAAGATTGAAAACTCAAGCATAGTATGCTAGGTTTAAAATTTTGTAAAATGGTGTGACCTCCTTTAGGGGGAGATTGTTGGAAATATGTTTTTCCAAAGAAAGTCTCGGTCACATCATTGTTAGCATAGATCACGAGCTATAGACTATTTAGGACTTTGTAACTTGGAATGACCTCCCTTAGGGGAGATTGTTGGAACTACGTTTTTATGTATTTAGGAAGGATCGGTCACTCCAACGATATATACGTAGTATGGGCTCGTGATCTAATATGTAATAGTATAACCCATAAAGCCCACATGTAGGGTGGGCTATATATACCCCCTCCTAGCATGTTAGGAGGGGTTCTTGGTTCTCATTTAATCAATCAAACATTCCTTTCTCTGATCCTCTCCTTTCTCTCTCTAACTTTCTCTCTCTAGTTATTCATCTCTCTCCCTCTCTTTAGATCATTATAACATATAAACAATCCAAGGATTACGTAGACCTACAATAACACTCAAACTCGGCTCAAAAGTATTTGAATACTTCTCATATGTTGTATATTATGTTTGGTGATCAGTTCTTAACCATCCCTCCCTTCCTTTTCAAATGCCAAATGCGTAAAGCTTTTATGCGTTTCATTACTTCAACGGTAAAATTGAGCCTGGCCAAATCAAATAACAACATTAGTTACTCTTACACTCCAAACAAGCAACCCTTATTCTTGAGCTAGCGCAAAAACAATATGAAACTTCCTTAAAAATCTTGTACATTTGTAGTTGCTTGGCGTTTAGGGCTACCATCTTAAAGATATACGCTTGGTTAACAGGGTTAAATCCGTGTTAGGTAAAATGCCATACCGTTTTTTTAAATCACCGACTACTAAATTTTCATATGATTCCCACGTGAAGGTGTCAGTTTGACCCAATGTGACAATCTAACATTTTCAGGTAGTGAATTATTTTCTCATATAATATTTTGAAACTTATTTTTGTGTTGGTTGATGAACTCACAATTTACGGATTTAAATTTGGGCTTACGTGCATAATTTAGCGTCCTTTACGACTAAACCGGAAACCTTAGGATTACGTATTTACGTTTTTGAACTCCGTTTTTGATGAGACAATTTTTATTAGATTCGTTTTGTGTCGTTGATTCATAATTTATAAAAACGTTTTTCGTAAAACGACCCGAGGGCACGCAAATCGAGGAAACTAGAATCGAGGAATACCCGTAAATTAGCGGGATGGGACAAAACAAGTTTATCCCACCCCCACTATCTGTGGAACGGCCCAAAAGAGGACACCACATCTTTGATGTGGCATCCTTACACTAAACTAACTTACACATGTAAGTTAACTTCACATTTATGCTAATCATATCCACCAAACTATCAAAACCACTATTATTTACCATTTGCTTCCATTTTTACATGCAAACAACTCAAAACTCTCCTCTCTCTCTCTCTAAATTGCCGTCCCACAAACACCATACAACACCATCATTTGATCTTTTCTAGCCACAAGTTACATGTTATCTAGCCATATTATGGAGAAACCTTGAAGCCTTGATTGATTGGTGGCCATATTAACAACAAAGGAGGTGATTTTCTTGTGTCCTAGGGCTAATTTCTCAACAAACTATCTTGGTGGTTGATGATCTTGGAGATATATTTGGTGTTCATCAAGTTGTTATCTTCCAAAAACAAAATATAATCTTGGTTGGTAAAGAAGATCATCCTTTCCATTTCTCTTGTTATTTTTGTAAAGATAAAATTTATTTTATTTCTTATTGTATATGTATATGATGAATATATGATGATAAAAATGTTGTGTGAGGATCAAGTGTTGATAAATATGCTTAAAAAGATGAATAACCATAAGAAAGAATGCTAAAATCTTGCTTAAATTGTTGGCTGTATAAAAACAGTAAGTAACCAAGTCTTAAACTGATAAAATTGCATGGTGGAATCCATTTACAGTAAGTGTTAGATGTCATACACATTGGAGAGTTGGCCATGCAATGGAATCATCAAAATGAGTGAGATATGATCAAAACAAGATGAGTGTGCTAATCTGAATAGTCTGTTTTGTATGGACTGTTAAGGATAGTTAGACATGGAATGAGCAGTAGCTATAACTAACTTATTTCTATCACATAATATGAAGTTTATGCCATCCAAAAATGAGCTTCTATCTCATTATAGAACTCAAGATATGATAAAAATAGTGAAGATGAAACTAAAAATCAGATTTTGAAGAATTAATGTTTAATAGTATTATATAAGCACTCAAATAATATAGTATAAAATGTGAATTAAAACCCACTAACTTATAAATTTCATTTATATAAATATGTATAAGGTTAAATAAATGGACACTTTATAAAAATGGTAGTTGAATGATGAGACTGCTTTTATACATAGTCTCATCTTCCAAATAGGGCTTAAAATGCATTAAATATCATCAAAATACCCATATATATGCTTGTGTTTGTTACTTGTGTATTTTAGGCACGGATATTGAGAAAATGACGAAAGATCACAAGAATCATTCAAAAACGAACACGGGAAACGAAGTCGCACAATGAACCAAGCCCTAATGAAGACTTTCCCAAGATCAACCCTTGAAGATTTAAAGAATTATGAAGAAGGGTCCTCCGATATGGAAGAATTGAGACTTCATACCCTTGTATCCTCATAATTACAAGTTTGGTCCCTAAAGTTTGTCAAAATTACAAAAAGGGCCCTCCACTTTGAAGAATTGGCAAGTTTAGCCCCTCAACAAAGCTAAATTGTCAACCAATATCATCCACAAAGACAAATATATCATGAAGTCCTTCAAAGTACAAGAAAATACAAGTTTGGTCCCTTGAAAATCCCAAAATTACAAAAAGGACCCTCAACTTTCGACATTTGCCAAAAATGGTCCCTCATCAAACAAGACTTGGCAAATTCAGTCCTCCAAAATGCTCAACAAACAAGTCAAGACCATTATCCATCAAGAAATTGCCAAAACAGTCCCTTAAAAATCACAAATTGGCAAGAAGTACCCCTGAATTTACTTTGTTAAAGTTTTTGGGCCAAAAGTGCAAAAGTTCAAAAGTTGATAAGACTAGATTGGGCGTTGTTAGCTTTTTAAAGTGAAAAGACAAGATTTGCAAAGACAAGGGGGTAAAAGGGGCCAGACATAATACTTACCTTAACCAACCAGCTTGTGCCACCTCACCCCACTCACCACCTCCACCAATCATACTCTTCCCTGCCTCCACATCAGATCCCACTCACCCCTGGTTTATTAATTAAACAAACATTGGCGCCTTAACACATTTTTTAAAAAATTAATCACCCTAATCTGGATTAAACATAGCACTATTTATCTCAAGAACATAATTGGGTTTTCCTAATTGTGTTACAATTAAAACCCCCATCTGCTCCAGATTAGTGATTAATGATCCCCTAATCACATCCCAACCTTAATATTACTTGCCACATCACTCACTTGTCCCACACATGCCTCCCCTGCTACAAAGTGAGGAAGAAGACAAACAGTAGGGCCTCAATCCAACGTCCCACATTTATGCTTACTTTCTAAGCATCATATGAGCCATTTGATCACATCTTCACAAGATTCCAAGATTTATAAAAGCTATAAGGGAAATTTTGGGACTTCAAGCATTAGGGTTTTACATTTTCAGCTGTTCTAGGGTCACATGTAAGGCTATATATAAAGCCATTAGGTCTCATTGAGACGTTTGCTTTTGATTTTTCCCTTGTTCAACTTCTGTAAATCCCATTTCAGTTTTAATGAAATTGTGTTTGAAGCATTGAGGAAAAGTCATTGGCCAATCTTATTTACTGCTTGTTATTGTTATATGATTGTTAGTTTAAAAGTTAAAAACCTGTTTTCACTTGGAGGTTGCAAAAGTTTGCAATTTTCCTCATTTTTGATATTTTGCTAAGTACTTGTTCCAATCTTGGAATTCTTGGGTTATAGGGCTGATCATAGCATCCTAACTGAGTTAGTTAAGGTGTTGTGAGGCTTATAACTTGGGGATAATCAAGTGTGGGGTAACAAGGTTGCATCAATCAAGATTTTCTAAGTTTCTGATTTTTATGTTCTTGTGCTTTAACCTTGTTCAATCTTAGCAGGCTTATTGTGGAAGCCTGTGCTTGTTCTTGCTAGCACATAAGCTCAAAATTCGTGGGTGTGGATGTACATCCATGAGGTTTGCATACTTAATCATAAAATCTGCTTAAAACTTGATTTTTGGTGATATTTGTATGAAACTTGTGTTCTTGTGAATTTTGTGGCTTGATCTTGCTTGAATCTGTTTATCTTACTTGTTTTAGTGTTTATTGATGCTTGGGTAGCCTTAAATCTCACTTTGCCTTTGAAAAATTTGATTTTGAAAAGATTAAGGGGTGTTTGGGTCTGCTGGTTTGTGCTTGCAACTTGTTATTGTGTTGTTGGTTTGTGTTGTTTATGCTTGGTACATGTTATACCTTTGTTTGAGAGTGTTTTGCTGCAAGTTTCTGAGTTTGAAACCTTGAATCAAACAAATTGCTATATCTTGTTGAGTTGACTGTTTTTTGACCTAGAATTTTGGGAAAACCTAGAGTTTATGCATGTTTAGGGATAAAAGCTGTTAAAACATCATCAATATAACCTATTTGATAGATTTGAAGTGTTGAATTTGGCTTGTGTGTCAAATACATCAGCAAAAGTAAAAATTAGTTTTGGTTAGTGTTCATCAGTAACTTTCATTGCTTGAATCTTGCTTAATTCTTTGAACCAGTGCATGAAACCTATTTAGACTTGCTTATTGGAGTTTATAATAGCTTGTGTATGCATTTGGTTGAATTTGGCTGGCTGATTATTGCTAAAACTGCTTATTTATGCTCAACTGCTTATTGTTCATGTCTGTGCAATGTCTGGTGATTAATTGATTAAACTGTATCAATTGGGTGTTAGTGATTGTGTTATTTTGATTGTGATTGACTCCTTTTGATCCAAAGATCATTTGGGTGCCTTTGTGTAATTTGAATCTCCAAAAAAGTCACTAAAGACAAAAAGTCAAACAAGTCAAGCAGTGGAAAAAGTTTCCACTGTTCAACACTCAAAATTAGCCCCGGCTAGTGCAATTTTGTCATCAGCTTATCAATAAGCTATTGTAGCTTATCCAGACTTGCAACAACTTATTTTTTGTAATAGGTCTTCATTATTTGACCCATTTAAGTAGACTGGAGCTTATTGGACTTTGACTTTGACTTTTTACTAGAAAACCAACTAATTTAACTTTTTACATAAGTTCTTATTTGATTTTCCAGCTTATTGAGTGTGCTTATCTGAAAACTCTTTGTTGATTTTGCTTAATTAAGTCATTTAAAAGCTTTTGGAACTTGAATCAGCACTTGGGGTGGCCTAGAACTCAAAAACGACTATTTTGTCGTTTTGTGTAGATTGCTTATTGCATTTTCAGGCTTATTCCTTGGGCTTATTTAAAATTTCTTTTTGCAGAAGTCTTTGTTAGGTCAAAAGAAGATTGTGTGTCAAATTTTAGCTTATGGCATCAACTTATAGCTAAATGGGCCAAAAAGCCCATTAAGAATAAGCTGCTTATTATAAGTTAGCTTATTTCACATTTTCAGCTTTTGGGCCTTTGGAAAAAGTTGTTTAAAATCAAATTTTGAGTCAACCTGTGCTTTTTGGGCTTATTTTGAACAATTTTTGTTATTGGGCCCAAATTTGGCCCAATAGTGTACTGTTTTAGGTTTAGCCCATTTTCTAGGCCCAATAGGGGTATTTAGGTAATTTCACTTTCATTTCTGAGTTATTTAGGTTAAATTAAGCTAGTTTGCAAGTTTTTAGAATTTTTGGATTTTTAATATAATTTTAATATTATTTTATTATTAAAAATTAAAAGTCTGATTTTCTAAGTTTTTATATTTTTCCTAGGTTCTAAACACTTAATTAGGATTTTTGCAACTTTCCAAATATTTTTACGGTCTTTCAATTATTTTCTAGAATTAATTTAATTTTTAATTGATTTTAGTAGTTTTTAATTGTTTAAAAATAATTTTATTTGGTTTTAAAATTTTGAAAAATAGTTTTTAGTTTAATTAGAATATTTTTGTGGTTTACAAACTTTAAAATCTTGTTTAGGGCTTTTTAATAATTAATTTTGATTTTTAGGGCTTTAATTAGCATTAAAAAGTCATCATCTAATTAATTAAAAGGTTTTTGCAAGTTTTGATTTTTTGTAAACTCTTAGAATATTATTTTGTATTTTTGGTAATTTTTAGGAATTTTTAGGGTAAAATTTTAATTTTATCACTTTTTAAGGTTTTACGTGTACACCTTTTTCGACTTAGTTTAATCCGTCTTCGTAACCGTCATTCTCTTCTAATCCCCTTTCTATTTTCTTTCTCAAAACATATAATCACAAAGATAATCAATTCATTACACACACACTAAGCCTCCTTGGGAAACGAACTTGAACTTATTTGGTCATTAGTGCTTGGTTTTTCTAAACCGCCACTTAATACTTGCCACTTTTGCTCTCTTTTCCTAAAGGGTTGCAAAATCACTACATCATTTTGGCGCCGCTGCCGGGGAGGCGTGTTGTGTTTTGATTGGAATTGTTGTTTTTATATACTAACCATAATTAGTATTTGTATTAGTAGCACTCTACTAATACGTATTATCGGTTTTCGGTTTTTGTGTGAATACTATTACTATAGTGTATACGTAGAACAATAAATTCACAAGTACTCCAAATACGTGAGAAATCACAACCTTGACTTGGGAGGTCATTACCCAATCATTGTATTCGAATCTCAAACCAAAGAAAAAGGCAAAAATAGATAAATACTTTCGTGAAGCTTAATCTTGATAATACAAACTATAAGGTGGGTATAAGGCGGATATTATAAAATATATCCTAAGGAAAAAGGCTCTTAAGTGCTTCGCGCCGCCTCGTTTCCCCGCTTGCTTGTGAGTATTTGATTGTGAGAGCGAATCGAGGGTTTTGCCGCCCAAAGTATTACTAAGTATCATATATATTTTCTTGGTTTTCATTGATTAAACCCTCTTGAACGTTTTGGTGTTCCACCAACGTTCTAAAGTCATCGAAGGCGTTCACTTCACGTGATCGTTTTCATTCCTTGAGGCTTCTTTAATCGAGAGATTTGATTAAGGAGGAGATTTGTAGATTTGTGTCTACTTAATACATTCACCAAGTTCCAAAAAGGTTAATACAATCAAAAACCACAAAAAAAATCTGAAAAATACAAAACACCAAAAAGAATCTTCTTTGCTCGTCCCCTCGTTGTACGTGACGTTTTTGCTAACTCGAAATCAAGCAAGACGTGCACGTAAACGAAAGAACAAAACTCCCACTCCAAACAATTCTAGTGAGGAGTCTCCTATTGACGAACCCATTGTAAGAGAGGCACCAACCATGGCGAATCGAACTATGATGGAGTTACTTTAAGCACCCACCGAGGGTTATGGAGAGGCTATTGTGATTCCCGCTATCCTTGCAGAGAATTTTGAGGTGAAAACGGGTTTGTTGTTGATGATTCAAAACAACAAATTCCGTGGTGATGAGAAGGACAATGCCCACAACCATATCCGCCAATTCAATCGTCTTACCGCCACTTGCAAGTTTAAGGATGTCTCGAATGACTCGATTAAGATGATGCTTTTTCCGTATTCCTTAGCGGGCCCGCTAAAATTTTGTTAGAGAAAGAGCCACCCAATTCTATATTGACGTGGAAGGATCTCTTGTCTAAGTTTGTGAACCAATTTTTTCCGCCCTCTAAGACTACGCACTTGAAAAACGAGATTTCAAAGTTTTCACAAGAATTTAATGAAAGTTTTTCAACGGCTTGGAATAGGTTTAAGGAAATGTTACATGAATGTCCTCATCACGGTTTTTCCGATTTGCATCAAATTGACACGTTTTACAATGGACTTAATGATCATGAAAGGGATTATTTGAATGCCGCCGCGGGTGGTAATTTTTTGTGTAAAACGGTTGAGGAAGCTTTGGTGATAATTGAAAATAGATCTAAGGTGTATAGTCCTCGTAGCACGTCTAGTGTTCGTAAGGCTTCGTCTTCGGCTTCACCTTCTTTGTCTACTACCATCGATGCTTGCCAAATTGAGGCGAACTTGGAAAACAAGATTTTTGATAAGCTTAAAGGACTTTTGATTGAGTTTAAAGTTGGTGAACAAAGTGCTCCCGCTACGGCTAAAGCGGTTGAGGTTTCTTGCATGTATTGTGGTGGAGGTCATGATTTCTCCTAGTGCATTACCAACGGTGGTAACACTTCGAGTGCCTTCGCGGCCACGGGAAATTACAACCAAAACGGTCAAGTTTCCCGCTCTAATCAAATGACTCCACCGGGTTTTGGTTCAAATCAAAATGCTAACAACAACTATCGCAACAATCAAGTTGGTTTCAAAAACAATTACAACAAGGGAAACTATGGGAATCAAGGGGCTAATAATCAAGTTTCAAACAAAAATGATTTTCAAAACAACAACAAAGGTTTGCAAACAGAAAGATCTTCCAAGTGAGTTTGTTGAATATGCTAGTGGGAATGATGCTAGGTTTGACAATATCCAAAGAGAAATCATTAGCCTAAGATCCGAGTTTAAGAACGACTTGAAGAAAGAGTTGAAAAATGAGTTAGCTAATGAACTTAAAATCCACACCAACAAGATGGAAGGAAATGTCACTAGGTTGCAACAAAACCAACAAAAAATGGAACAAGGGCAACATGAGATTAAACAAGAGATGATTAAGGCCGAGAAAAGGCAAACCGAAGCCGTATTGAGGCAATCTAATTTTAAAGATAAAATCTCATCTATGTTTGAGGCAATAATGTGTAAACCGTCTTCGAGTGGTCTTCCTAGCAACACCATATCCAACCCTAAGGGAGAGATGAAAGTGATTACCACACGTAGTGGTAAGACACTTAAGGAACCGACTCCTCAACAAATTGCTCCTACGGAGGAAGCAATTGAGGAAGAACCCGAGGTGGTGGTCCAAAAGGAGCATATCCCTATCCCACGAAGTACCGCTCATGCCACACCTACGGTTGACCCATTACCATCATTGGAACCCGAGATTCCAAAGGCTATGCCTACTATGCCTCAACCCACACCACCTTTGCCCTATCCATCGAGACTTAGAAAGGAGAAACGTCAAGAGCGAGACAATTATCAATTTGAGCTTTTTATGAAAATGTTTCGTGATTTGCACTTTAATGTGAGTTTCGCCGATGCTTTGGTCATGATGCCTCGATTTGCCGCTAACTTTAAGAGTATGTTGAACAACAAGGAGAAATTGCACCAATTGTCTAGTTGTTCGTCGGTTTATCTTAATCGCATACCTCAAAAAGTCGGTGATCCTGGTAAATTTTTGATCCCTTGTGCAATCCAAGATATGGAAGAATGCTTCGCCTTGGCCGATCTTGGTGCTAGCATTAACTTGATGCCACTTGCAATCTTCAAGTCGCTCAATCTTCCTAATCTTACTCCTTCACTAATGTCTATCGAGTTGGCCGACCATTCCACAATTCCCGCATGTGGTTTGGCGGAAGACGTTTTTGTGAAAGTAGGGAAGTTCTACTATCCCGTAGACTTTATTGTTGTTGACATCCCCACGGATCCTCAAGTTCCTCTCATTTTAGGTCGTTCGTTTTGAGATACGTCTATGGCTTTGATCGATGTTCATGCTAGAAAGATCACCTTACGTTTCAACGACGAGGAACTTGTTATAAACGCAACTCAAAACTCTCAAATTTCTCATGTTTATTCCGTTGCAACCATAAACCTCGTTGATATGATTGACGTGGTTTGCGAGGAATTTTCACAAGAAGTTCTAGGTTTTGGTGATGAAGAAACTAGTGGCAATCCCACTATGTTAGATCCAATTCTTGATAATTCGACACCAACCTTCACTCCATTTGAAGGTGGTGGTTTTACGTTGGAAGAATTCGATGTTCCACGTACTTGTGACGAAGACCTCGACAACGATGAGGACTTCTCGATTATCAAGGATTTTCTTAACGATTTCCCATTACCTCCACCCGAGGAGGTTATGAGTATCGAGCCCAAATCTTCACTTGAGGAACCACCTATCCTTGAGTTGAAAGATTTACCTCCTCATCTCGAATATGTCTATTTGGAGGAGGAGGACAAGTTGCCGGTTATTATTACGAAGGAACTTTCGAATGATGAAAAAACCGCACTTGTCGATGTTCTAAAGGACCACAAAAGGGCAATTGCGTGGAAGTTATCCGACATTAAGGGAATCGATCCCAAGTTTTGTACCCACATAATATTAATGGAGGAGGATTCAAGCCCACAATCCAAAGTCAAAGGAGGGTGAACCCCAAAATTCACGACGTCATCAAAAAGGAGGTCCCTAAACTCCTTGACGCGGGAATGATTTACCCAATTTCCGATAGCCCTTGGGTGAGTCCTATTCATTGTGTCCCTAAAAAGGGAGGGATGACCGTTGTGCCAAACGATGCCAACGAGTTGATTCCCACTAGACTCGTGACCGGATGGAGAGTGTGCATTGACTATCGTAAGTTGAATGAAGCCACTCGAAAAGACCATTTTACCTTGCCCTTCATGGACCAAATGTTGGAGCGACTTGCGGGAAACGATTTCTATTGCTTTTTAGATGGTTTTTCCGGTTACTTCCAAATTCCCATAGATCCTCGTGATCAAGAAAAAACTACGTTTACGTGTCCATATGGAACGTTTGCCTATCGTAGAATGCCATTCGGTCTTTGCAATGCACCGGGAACCTTTCAAAGATGCATGATGGCTATTTTTCATGATATGATCGAGAAGACGATGGAAGTCTTCATGGATGACTTTTCAGTGTTTGGTAATTCGTTCACTTCGTGTTTATCGAACCATGAGAGAATGTTGAAACGTTGTGAGGAAACCAACCTTGTGCTCAATTGGGAAAAATGTCATTTTATGGTTAAGAGTGGAATCGTCTTAGGGCACAAGGTCTCGAAAGCCGGGATTGAGGTAGATCAAGCTAAGGTAGACGTCATCGCCAAATTACCTCATCCCAAAACCGTCAAGGGAGTTAGGAGTTTCCTAGGCCACGCGGGCTTTTATCGTCGATTCATCAAGGATTGTTCAAAGATCTATCGACCCATTACACATCTTCTTGAAAAATAGGCACGTTTTGTCTTTGACGAAGATTGTGTACGAGCCTTTGAAATCCTTAAGAGGAAACTTACCGAAGCTCCCATTCTTGTTGCTCCCAATTGGAACCTCCCCTTTGAGCTAATGTGTGATGCTAGTGATTATGCTATTAGGGCCGTTTTAGGGCAACGTCATGATAAGCACTTCTTGCCTATTCACTATGATAGCAAGACGATGACCGAGGCTCAACTATAATACACTACAAAGGAAAAGGAATTCCTTGCCGTGGTGTATGCATTTGAGAAGTTCTGACCTTACCTCGTCTTAGCTAAATGCATAGTGTATACGGACCATTCGGCTATCAAGTATCTCATGGCAAAGCAAGATGCTAAGCCTAGATTACTTCGTTGGATTCTCCTCCTTCAAGAATTTGATCACACCATCGTTGACAAAAAGGGAGCCGAGAATCTAGCGCCCGATCATCTTTATCATTTGGAAGATCCTCACCAAAGTGTTTACGAGCCCAAGGAAATCACCGAAACATTTCCGCACGAGACACTTGGTGTAGTGAATTCTAAGCTTGATCCTTCCACCCTATGGTTTGCGGATTTTGCAAATTACCATGCGGGTAACTTCATCGTTAAGGGTATGACGACTCAAGAAAAACGAAAATTCTTTCGTGACGTCAAGTTCTACTTTTGGAACGACCCTTACTTGTTTCGAACTTGTGCGGATCAAATCATCCGACGTTGTGTATTTGGCACCGAAGCTTCTAACATCCTTAGAGCTTGCCATGAGGGACCCACGGGTGGTCACTACGGTGCTAATCTAACGGCTAAGAAGGTGTGTGATGCCGTCTTCTTTTGGCCTACTATTTACCGAGATGCACAAGATCTTGTGAAGTCACGTGATTCATGCCAACGACAAGGAAAAGCCTCACAAAAAAAGATGAAATGCCACAAAATATCATCCAAGTGTATGAGATCTTTGACGTTTGGGGTATAGACTTTATGGGGCCGTTCCCATCATCTTGTGGTAATAAGTACATTCTCGTTGTGGTTGACTACCTATCTAAGTGGGTGGAGGCCAATGCTTTACCCACCAATGATGCTCGTGTGGTAGTCAAGTTCTTGAAAAGCTTGTTTTCTCGGTTTGGAACCCCTCGTGCAATCATAAGCGATCGTGGAACCCATTTTTGTAACGACCAATTCGAAAGGGTCCTAAGGAAATATGGGGTTACACATCGGCTTTCTACGGCTTATCACCCACAAACGAGTGGGCAAGTCGAGGTTTCAAACCGAGCTTTGAAGAGGATCTTGGAGAGATCCGTTGGGGAAAACTGACAATTGTGGTCGGATAAGTTGGACGATGCTTTATGGGCCTTTAGGACCGCTCATAAGGCACCCATTGGGTGCACTCCCTGTAAGCTTGTGTATGGAAAGAATTGTCATTTGCCTATCGAGTTAGAGCACAAGGCCTTATTGGGCCCTAAAGCATTGTAATGATGATATGGAGACCGCGGGAAAACACCGGAAAATTCAATTGAATGAATTAGATGAATTGAGGGATATTGCTTATGAAAATTCATTGATTTACAAAGAAAAAACTAAAAAGTTGCATGATTCTAAAATTAAAAACCGGGTTTTTAACATTGGGGATCAAGTTTTGCTTTTTAATTCAAGATTAAAAATCTTTTCCGGTAAGTTGAAATCCCGTTGGTCCGGTCCATTCACCGTGACTCAAGTGTTTCCGTATGGGACCATCGAGCTAGTTCAAGATGATGGTCCTAACTTCAAGGTGAATGGACATAGGTTAAAGCACTACTTTGGCGGGGAAGTTCCATCCTTGAACCACCTCGACCAAGCCACCTTCCCCAATGATAATTAGTATTGAGGGGATCGAGTCGAGCTCATGACTCGGTAATCAAAAACGAGGAGCCTCGTAGGGGAGTCCCATGCTTATCCTATGTACATATTATCCCTTTCTAATGTAGTTAACGTGAGGGGATTTGTACCCTTCCAACCTTTGTTCCGTGGTTGTTTGTGAATTGTGGACTTTAGATGATCATGATCTTCACGATTGGAGCCTCTCGTGTTTGTTTATGGGAGCACTCGATCGTTTGCTTTGAAGACTTTCTCAATATCCAAATGATATATCCTTTGATGTTCTAACCTTAGGTTTTTAGCACACTTCATAAACGGCTATTAATTTATTGGTTACACCCTTTCCACGCTAGATTAGGCATTCGACTACGTTTCTAGTATGGGGGTGTTTTGCACCTCTAGACTCGAAACATTGAGGACAATGTTTAACTTTAGTATGGGGGGTGAATAGATACTTGCCTTGCTAAACCTACACGCTTTACAAAGTTTATCTTTTTGTTTATCGTTTTGTTGCAAAATAAGGCTAAAAATGGCCAAATTTTAAAATTTTTCTCATGTTTTATAAGTGTTTGAAGACACGAATGTAGGTTTTCCGATGGCGAGAATAAGAGTAGTTTTTGACTCGACCGTGCGTGTTGAGCACTTAGCTTTGATTCCTTAACTACACATTAGGCTAAGTCTCTTAAATGAGGATGAGAAATGATAGGGGTTAATTATAAGTTACTATGCTAAACGTAGAGTACTCGTATTCTTTCAAAAACTCATGTGTTCTCGTTGTTTGCTTATTCTCCCTTCGCATGTAAATATTTTTTGCTTAATAAATATTGACTTAGCGGTTTAGTTGGGATTGTTGGGTTTCTAGTATTTTCTAGTAGCTTCCGTGTAATTAAATTGGGAAGACATTAATGTATCACCAGCGTCACGGTTTTGAAGTATTGGCACCCGAATAATCAAAAGCTTCACCCAATAATAAGATTTCAAGTGCTCACCTAAATCAAGCAAACAATTTGAAGCCCCACAAGGACTAAAATCTATGCCAAATTGAAAGTGAATCAAGCCTTAATCTTCGAAGCTTTAAAGATCCAAAATTCGCTTTAGCGTGAGGATATACGTCTTTGGCTAATAAAACCACCGATGAGGCGGATAATAAAAGGCAAGGCAAGACCGAAGTCATAATAAAAGCTTCATGGCGAAGTTGAATAAAAGATGGAGGTAAACCAAAGATAATAAGGCCCTTCCGTTAGGGGGCGTATAAAAGTCTTAGTAATAAGTCTCATGTTCAAAACCGTTATAAAACCGTGTTTATCGATTCTTCTTGTTGACTTAATTTTTTAACATCGTTGTATATTAGGAGGGGTTATTGATTTGATGGTCTTAGTTACACCGTTAGGACTCTATTTTTAGACCTAAATCTCTATTATCGCATAAGTCAAACAATGTATCCTTGTGAAATATTCAAGACAAAATAAAATATAAGAGATACAACTTAGGAATGATGGGAGGATAAGTACGTGATTAGGAAATATGAGTAGTGTTAGCCTTACTAACTTATAATGACAATGATCTTGTTGCACGCTTAGCATGGAATTGGGGTGAAAATCGAGGACGATGAAATTATTTCTAACGAAGCATTCACGTGTTCTTATTCTATGAACCTAAACGTCCCATTTTGCGATGAAAATCATACATTATGTCTAAAACGCAAGTAGTAGTATTAGTGGTAGTGTAGCTAGTTTATCATTCAATAAAGTAATAAAAATGAATTTTGGAGATGCTACGATACTTTATTCTAGCATTGCGTGAGGGCACGGCAATGGTTTAGTATGGGGGAGTGACAAGATTGCTTTTATACATAGTCTCATCTTCCAAATAGGGATTAAAATGCATTAAATATCATCAAAATACCCATATATATGCTTGTGTTTGTTACTTGTGTATTTTAGGTACGGATATTGAGAAAATGACAAAAGATCACAAGAATCATTCAAAAACGAACAAGGGAAACGAAGCCGCACAATGAACCAAGCCCTAATGAAGACTTTCCCAAGATCAACCCTTGAAGATTTGAAGAATTATGAAGAAGGGTCCTCCAATATGGAAGAATTGACACTTTATACCCTTGTATCCTCATAATTACAAGTTTGGTCCCTAAAGTTTGTCAAAATTACAAAAAGGGCCATCCACTTTGAAAAATTGGCAAGTTTAGCCCCTCAACAAAGCTAAATTGTCAACCAATATCATCCACAAAGACAAATATATCATGAAGTCCTTCAAAGTACAAGAAAATACAAGTTTGGTCCTTTGAAAATCCCAAAATTACAAAAGGACCCTCAACTTTCAACATTTGGCAAAAATGGTCCCTCATCAAACAAGACTTGGCAAATTCAGTCCTCCAAAATGCTCAACAAACAAGTCAAGACCATTATCCATCAAGAAATTGCCAAAACAGTCCCTCAAAAATCACAAATTGGCAAGAAGTACCCCTGAATTTACTTTGTTAAAGTTTTTGGGCCAAAAGTGCAAAAGTTCAAAAGTTGATAAGACTAGATTGGGCGTTGTTAGCTTTTTGAAGTGAAAAGACAAGATTTGCAAAGACAAGGGGGTAAAAGGGGCCAGACATAATACTTACCTTAACCAACCAGCTTGTGCCACCTCACCCCACTCACCACCTCCACCAATCATACTCTTCCCTGCCTCCACATCAGATCCCACTCACCCCTGGTTTATTAATTAAACAAACATTGGCGCCTTAACACATTTTTTTAAAAATTAATCACCCTAATCTGGATTAAACATAGCACTATTTATCTCAAGAACATAATTGGGTTTTCCTAATTGTGTTACAATTAAAACCCCATCTGCTCCAGATTAGTGATTAATGATCCCCTAATCACATCCCAACCTTAATATTACTTGCCACATCACTCATTTGTCCCACACATGCCTCCCCTGCTACAAAGTGAGGAAGAAGACAAACAGTAGGGCCACAATCCAACGTCCCACATTTATGCTTACTTTCTAAGCATCATATGAGCAATTTGATCACATCTTCATGCCAGCTATCACCACAAACAGCCAAGAACTCTTCACAAGATTCCAAGATTTTCAAAAAGCTACAAGGGCAATTTTGGGACTTTAAGCATTAGGGTTTTAAGTTTTCAGCTGTTCTAGGGTCACATGTAAGGCTATATATAAAGCCATTAGGTCTCACTGAGACGTTTGCTTTTGATTTTTCCCTTGTTCAACTTCTGTAAATCCCATTTCAGTTTTAATGAAATTGTGTTTGAAGCATTGAAGAAAAGTCATTGGCCAATCTTATTTACTTCTTGTTATTGTTATATGATTGTTAGTTTAAAAGTTAAAAACCTGTTTTCACTTGGAGGTTGCAAAAGTTTGCAATTTTCCTCATTCTTGATATTTTGCTAAGTACTTGTTCCAATCTTGGAATTCTTGGGTTATAGGGCTGATCATAGCATCCTAACTGAGTTAGTTTAGGTGTTGTGAGGCTTATAACTTAGGGATAATCAAGTGTGGGGTAACAAGGTTGCATCAATCAAGATTTTCTAAGTTTCTGATTTTTATGTTCTTGTGCTTTAACCTTGTTCAATCTTAGTAGGCTTATTGTGGAAGCTTGTGCTTGTTCTTGCTAGCACATAAGCTCAAAATTCGTGGGTGTGGATGTACATCCATGAGGTTTGCATACTTAATCCTAAAATTTGCTTAATACTTGATTTTTGGTGATATTTGTATGAAACTTGTGTTCTTGTGAATTTTGTGGCTTGATCTTGCTTGAATCTGTTTATCTTACTTGTTTTAGTGTTTATTGATGCTTGAGTAGCCTTAAATCTCACTTTGCCTTTGAAAAATTTGATTTTGAAAAGATTAAGGGGTGTTTGGGTCTACTGGTTTGTGCTTGCAACTTGTTATTGTGTTGTTTCTTTGTGTTGTTTATGCTTGGTAGCTGTTATATCTTTGTTTGAGAGTGTTTTGCTGCAAGTTTCTGAGTTTGAAACCTTGAATCAAACAAATTGCTATATCTTGTTGAGTTGACTATTTTTTGACCTAGAATTTTGGGAAAACCTAGAGTTTATGCATGTTTAGGGATAAAAGCTGTTAAAACATCATCAATATAACCTATTTGATAGATTTGAAGTGTTGAATTTGGCTTGTGTGTCAAATACATCAGCAAAAGTAAAAATCAGTTTTGGTTAGTGTTCATCAGTAACTTTCATTGCTTGAATCTTGCTTAATTCTTTGAACCAGTGCATGAAACCTGTTTAGACTTGCTTATTGGAGTTTATAATAGCTTGTGTATGCATTTGGTTGAATTTGGCTAGCTGATTATTGCTAAAACTGCTTATTTATGCTCAACTGCTTATTGTTCATGTCTTTGCAATGTCTGATGATTAATTGATTAAACTGTATCAATTGGGTGTTAGTGATTGTGTTATTTTGATTGTGATTGACTCTTTTTGATCCAAAGATCATTTGGGTGCCTTTGTGTAATCTGAATCTCCAAAAAAGTCACTAAAGACAAAAATTCAAACAAGTCAAGCAATGGAAAAAGTTTCCACTGCTCAACACTCAAAACTAGCCCCTGCTAGTGCAATTTTGTCATCAGCTTATCAATAAGCTATTCTAGCTTATCCAGACTTGCAACAACTTATTTTTTGTAATAGGTCTTCATTATTTGACCCATTTAAGTAGACTGGAGCTTATTGGACTTTGACTTTGACTTTTTACTAGAAAACCAACTACTTTAACTTTTTACATAAGTGCTTATTTGATTTTCCAGCTTATTGAGTGTGCTTATATGAAAACTCTTTGTTTATTTTGCTTAATTAAGTCATTTAAAAGCTTTTGGAACTTGAATCAGCACTTGGGGTGGCCTAGAACTCAAAAACGACTATTTTGTCGTTTTGTGTAGATTGCTTATTGCATTTTCAGGCTTATTCCTTGGGCTTATTTAAAATTTCTTTTTGCAGAAGTCTTTGTTAGGTCAAAAGAAGCTCGTGTGTCAAATTTTAGCTTATGGCATCAGCTTATAGCTTAATGGGCCAAAAAGCCCATTAAGAATAAGCTGCTTATTATAAGTTAGCTTATTTCATATTTTCAGCTTTTGGGCCTTTGGAAAAAAGTTGTTTAAAATCAAATTTTGAGTCAACCTGTGCTTTTTGGGCTTATTTTGAACAATTTTTGTTATTGGGCCCAAATTTGGCCCAATAGTGTACTGTTTTGGGTTTAGCCCATTTTCTAGGCCCAATAGGGGTATTTAGGTAATTTCACTTTCATCTCTGAGTTATTTAGGTTAAATTAAGCTAGTTTGCAAGTTTTTAAAATTTTTTATAATTTTTGGATTTTTAATATTATTTTAATATTATTTTATTATTAAAAATTAAAAGTCTAATTTTCTAAGTTTTTATATTTTTCCTAGGTTCTAAACACTTAATTAGGATTTTTGCAACTTTCCAAATATTTTTAGGGTCTTTCAATTATTTTCTAGATTTAATTTAAGTTTTAATTGATTTTAGTAGTTTTTAATTGTTTAAAAATAGTTTTATTTGGTTTTAAAATTTTGAAAAATATTTTTTAGTTTAATTAGAATATTTTTGAGGTTTACAAACTTTAAAATCTTGTTTAGGGCTTTTTAATAATTAATTTTGATTTTTAGGGCTTTAATTAGCAATAAAAAGTCATTATCTAATTAATTAAAAGGTTTTTGCAAGTTTTGATTTTTTGTAAACTCTTAGAATATTATTGTGGATTTTTTGAAATTTTTAGGAATTTTTAGGGTAAAATTTTAATTTTAGCACTTTTTAAGGTTTTACGTGTACACCTTTTTCGACTTAGTTTAATCCGTCTTCGTAACCGTCATTCTCTTCTAATCCCCTTTCTATTTTCTTTCTCAAAACATATAATCACAAAGATAATCGATTCATTACACACACACTAAGCCTCCTTGGGAAACGAACTTGAACTTATTTGGTCATTAGTGCTTGGTTTTCCTAAACCGACACTTAATACTTGCCACTTTTGCTCTCTTTTCCTAAAGGGTTGCAAAATCACTACATCATTGAATAAGACTTATAAGTTATAAAAACTATAAACATGATTTTTACGACTTTTTCGGCTATTACCGTAAAATTAACTTTTTTCGCCAATTAAAACTTAGACGATCAAACCCGTCTAATGTAAAGTTTTTAAAAGTCATATAATGATATATATAAGTACCTAATACAAGTAAAAACCGATAAAACTCGAACTATATTACATACGGACATTAACGAGCTAAGTTAGCATATTTAGACTAATAATTTAACTAAATAAGTTAAACACTTATAAAAATTACTTATTGGGCTTAACCCATTTGGGCCCAACATGTAAAGTATAAATACTGATAATACAAGTATAAAATAGATTAATACAAGTTAAAGAACTTATAATAAGCTTATTGGACTTAAAATATGTAAATAGGTAAAACTAGTAAACTAGTAAAAAGTTACAAATACATAAACACTAAAATGAGTAAATAAGAATATATAAACCCACTTGATCATCATCATATGTAAAAAATCATCATATGTATATTTGTTATTTTGATAAAGTCATTGGACAAAAGTCTAAGACCGATTATTATTTATATAGGTTTCCGTGACCGAAGCACGCCCGTAGCCGATAATCCGCCTTTCATTATCAACGTGAGTTCATAGCCTCGCACTCTTTTAAATGTTTTATAAAATGATTTGTAAACCCGCGAGGGAGATAACATGCTAGTTTTTGATAAAATAGAACACAAGTAGTCCCGATGGTATGCTTAATGATATGGACCCGAATGATGCGATGACCCAATAAACGAGATAAAAAGGATTATTAGTAGTTAGGTTATGTCACTCAAAGTCCCATTAGCATGAATTGTGAACTACCAGGATTTGGTAGACGCTTATGCATATGATAGTACTATTTGGGGACGATCACCCCAGTTCGCGCCTTGACGGTTGATCCCCGTCGTACTACATTGATTGGTAAGCGAATTTATGTATGAGAAGATTTACATAGCGTGATTTTTGTGACGACACGCTAACTTAGATGGGCAAATTGTTTGTCGGGTTCGCGGCCCGTTGTTGTGATAGTAAGGTAACAATGTCATGCGGCTAATAATAATCCTATATAATCTAAATATCCGATATGATACGATGTTAATAACGATAATAATATTACCTATAATGGTAATACTGAGGCTACGGTCTCATGGACGGTTTAAGATGTATGCTTTGATATATATATTGTCTGACTAGCAATACGAGGACTTACTTCTGATATTATACTTGTGTTCGGATTTCAACGATTGTTTTATATAACGGTTTTATTAAACTCTATGAAATCACTCGGCATTCGCTGATATGATTTTTGCATGTTTTTATCTCAGGTGCTTGAAGGTAATCCGGATGGAGATAGACTCTGATGGCCCACATAATAATAGAAATGTTCATTCGATCTATGTTTTGTAAACTTAATGACCTGTATAATTTGGGACCTGTTGTACACTTTATAACTTTTTATCGAATGAATGTATGTTGAACCTTGTACAACCATTTTTATGTGTTGTCTATGATTTGAGTTATTGTGCTATCCCGTAACACTCTAAAAGACCCTTCCGCCGTACCGATACAAAATTTGAGAGTGTTACACCCAACCCGAACCCTATAAGCCTTATCGAGCCGGTTAAATCTGGTTGAAAAATCTTATCGGGTTATTCTGGTCCGAACCCGATAACCCGACATTGTAACCGAGTTAAGTTAGAGTTATAATAATTTTGCATTCGGGTTATCGGATTAACACATAAGACCCGAAATTTTCCACATAGCAAAACCTTTTTTTAGTACTATCCTATATACGTAATCTTAAACAGGGAGTTGAAAAATATCCATATATTAGAAATCAAATGCCATTTACCATTATAAGAATGCCATGTTGATAGTTGATCATGTGTGATATTAAAAGTACAGTAACTTTAACCATGAGGTTTAAATAATTATGTAAGAAAGAATTAATATGGTTTTAACTAATGGTGCATACAATAAAAACAAGAAGCTTATTATGTTCTTGGTTAGTGAAACACACATATTAGAATCACATCAAATGGTCTAAATATGTTTCAGTTAGACACACATATTAGAAAAACAACTATACTCAAAATAAACAATCTATATAACATGCACATTATGTAAAAGGGAAAGGTTGATAACCATTTGCAAAGCATGTTTAGTTACCTTCAAGTTGTTACTATAGAAGGAGAAGTTCATGACACGAGCATCGATCTAATCTTAGAGTTAAGTCTGTTGTTTTGTAACCTTCTTTTATACAACTGTGTTCACATGCTTCTCATGGCTGCGTGAGTTTCCAAAACTTCTAGCATAAAAACAAGCATGTTTGACCAATTTCACAAGTCATATGCATAGTTACAATAAGTTTATTTGAAGTAATGCACTATTATTTGTGAAATTGATGAAGTTCGCTATTACTGTATTTCTTATGGTTTTAGCATCAATTGTTCATTACTTTTGGGATTGGTATCAACACCGATCATCATTTTCTATTTTTCAAGTGAAATATGACGGTGGTGTTGATACTGATATAAATGAATTTTAGGAAATGCTTTGTTTAGGTCGTCTGCAGGTTGGAGTCCTCTTTCTTCTAGGCGTATTACTAGTGGCATTAAAATAGAGGCGGTGCCATTTTGACCCAATTACTTATAAGGGCTGTGTTTTATCTCAACCATGCCCGACCCGTACAACCATACTATAATGACTGTAACCTGACCTGCCCATGTTGCCACTTATAGCCAAGATAGATGAATGTGCATACTACAACAAAAAATACATATAACTATTCAAGACTCCTCCTTCGCCTTTTGTCCCTTGTCCTAAGAGTACCGCTAGATGTAACTTTATTATATGTGACACTTACCTTGACATTTCCGCATAATCGTCCTCGATGACTTTCGAAAGAGACATATCTCACGGCCAAACGGGGCCGTGTTATGCCCAACACAAATATGCTTATGGTCGTCCTGTCGAGTGCTTAGAAATGAGGCCATATCATTCTCATAGCCGTTGGATTTTAAAATCTACAAAAATGCAAGAAATAATAACTATTCAAGCTTCTCCTTCAAGCATGCAAGCTTCTCAATCTTCCCATTACCCGAAATCACACAATTCACATCTGCATAGAAAAGCAAACTAAAAAAGTAAAAATCAACACAAAATCAGAAAAGAAAAGACACCTAAGGGTCGTTTAGGAAAGGTTATCAAAAGTAATTAATCAAACACAGTGTAAAGAAAGTTAAATCATAAAAAAATACAGAGATCGGGAATATTCTAAAGGGCTTGAGTTGGGTCAAGTCGGGTCAAGACTCAAAAAAATCATAGCCGAACCCGAGCCTAATTATAACTCGGGTCAGTCGGGTTCGGGTCAATTCGGGTCGGGTCAACTCAGGTTCGGGTCAACCCGAGTATAAGTAAAAAAAAAATTAAAGATTGCCTTATTTAGGTATATTTCAATGTAAAATGTGTTAAAAAACTCGGTTCAAGTCGGATTGGTCTGGTTCGGGTCAAGTTTAGTCGGGTCAATTCGGGTCAAGGCTAAAAAATATAAACCCGAACCCGAGCCTAATTAGAACTCGGGTCAATTCAGGTCAACCTGAATTGACCCGAGTACATTTTTGAACCCGAGTGACCCAACCCAAATAGGCTTATTTGTGTTCGGGTTCGGGTTCGCGTTGGGTTCGGGTCGGGTCAACTTTTTTGACACCCCTACATGTGGGTATCACATTGTAACCAGCTTCTCATCATCTTAATTTGGTAAGACAACTAAACCTTGGGTGTGTTCTCCCTAACCTATAGCATAGTAAATCTGACAATCACTCTTTATCAAATAAGCTCATATAAATGCATAAAGTCTATATGCACACACATTATACCTACAATATGAGTGGATGTCAGGTCACCTCCAATTCCAAGCCGCATATACCTGAGCCCAACTTCAGTTTCTTGCTTATGTAAAACCTAAATTACAAAATAGAAAGGCACATTTTAAAAACATAATGTAAAAATTTCCACATAGCAATACATATATGACATATCCGTAAAACCGCAAAGAAACTGATTAGTTATCGAAAAAAATCTTAAACCCTTTATTCTATTTACTTAAACAATATATTACACTAAACTAAAAATTACAAAAAAAATATTAAATAATAGATTACACTAAACTATAAATTGCCAAAAACTATTAATAACCTTCTGAAACGATTACACAATATTTGAATATGAGGTTGGATGCTATCAAGCCACAATTTGCATCGTTTTGTAGTTCAAGTCAATATTTACTTAACGTTTTTTACATGACATATAGATTAATCCAAAAATGGGTTCAATAACACGTACACGCAGATGTAATTCCCTATGATCTAAGAATGGTTCAAATAGGTTAAATATGTCCAACGTCGTATGGTAATAATAATGAGTAAACATCTAAACTTTATTCAGTTATGCAACGTGGAAATTTTGTTTGCATCCCAAGAAGCTTTAGCAAAAAAATCGTAGGATCTTAGAAATCTAATACTATATTTATTTATTTTTCCATAATTTTAAATAGTTTTTAGCATACTAAGAAATTACAAGCTGTATACAAAACATGCATTTATATACATACTTGACCAAAAACTACTAAACAGAGTACGCATGCTTCAAATCAAGGTGATAGATTACAAATATAGTAGATTATGAAAGTCGGACGGTAATTCGGTTCCGGAACCGAGAACCATAGAACCGAACCCATAATTGAAATTTAAAATGTTGAGGAACAGAGAACCGTGCCTCGGTTCTAAAATTTTGTTCGACTTGGGTCGATTCTGGTTTGATTCTCGATTCTAGTTCGATTCTCGGTCCATTTGCTCACCCCGTACACACTACTCA